>OX235275.1:24165147-24222281 GCA_944472155.2 Trichobilharzia szidati | reverse complement strand
TCCAAGTAGGTATTGTTGAAAGGGGTGGGAGGGAGATTAATAGAGAAAAAGCAAGTTCTTAAGATTAGTATATATACATATATATATATATATATATATATATATTATCAAGAAAGTTAAAATATATGATGTTCATTATTATAAAACGGTTTTCGTAATCGTCTAAACTTTGATCACGGATCAATATTAGTTAGAGTACCATTGAAGATTATCAGGGAGTGTTGGACGACTGTTTCGTCCTACTTTGGGATCCCAAGTCGGCAGTACGCGTCAACTGGGATTTGATCCCAGGACGCGATTCACTGGTCCATTAGTTCCATTAGTTTCGGTGTGGGGAAAGATACTCACCAACGACACTGACTGGTGGTTGCAAATTGTCAGAAGTTTGAATTCGTACGGAGTCAAATCATGTCCCAGTAGCTGTGTGGAAAGCCCTGGGTTTGAACTCCGCGGGTCGCATATTGCCTATGAGTTTCTTCAAGATTAGTCGCACGACTTGCTGACAAGCGACAGCCAAAAAGCACAAAACCTAGGTCCAACGGTTTCTGCCGAATGTCTCCAGTCATCTGTTGACACCAATTGAAAGTGTACCGTGATGGCGAGCCACCTAGTGGCATGCTGATGACATTGCAAACGTGACAGATAGAATTCAGTCTGCACTCATCAGAGGACTTGATTCGCATAACGGTTATGATGTCAGAGAAAGCAAATGATGCAGCTTTGTGGAGATACGTTGGAGACATGAAAGGAACACAACAAAACACAATATGAAGGAAGGGCAGAAGTAGCACAACATGGATGAACTGTGCAAACGGTGCGTTGAAGATAAGGTGTACATAATTAACCTCTGTAGAGATACAAAATTGCCATATCTTTCGTCTTCTGCCGCTACACACTTTGAAGATCTGGTAGCATTGGTGTTGAATTATTATGAGGTGGGGTCGCTAGCCTCAGTCGGGGATAGAACCTTGGACCACATGCGTAGTTGACGAGCATTCTATCGCTAAACCATCGACTGACTTATTTTCTTTCGTTTATCGGATATTCAATTTAGAGTTGTACTGAGCCATACTGGTACTTACAGATCCAATAGAACTGAAATCTGTCCTTATTACAGCTTCGATGTCATTTAAAATATTTATAGTGTTAATCGAAATAATACTTTGGTTATCATCGACACATAACCGTAGAACCTAATTATAGATTTATAGAAAAAATTGTCCTTCGCTCAGTAAACAGTACCGACGTGAAAAACATAGAAGACCTGGATTTCGCGGATGATTTATGTTTGATGTCACACTAAATCCAAGACTTACAAGCGAAAACCAACAAACTGGTCGAAGAAGCAGCAAAGACAGGACCCCAGGTGAACATAGACAAGACGGAGGTTATGAAAATAACCAACCAACAACAACAACAGCAGCAGCAACATACAGCGCCAATCACCATCAACGGGAGGGATTTGAAAGAGGTTACTTCATTCACTTATCTAGGGAGCATTGTCTCAACCACAGGAGGAACGGACGAAAATGTCAAATCGAGAATCGGGAAGGCGAGAAACACATTCATCAACCTGAAACCAATCTGGAAATCTTCGTCACTCAGCATCAACAACAAAATGATTCGGATTTTCAATACAAACGTCAAGTCAGTTCTTCTACACGGATCAGAAACTTGGCGGGTCACAAAGAATATTTCCAACAGGTTGCAGGTAGACCTTTATTAACAACTGTCTTCGTTCTATACTGAAGATTAGATGGCCGGAAAGAACAAGAAGCTATAGTAACAAACAAACAAAACAAGAACCAATCGCCCAACAAATATGCAGGAGAAAGTGGAGATGGATTGGACATTCGCTCAGGAGGCTGTTGGGTGACATTGCGCGTCAGGCCAGTGCTCGAGTGGAACCCGAAAGGGAAGCGACGAGTGGGACGTCCCAGGGTGACATGGAGGCGATCATGTGAAGAGGAGTTGTAACAGTATGTACTAACATGGATGCAAGTGAAAAGGGCAGCAGAAGACAGAAGCAAGTGGAGACGTGCAGTTGAAGCCCTCTGTTCCACTAGGAAACCAAGGGAACAATAACAATAATGTAACCAGTAAACAGTCCATAAATTCAAAAAAATTAAACACAGTCTTCTCGGGCTTTGGAGATGAAATAACACCAGCTGATGAAAGCCTTCAGAGAAACCATTAATGCAATGATCCTGCTTTCGATGAAAACAAAAATAATCATCAGGACATGGAATGTTGGTAAAAAATGTTTGAAACTGGAAAGGTTGCTTAGTTTGCCAGTCAGATGAAAAATTATGGTACAGAAGTGCGTGGTGAATAGAAGTGGACTCTAGAAGTTGTTAAAACTGGAGAGTGAATAATCTACTCCGGTCATTCATACGACAACCAAGGGGTACATTGAGCTAACAGAAATCGGGATTGATTGCCAGCTGCCTAAGAAACATTTCAGACATTTATCAACAAATCAGGTCTTCGATCGATTAACGAGGATCAGATAGACTACTGCAAAGGATCAGCATCAAGAAAATTTGAAGGCGAACCAATGATCACCTGACTAACCAACAAATATGCCAGAGGAAATGGAGAAGGACAGGACATATGCTGCAGATACCGTTCAGTGACATCAACCGCTACGCAATTATCCCTGTGGAATTCAAATGCAAAACGACTACATACACACACGTGAATTAGAGGAACACATAGAAGAGATCGTGCAGGGAGAAGACGAAAGGACACAGGCATTCGACAAGCTAGCTTAAGGCGACTACAGTGAAACGGATGAAAGGCAGATGTATTGCTGAAAACCAATGTTCCACTCGGAAACCAAGGGAATCATTATCATAAATTTCCAGAAAATTAAAACATCAAAACGACACTGCTTCAAATTCATCGATCATTTACTTCCTACTATGCAGCTACTGGCATTATCGTTGTATTACCCAAAAACGAATTCACAAAATCTCAGCTAACAAACGGTAACTTCAACATAGTTATTAAGAGTTAGAAAGTTTTCTTCTCTCTATCAAATTGCTAAATTGGTACAGACACAAATTCACATGAAGAGTGTTCGATTTGAAAAACAGATGAAATTATGAAAAAAAATGAAAATATTTACGCACACTGGCAAGTGCGGAGGTGTTGAAACTAGGTCAAATTCTTCATTGATGCGTCATTCGTATTCACAAAATTCTCACTCCATCTCATGTGAAGTACTTCGAATGTGAAACGCTCCCTATGATAATTTTATCAATGATTTCAATAATATACAAAACAAATTGAGTGACCTGATTCCACAGCGTCTATACAACCTACAGACGATGAATTTTCAAACTCCTCTGGTCCTGTTTTATCTATCTGTAAATGAATAGAAGCTCCCATGGTGTACACCTTCTTCAACCTTCATTTCTATCGACATTTGTTCGACAGAAATAATTACATCGCACCACATTCTTAGAATTTCACCGCACAGTCACAGTTAGACTGTGAATCACTCAGAATTCAGTCATTCACATGATCAACACAGCCTATTCATCAGTGTGCATGATGTATTTTGAAGAAACACTCTGATATTCCAATTATTGAGTGCTACTCTCCTGATCTCGTCTAATGTGTGTGATCTATGCAGAATAATAACTGTTGAACAGACAACTGTGAGGTGAAGCTCCTGGCCATGGCTTGAGTGGAGCCCGAATGGGAAAAGACGAGCTATGCGTAAGTTCGGGGATTATATAGAGGAGATCGTGCGAGAAGCAGATGAACCACTGACGCATCAGATTTACTTAATGTTAATCATATATATATATATATATATATATATATATATATATATATGAATATTATTGTTTCCTTTAGTTCCTAGAGGAACATAGGGCTTCAGCCGAACATCACCATTGCGTTCGGTTCTCTGCCAACGTTTTCATCTCCTGGCTCCACGTCTGCCCACATACTTTCATTTCCTCCTCACATGACCTCCTCCATGTCACCTCACCCTCGCACTGACGACCAACTTGCCGCTTCCCGTTCGGGTTCCACTCGAGCGATGGTCTGGCGTGTGATGTTTATTGATTATCTTCTTAGAGTGTGGCCAATCCACCCTCATTTCATTCTGCATATTTGTTGTACAGTTGGTTCCTGCTGAATTGGTTCGTGCATAGTCAGAGATCCTTTTTGCTGGTCTTTTCTGGCCAACCATCTGATTTTGAGTATTGAGCGAAGACAAATGTTGATGAAGGTGTGTATTTTGTTCGAAGTGGCCTTCGTGACGCGGCGCAAAGTCTCTGATCCATAAAGTTGCACTGACTTCGCATGGGATTTGAAAATACGGATCTTATTTTTCATTCTGAATGCAGTTGATTTCCACACAGACTGAGTACTGAAAGCTTACCTTGGTTTCCCGATCCTTGCTTTGATATCCTCGTCAGTTCCGTCCACCTGTAGTTGAAACGATGCTTCCCAGGTAAGTAGGTTGGTAGGTAAAAGAGGTTGCTTCTTTCAGATTTCTTCCATTTATGCTGGCTGATTGTTGTTGCTGTTTTTGTTGACCAGGAATCTCTATCATCACCTCTGCTTTCTCTATGTTCACCCACAGTCCTTCCCATCTTTGATGCTTCTTCTGCGAACTTGTTGCATTTCACTTGCATATCTACCAGTTTATGGGAAATCAGACATATATCATCGGGGAAGTCCAGATCCTCCACGCTTTTTGTGCTGGTCCATTTTAATGCTTGTTTCCTCGTTACCTGCTGTCTGTCTCATTATCCAGTCTACCGCAATCAGGAAATAATTCATCGAAGATAGTCGGCAGCTAGTTCGTCTTACTCCTGTCTTCACTTCGAAAGATTCCGTGAGTTTTTTCCGTTGTGGATTACTTGGCATGCGGCACTGTCGCACAACTGTTGGATGTGCTGTATAATTGTTGGCGGCACCCCGTAGTAGTCGCCAAATCACCTTTCGATCGACGCTGCGCTATCGAAGGCCTTTCCGAAGTCAATGAAGTTGAAATGGAGAGCTGACTGCCACTCCAAGCTCTATTCAATGATGATCCGTGGTGTTGCGATTTGATCGATGCATGACTTGTTTCTCCTGAATCCAACCTGTTCCGGTCGAAGTTTTTCATCTAGGGCATGTTTGATTCTCTCCAGGATGATGCGGCTTAGTATTTTACTTGGGATAGACAGCAGCATAATGCCACGCCAGTACTTGAATTGACTTAAGTCCTCTTTTTTGGCAGTTTCGATAAGTAGCCTTTCTTTCAATCCGCAGTTAACTTTCCCTCTTTCCACACCTTCTACAGTAGTGGTATCATTATGTTCGCTGGTGTCTCTCGGTCCATTTTCAATGCTTCTGTTGGTATTCCGTCTGATCTTCCTTTGTTTAAAGTTTTTGGTATCTTTATTGCCTTCAGGATTTCCGTTTACGCTGGAGTATTGATGTCCACTGGTAGTTCGATATATATATATATTCTGAAATTCTAAGAATGCGGTACGATATAATTATTTCTGTCGAACAAATGTCGATAGAAATGAAGGTCGGAATAAGTGTACTTCATGGGAGCTTCCATTCATTCGCATAGAAATACAATAGAACCAGAGGAGTTTGAAAATTCGTTGTCTGTAGGTTGTCTAGACGCTGTCGAATCAGGTCACGTAATTTATTCTGTGTATTATTGAAATCATTGATAAAAATATCACAAGGAGCGTTTCACATTCGAGGTACTTCACATGAGATGGAGTAAGAATTTCGTGAATATTAATGACACATCGATGAAGAATTTGACCTGGTTTCAACGCCTCCGCACTCGTGAATGTCTGTAAACATTTTCTGTTTTTTTTACAATTTCATCTGTTTTTCAAATCGAACACTCTTCATGTGAATTTGTGTCTGTACCAATTTAGCATTTTGATAGAGAGAGGAAAACTTTCTAACTCTTAATAACTATGTTGAAGTTACCGTTTGTTAGCTGAGATTTTGTGAATTCGTTTTTGGGTAATACAACGATAATGCCAGTAGCTGCATAGTAGGAAGTAAATGATCGATGAATTTGAAGCAGTGTCGTTTTGATGTTTTAATTTTCTGGAAATTTATGATAATGATTCCCTTGGTTTCCGAGTGGAACATTGGTTTTCAGCAATACATCTGTCTTTCATCCGACCTTCCGTAGTTTTATTTAGCTGGCTTCTCGAATGCCTACTAGCTCTTATCTTCTCCTTGCATGATCTCTTGTATGTATTCCTCAAATGCACGTGTACGTAGTCGTTTCGCATCTGACTACCACAGGGATAATTGCGTAGCGGTTGATGTCACTGAACAGTCTCTTCCGCCTTCATCGCTTCAATCTCCTTATTTTTGTGCATACATTTTGAGCGTTCAGTGGTTGGTGCGTTCGTTTTGCTAGTGCTTTCTAGGCATTAATATTCATTATGACGTTTGTAGCCATACGTTCTTTTAAGTATTTTAACCTCTATTGGGCAATGAATTATGTATCCGTGTGTATTTCAGGTAAATGTGCTCCTGGTTACCGTCTGGTCAACTGAAGTAGACTACTGACTCGCTGCTTTACTATGCTGACTATCTACTTTCGTTCCACAGGTTTCTAACCATTCTACACAGTGTCCTGTCATGGCTTTCGCTATGGGAGTAACCTTCTTAATTTTGAACGTCCTGAGAACATTGCACGTCCCTATACGTATATTATTTTTCATCGAATTAAAACAAATCGGTTGACAAGCTTCTGGAAGGCTTCCACTAGTTTACGTCATTCAATCTCCCCGTATCCAGCGAAGAATGTGTTGAACTCGTATACTTCTTGCGTGATTTGAAATTTCTTTAGCGACTGATTTGATTTTCCATTGTGGGGTAGCTGTTCCCTCACCCAATCATTCCACCTTTTCTGCTCTTAGGACCATCTAGGAAACGAAATGATGTGGACTGGCTATTCGTGACCCAATTGTTCGGCCTCTGTGTTGATACATCTGATCTTGTTGTGGATCTTTCGATGAAATTTGTAGATCAATATGGAATCCAGGATGCTTCAGCTTTTGATACTAATGATTTTCTGCGTTCGAGTACCATTTGGAACACCATCAATCACTAGGAATTTCAGGTTCATCCACCTTCCAAGTCAATCCCAAGTAACTACGAAATGGGTGTTGCCTAGATTCTGCTGTTAGTCTTCACGCAACTTCATGAATACAAATTTTTGTTGAGAACCATTGTCAATTTGACTCTGTTAAAATTTTCTGTAAAATAATTATACTACTTAAAAGTAGATACACTCTTTTTGCCTAAATTCCAAAGATATCCAGGAAATAGGCCTTGCCAAACTATAGGTTGAACTGTTTCGAAATAAACATCACTTCTGCTGCTGTGTAGCAAGAATCAGGAAAGTATAGCATAAATTTACTGAAAGGCAAGCAGGCATCAGGACCAAACAGAACTTCTCAAGATATCCCCCAAAAATGGATCCAGAGATCTTAGTGGATATCCTCATGCCAATATTAGAAGGAGTTTGGAAAGAAGGAGAGTTACTTAAAACCGATTACAAGGAAAAAGACTGCCTCGCAAAACTGCCAAAGAAGGTTGATTTGAGCCTTTGCAAAAGGTGATGGGGGGGTGGAGTCATGCTCTTGTCCACTCTAATCAAAGTTTTAAGTTACATGATCCTGGAGGGAATAGAAGAAAATCTGGGTACAGAACTCTCCCCGAGGACTGCTGGATTCAGGAGAGATAAATTGGGTGCTGATTGAATAGCAACAAGATGCGTGATCACCTGATAGAGCGTAGAATGATGGTCAAATTTGTACCTTGACTTCACGGACTTTGAAAAAGTCTTCGAGAGTGTTGACGGCGAAGTGCTCTAGAAACTATTTCTACCTAACAGAGTGGTTCAAATCTTTATCAACTTCACTCATTAGATATTTGACGATTCTACAAGTCAAGTGGTTCACAAAATAAAACTCTGCAAGGCCTTTGAAGTGAATACAGTAATAATACAAGTTTGCCTACTATCACTGGTAATGTAACAACAGAAGACAAGGGCCAGGCAACAGATCGTTTATTACGAAAATCAACACGTATTTATAGATTTTTATGTACATTATTGTAGGTCAATGTTAGTAGAAAATACAGTCTGTTGATTGGTTGTTTCTCACACAAAGTTAACCTTGCATCTCTTGTGACTGTGTCAGTTCATCTATATGTTAACTGTAACCGCCTGTCCACCTTGACCTTTGACCTCAATTACTGTCAACCAATTTGGCCAGCAACCATCTCTCACCACAACATGACTAATATTTGATACATAAACATTGACCTCAATTACTGTCCACCACTTGGCTAGTAGACCGCTCTCACCACAGTAATACTGTTGATTGTGGCGGACTGCATCATGTCGTAGACCGTCAGGAGTGAAAAGCCAGAGATACTTCAGACCGATATTAATACTCCGGAAGATTTGGACTTCACTGACGGTTTATATGTTACACAAACCTGAGGATCTACAGTGGAGAAAATCAGCGTGGTGGTAGAACAAGATGGAAGCGAAAATAGGATGTCAACTATATATATATACTGGGAAGACAGAGATGATAAAGATACGTAACCAATAACAACAGGAACCAGTCACTGTCAACCGGGGAAATTTGAAGAAGCTTACCAAAGATATTTATCCAGTCAGCGATTGTTTCAAGTGCAAGCAGAACAGATGAAACTGCCAAAGACAATTAGGATCGGAAAGGTAAGACATTCCTTCATACATCTCAAATCAGTCTAGAAATCTGTTGTCGTCAACATAAGGAAATAAGAATCAGAATCCCATTGTTGAAGTCAAGTCAGCGATTCTATGTGATTCAACAGCTGCCTTCACTGACTCCGTGCTAAAGATCAGATGGTTATTCAGAAAGGATAAGTGATGGAGAACTGAGACAACGAACCAACAGGGGATATATTTCTCGACATATGTGCCGAAGAAAATGCAGATGGATAGGATATAGGCCGAGGAGACTGCTGAGTCAGGTCACACACCAAGCAAACTCTCAGATGGAACCTGAATAGGAAATGATAAAATAGGATTGGGTTGGAGAGTACCTTAAAGTAGTTCGTGTGAAGAGGAGAGAAGAGTCTATAGGCAACCATGAAGGCAGATAAAAACGACTGTAGAGGACAGGGTGAAGAGGAGATAACTGCATTATGGACAAAATTTTATTTTGATAAAATCACACAGTGTCACACAGTAAGTAATATTTACTGATGACCATGTTTCGATCACAATTTACTGCTGCTCATAATCATATCAAGTCACTCACACAACTTTCTTACTTGATTTAGATTCATGAGTGGAATTGACTAGATATTTGAATAAAATTCAATATTAGATAAAGTACATTCGGAAATAATAATATGAGTGTTATCAATCAAATACAATTAGATGGGAAATAAGACGAGTGTTTTTATAGTCAAAATAAGTAACTTGTTAGAATGTTATGATGTATGTGAATTGAAATAGAATTTTAAGATTATTTATTATCCTCCTCTGATTTGACTGACTGGTGGTAATAATATCTTCCATATTTCTGGTATTTGCATTGAGTCATTTCTGTTGCATGTGTTGAGTGTAGATTCACTCAATGAACCAGGATTCAGTAATCAATCTCTTTCTCTCTCCATCGACCTATATTAGTTCTTAGAACTTCAACTCTGTCCCACCCTATTGTGTGGTTGTGTGTTAATGCATGCAGTACAATTGCTGAGTTTTTTTCTACGTTACTTATCTTCTCTGGGTCAACCATTCTTACCTTAGCTAAATTCTTATGTTCTGACAATGTGACTACCCCCGACCTACTAGTTCGAACTATATAGTTGACCTCAGTGACAGTCATTGGAAGGTATTTTGTAAATTATATTATTTTGTTTAATTGTGTTGGAATGATTGGTCCCACGAAGATAAGTAATTAATAGATAAACACTCAGCAATTGCACTGCATGCATTAACACACAACCACATAATAGGGTGGGAGAGGGTTAAAATTCTAAGAAGTAATATAGGTAGGTGGCGAGAGAAAGAGATTTATTACTGTATCCTGATTTATCGAGTGAATCTACACCCAACACAAGCAGGAGAAATAACTCAATGCAAATACCAGAGATATGCATGGAAGATATTATTACCACCAATCAGTCAAATCACAGGAGGATAATAAATAATCTTAAAATTCTATTTCAATTCAAGCACATAACAACATTCTAACAAGTTACTTATTTATTTTACTATAAAATCACTCGTCTTATTTCCCATCTGATTGTATTTGATCAATGACACTCATATCATTATTTCTGAATGTACGTTATCCCATGTTGATTTTATTCAAATGTCCAATCATCAATTCCACTCATGAATATAAATGAAGAGAGTTGTGTGAGTGACTTGATATGATTATGAGTGGCGATAGTTTGAGCTCGAAATGTGATCATCAGTTAATATTACTGTGTAACACTGTGTGATTTATCAAAATTAAATCTTATCCATAATGGAGTTATACTCTACCACAGTACCCAAGTTTATACTTATATCAATGAAGAGGAGATACGTTATTCAAACTGTATATATATATATATATATATATATTATTTGGAACCTAGGGGAATACTAATAATAATAATACTATGATAAAAATGGAATTCACTTATTTTTAAACTTTATCTACCTGTAAGAGGTGTAATTGAATATATAAACTATTTCTTTTGATAAATAATTCAATTGAATGAAATATATATAGTTTCACTTACCTCTTGTACGACCTTTCGAAACTGGTTCTTTTACATAAGTAGTAAGTTTTCCACATCCACGTGGTTTATTCTTATCATTCATTGGACTAGAATGACATATAAGGAGCACAAAAACAAATGAGTACAGAAGATGTGAAAGTCTTAGCGTGAAATAGAATTACAGTAGAAAAGCAGCCTTAATAATATCTGTGTAAAACTTGGGCTCTGTAGTAGTATGTAATTCCATATTAGTTTGTTTATTAGATATATCACACACAGTGAGTGAAACAGTATTATTACATACTGGATGACAAGGTTTCGAACACAATTTATTGCTGCTCATAATCATATCATCAATTATAACATCACAACTTCGAAACTTGAGTTTTATTGTTTTCTTTATTTCTCCCTATTTGTCGTCGAAGGGGTAGGAGAATTTTCCAGATATCCGGGTGAATAGGTGTTGAATAATTTCTATTCACCTGACTCCATAAATAATGTCTCAGTCAGTTTTCAGTCTCCCACTCAATCCCATTATATTCGATTTTAAGACGGTCATCTTATCCCATCCATCTTATATCATGATTGTGTGCGATTGCGTGTAATGTGGTGCTATAGCTGAACTATTCTCTAGATTCTTCATCTTATTCATGTCAACTAATCTAGATTTCGCTAGGTTTTTATGTCCAGCTAGTCTGACTGCACCTGTTCTACTACTTTGACCCATGTATTTTACCTAACTGATAATCATACAAGCAGGGTATTAGATAAACTAAATTGTTTTGTTTAATTGCCTCCACAGGATTGATTCTTAAACCGACAAAGCTTGTTTCTAATTGAGTTTGTGGATTTGAACACCAGCCACTTTTATTCCTACCTTCATTGTTGAGAATTCTTCGTAAGGTTTCCGAGGTTCTTTCTTGGTATAGAATTACTACTGATGATTTAGATTCCTTATTGTCGGTGTCGTCATTATCTGGAAAAGTATACTACCCATACGAAGACAAATAGGAGAGAATAGAGAAAACTATAAGGCTCAAGTTTCGAAATTGTGTGGTTATAACTGACATGATTATGAACAATAAATTTTGTTCGAAACTCTGTCATCCAGTAAATAATAATGTTTTACTCACTGTGTGATATATCTAATAAACAGAACTAATGCGGATCTTCCGTTTTATGGGTTTCTTTATTCTTTCCTATTCGTCGTTAAAGCAGTAGTAGTAGTAGTAGTAGTAGTAGTAGTAGAATTTTCCAGATGTTCAGCTGGATATGTGTTGAAAATGTTTTATTCCTGCATGTATTTTCAGTTGATTCCACCTCAAAAGTATGGTGGAGGTATGCAGATGGTACATTCACCTTACTCAAAACACAGGACATAAATAGATTTTTTGAATACACCTACTGGAGAAAGTGCAGGCAATTCAATCCACTTATGAAGTGGAAAGTCGGGAAGGGGGGTTTCCAATGTTAGATTGTAGCGTAAAAAGGAATGAAGATAGGAAGTTAAACACACTAGTGTTTACAGAAAATTCAACCACACATTCAAACAGATATTTGGATTTCTGATTATCCCATCCTATGTCAGTAAAAATAGGATTGGTGAAATGTTTAAATGACAGAGCACAAAAACTAAGTAGTACAAACTAATATCTCAGATAGGAAGTGGGGCATATAAGAGAACCTTTGGAACTTGTTAATTATCCTGATAAATTAATCGGGAAGTATATAGGGAAATGTAAAAATAAAATAAATAATAATATTAGTGACAGTGGCGATAATTGTACCATAGGAACATGGGGTCAAATGAGAATTGTGAAAGCAAATGAAGCATAATTGGCTAAATAAACTAACACTATTGAAAACCAGGGAGTAAGGATCAGGTGTTTCGTCAGCCTAGTTTGGGAATCATTGGCAGTACACATCCAATACACCTTGGCTCGAACCCATTCAGCCACTGGGACCCAATTCGATGGCCAACCCATGAATTCTAACTTCTACCATTTCGTGATTTAGCGCGATCACCAACCAGTGTCATCAGTGTGACATCCATCCTCACACTTGACTGGATGGACTTCAATGGTGACGACTTCTCACCGGAACTCCGGGAAACTCCGTCCTGTAGGAAGTCACTAGTGAGCATCAGATTAATTTTCAACAGTTGGCTTTTAAGGATTAGATTTGTTTTTAAGTGTTTGACCATGGATCGATATCAGTTAGAGAACCATTGAAAACTAGTAGGGAGTACTGGACAGCTGTTTCATCCTAGTTTGGGAATCATGAACAGTAGGCACCCACCCACGAATTGGTAGAAGTTAGAATTCATGAGTTGGCCACTGAATTGGGTTCCAGTGGCTGAATGGTATACGAGCCAGCCTATCTTGTAACCAGAAGGTCCTGTGTTCGAACCCCGGTACACTAGGTGCGTACCGCCGATGATTCTCAAACTAGGAAGGAGGAAACAGATGTCCAGTACACCATGACTAGTTTCCCAATGGTTCTCTAACTGATATCAATCCGTGATCAACTCATAAAAACAAAACTATTCCTTACAAACCAACTATAGAAAAATAATATTAATGACGACTTGCATGACAGACATGCACAGAATAACGACAACACCAACAATAAGGAGTCTAAATCATCAGTAGTACTTCCATACCAAGAAAGAACCTCGGAAACCTTACGCAGAATTCTTGACAAGGCAGGAATAAAAGTAGATGGCATTCGAACCCACAAACTCAATTAGAAACATGTTTTGTCGGATAAAGGATCAATCCTGTGGAGCCTTTACAACAAAACAGTTTAGTTTATCTAATACCCTACCCACAATGATTATCAGGTCGAATACATAGGTCGAAGTAGTAGAGTGGGGTCAGTTAGTTACACTAACTGAGCACAAAACCCAGCAGTGAAATCTAAATTAGTTGACACGAATAACATAAAGAATCTAGAGAATAGTTCAGCTGTAGCACCACATTACACGCAATTGCACACAATCATGCAATAGGATGGATGGGATAAGATGACAGTTCTCAAATTTGATATAATGGGTTTGAGGTAGAGATTGACAAATGACTGAGGCTTTATTTATCAAGTCAACTGAAAATACACGCAGGGGTAGAAATTATTCAACACCTATTCACCTGGATATCTGGAAAATTCTACTACCCTTACGACGACAAATAGGAATGAATAAAGAAAGCTATAAAACGAAAGTCTCGAAGTTGTGTAGTTGTAATTGATGATATGAATATGAGCAGCAATGAATTGTGTTCGAAACAGTGTCATCCAGTAAACAATACTGTTTCACTCACTGTGTGTGATATATCTAATAAACAAATTAATATGAAAAGAAGCCTATTTGCGAACAGCTTGAATTCACAGGTGATAATATATTGCAGAAATACTCAACAGAAGATAGAGTACGTCACTAGCCACGGTCTGCCTAGCAGCTAAGTTGCATTCCGTAGGCAAAAGTCGATAGATAACCTTCATATGTTGACTCCAACCACGCATACAAATTCATATGCATATGCAATAGCAGGTAAATGTACCAAAACGCCTACGTCTCAAAGGAACAAATACTTTCAATATGACCATTGTCGGGCATCTCGTCCATATGGAACATGCAGTGGAAATCCTGAACTCTTTTAAAACTATCAGTAGGAAATACAGTCAGAGTCTCTTCAAGCCCGCCAAAACAACTATTCAGAAAGAAGCGGTTATCAGTCCATCGTTGCCACGGTAACTGGATGCCTTTAGTCTACCTTCTTAATTTGATTACCTAATCTTTGACTTTGCACTCAGTATAAAGAGCAGAATTAGGATTTTCAACACAAATGTGAAGTCAGTCAGTCAGTTCTTCTGTACGTGTCAGGAACATGGTCAGCTTGTCCCGAAAAGCATTTTCAACAAGTTACAGTCCTTCATCAACAGCTGTCCACTTCACTGACTCCATACTGAAGATCGAATCGCCGGTCGGCCAGCCAGGAAGAATTAGCAACAAGAACCTCTGCAGTGGATCAAACCAACAAGTGAGAGCCCATCGCTCAACAAAAATGTAGGAGAAAATGGAGATGGATTGATTGAGCATACGTTGAAGAGGCTGTCGAATGACATCGCGCGTGAAACAGGCTATCGCTCGAGTGGGTCATCAGCGCAAGGGTGTCATGGGTAAGATCGTGCGAAGTGGAGGAGATTAGAGATTATGGTCAAACGTGAGGCTAGCCACCTGAAGAGGACAGTAGGAAATGGGACAAAGCTGAGATGTATTGTTGAAGGTGATTGTTCCACTCGGAACCCAAGTTGATTATAAATAAAATAATAAACGAATTGAATTATTATAGATGTATATAACTCTGGAACCTAATGAAGAAGAAGTTTTGACAAAGAATATTGTTTGTTTATTAATCAATCTTTGAAAAAAAATAATCTTGAAAAGTGTAAATGAACTTCGCCCTGTTTATTAGTTCATTACGGAAATCTGATGTACTAATTAGGATAACGAACATTATGAATAGAATTTCCAACAACCTGTTGCAGACTTCCACCAACAGTTACCTTCTATTGATTATGTGGAAGATCAGATGGCCGGCTAGAAAGTACTAGCAACAAGGAACTCTGACTGGAAACGAACGGGTCAAAAAGCTCTCAACACAAATAGATGGCAAAAGAAATTGAAGATACATCGGAGTCACCTTGAGGAAGCCGTTGAATGAAGTTAATCACCAGTTGCCACAAACGTTAGGGTGGAACACGAATGGAAAGCGAAAAGTCGGGCATGGTTCCAAGGATGATGTGGATGAGGAGGAGATGAGAGTATACCTAGGCAATCATAGAGTCAGATGGAAAGAACTTCATAAAACAGGATAGAATGGAGACAGGCCACTGAAACCTCATGTTCCACTAACAGCAGTATGCAATAATAATAATAGTAATAATAATCACTATAAATGAGCTTACTTACCATGGTTTAAAAAATAATTCCGGCTCATCAGCACATCGACGTCGATACATATCAGTTTCAACAAAACTTTTCTTGCCATCAGCTTCTATTTTCATTTCACATTGTGCACAACTAATATTTTTTACTGGTGTAAAACCTTAGATGAAGAAAAAGAGAAAAAAAGAGAATGATTCCAATAAATAATTCTATATGGACAAGGATAGTAACTTAATTATTATAGTGCCAGCCTTCTGTTTGGTACATAAAAGCCTTAGTGAACAAGGTGCCTCTTCATTAGAGTCCAATGAATATGCACTGATGACATACTTGATGAGGAAGGAGGAAAGTTGACACAAACTCTGGTTGTAATAATAATAATAATGATCCAGACAAGTTCATCAGGAGATATAAAGTAGTTAGAACACCAAGACCCACTCTCCAACTCGCTCCTAAGAAAGACGTGTACATCAAGCTACCCTACCCTTGGTAACTAGACAAAGATTGAACGCTGCTGTTAAAAGACTTTTTATGCAGGTAATATCATGATAATTGAGAATGTGAAGCCAGTATATCCATCCATCTAAGCCCTTAGAACATGCGAAAAATGATGTCACATCCCACTGTATTTACCAATTTGAATGTACGTGTGGACGCACATACATAGGGAGGACTCATCGATCTCTGCAAGTAAGGGCTTCAGAGCATATTCCTAAATGGCTCCAGAAACAAATAGAATCTTCAGAACCCATTAATGGTGAGAACAGGAGACCTAGCTCCTCTCTTGAGAAACATATTATAGAGACAGGACATAAAATTGACGTCAACACATCTTTTAAACCTATCTATAAACCGTGTTTGAGGGTGTATCCTAAAGTTTGTGGAAGTCCTAGCTAGCAATTAGAAAGTTTAAGCCACCTCTATGCATTCAAAAACAATTCGTTATTAAACCTACCCTCCTTGTTAAACTTTGTTTCGAAGCCAGCCAGAGTAGATGTAATATTACCTCTGTTATTTGGTTTAGTGATCTTCATTGTTATTTTGACCTTCAATATGGTGGGCTTTTAACTTGACGTAAGTAGTCTATTTTCTCAACTCTTAACTCTTTATTAATTTCATTTATATATACATTCCTATAACAAGTCCATGTGTGTGTGATCAGATTGTTAGAAGGGTGTTGTGCAAATATAACATTACGCAATTCAGACAAATTACGTCATTTTATTGCTTTGTATAAATAAGAAAGGCATTGATTATAAAATAAAACGAAAAATTCTTATAAAAAGTGATTGGTTTTACATCGTAGTGCTTGGGAAAAATAACAAATTCACGTGCCTATGCGTAGGTGCACATATATATGCGGTGGGGGGGGGGAGTAATCATTTCTCTCATATGTAGATGGAGGAAGATATAGCTAAATGGCTGGAAATAGTATTTGAACTCTTTGAACCCCGGTGGGTGTGTACTGATGAAGAGTCCCAAACTAGGATGAAACGGCTGTCTAGTAATGCCTGTTTGTTTTCCAAAGGTCCTCTAACTGATGTCAGCTCATGATGAAATCCTGTAACCAATCTATCAAATCCCTACAAACCAATAATTGAATATCAATGAGGTGCTCACTAGCGACTGGCCGTATTCAGGTAGGTAGTTACCTGGGGTTCTGGTGGGAAGTCGTGACCAGTAGGGCACAGAAGGTCGGGTGTGAGGACAAATACTCGCCGAAGACATTGGCCAGGGGTCGCGCTATGTCGTGAATTGGCAGAAGTTAGAATTCGTGGGCTGGCCATTGGATCGAGTCCCAGTGGCTTAATGGTCTACGAGCTCGCTTTGAAACCAGCAGGGCCTGGGTTCGAACCCTGGAGATGGGTGTGTACTGATGAAGAGCCCCAAACCAGGACGAAGCAGCTAGCTGTCAGGTACTCCCTGACTGGTTTCCTAATGGTCGTCTAACCAATGTCAGCTCATGATGAAATCCTGTAACCAAGTAATTTAACTCGTTGAAAAAGGATAGATGGCAGACTGATTTACAGTATGAACACTTAACTGATGATGTGACACCTGGGCTACCTAAATTTTTCTTCAACATATATCCATATACTTTACTTCCTTTCTTGTTGCTGCTTCAATGATCCAGTTTTGGTTTTTATAACTGAAGATGATTTCACGCACATTTTTAATTGACTTTCGGCCTACTACTCTACAATTCATGAAGCAAAACAAAGCTAAATATTGTAGAGATAGATATGCTTTCATCAACCTGAAACCATTTTGGAAATCTTCTACACTCCATCCCAGCATAAACAACAAGATTCGGATTTTCAACACCAATGTCAAGTCGGTTCTTCTATACGGATAAGAAACTTGGCTGGTGTGTACAGAAAAGGATTTCCAACAGGCTTCCGCAGACGTTTATCAAAAGTTGCCTTCTTCACTGGCTCTATATTGAAGATCAAAAGGCTGGCCGGCTGACCAGAAAGAATTAGCAACAAGAAACTCTGACAATGAACAAACCAACAAGTGAGAGCTGACTGCTGAACAAATATGTGGGATAAAATGGAGATGAATCTGGCTTTCGTTGAGGAGGCCTTCGAATGACATTGCGAGCAATACAAGCCATTGATCAAGTGGAATATCAATGAGAAGCGACCAGTGGGTGGTCACATCGAGGGTGACATGGAGGAGATCGTGTAGAGAGGGAAGGAGGGGATGACAGATTATGTGCAATCGTGAGGCTAGCCAGCTGAAGAGGATGGCAGAAAATGGATGAAAGTGGAGATGTGTTATTGAAGCCCTATGTTCCATTTGGAACCCAATAATAATGATATAATATGTAGTAATTTGAGTTGCTTGTTCTAGTTAGAATGGTGTTGTGTTATACGATGTACTATCGTCAGTGAATAATTCCCTTAAAGATTCTGTACGGACAGTGGTTAATATTTTTTAAGAAATTATGCGAAGAATTCTGTATTGTGTGCGTGTGTGAGTAAATATAATTTCCACAATGAAGCTGTTATTATTGCCATCATCATAAGAATGTTACCAAAACAGCTTTTATGAGTATAAAAATCTGTAAGGGGTGCATACTAATATTTGCTGAGATGATATTATTATTATTTCCTTTAATTCCTAGAGGACCATAGGGCTTCAGTTGTGCGTCTCCATTGCTTTCGGTTCACTGCTAGAGTCTTCACCTGGCTCCAAGTCTGCCCACACCTTTTCATCTCCTCTTCACATGACCTCCTCCAAGTCACCCTCACCCTTGCACTGACGACCAACTCACCGCTTCCCTTTCGGGTTCCACTCGAGCGATGGCTTGTCTAGTGATGTCACTTGATGGTTTGTTTTCTCAGAGTATGGCCAATCCATCTCCATCTTTTCTTGTCTACTTGTTTCACAATCGGTTCCTGCTGTGTTGGTTCGCTCCCAGAGATATCTGTTGCTGATCTTTTCTGGCCGCCATCTTATCTTGAGTAGTATTGAGCGAAGACAACTGTTGATGAAGGTCTGCAGTTTGTTTGAGATGCTCTTTATGACGCGCCGAGTCTCTGATCCGTATATTAGCACTGACTTCACATTGGAGTTGAAAATCCAGACCTTATTTTTTATGGTGAGTGCTGTTGACCTCCACACAGACTTGAGATGATATAGATCCATAAAATTAAGCCGTCACGCCTACTGTGTATACAAATGCGATTTACTGTTAGCCTTCATCTTTCAGCGTAATCCTTATCTGAATGTCTCATTTTGATTACATATGCGAAAACCTTAGACACTAAGGTAGTATGTAATCCCATATTAATTTGTTTATTGGATATATGACACAGTGAGTGGAACAATATTATTTAGTGGGTAACAATGTTTCAAACACAATCTATTATTACTAATAAGGATAAAAAAGTGAGGCGATCTGTGATTACAGGAATAACAAAAACCAGCATGGTTAAACAAACAAATGTTCAGGTAGACATAGTAGTCGATAAAGGCTAATAAAAACAAATGAACCGATTAAGTAATGCTAGATTGTAAGGGAAGTAAGTGAAACACGTTTTTAATAAAGATGTGATAAGAATAAGGGATGATAAGAGAGGGGTTGAAAATATAAGGAAGGGGTGGTGTAGAAGTCATCAGTGGGTTAGGTCTTAATTGGTCAAAGAGGGAGGGATAATGGCTGTACGAACTTCTTTTGAATGCATAGTTTAGGATTAATAGTTCTAATGCCTATCGTCTGCCTCAGCTGTGCGCAGTAGACGAATACGAAGTCTATTGGAAAGATTCGGTGGGATACGATGAATTACTTTGAAAACTCTTGTTTTCTCCACTAAATGACCATTATCAACTAAATGTGACAAAATTGAGCTACGGATTGTCAAACCACGATGAGAGATGTTCCGTAGTGACACGTTGGCTAAGCTGTCTAGTAGTAGTGTGCCCAACAAAACTGTCACTCCAGGTGCAGTTGAATTGATAAATGCATATAAATGTGGCAAAACTGCCTAGCTTACCCCACGTTTGCGTCCCAATCATTCGTCAGCTAGGGAGTGAAAAACATAGGTATGCTGCGTAAAACGTTTTTCGTATACTCCTGGAAAGTCTCTGGAATAAAATCTCACTTGATAAGTCACCATTAAATTGAGGTTTTTTTTAACCTGCACTCATAGTCTAAGGTTTTCTGTCATTTCCCTCATTTATTTCCCTTAGAATCTGGCAATACTTAATCGGTCCATTTGTTTTTCTTAACCTTCATCATTTACTGTGTCTACCTGAATACTTTTTTGTTTAATCATGCTGTTTTTCGTTATTCGTGTTATCACAGATCGCCTCACTTTTTCATCCTTGTTATTGATAGAACCATAGTTATTATATTTAGTTTTCTTTATTCTCTCCTATTTGTTGTTAGGGCAGTAGAATTTTCTAGATGTCCGTCTGGACAGGTGTTGAATCATTCCTATTTCACGTGTTTTCAGTTGATTCAATGATAAATAAGGCTTCCGTTGTCAATTTCTCCCTCCTCCCTGTTATATTAGTTGTTAGAACTGTCATCCTATCCGATCCTATTTTATAACTGTGGGTAACTGCATGTCGTGTAGTGCTATAGCTGAATTAACTACTCTTCAGATTTCTTATCTTATTCTGGTCAACTGATCTAGATTTTACTAGCCTGTCTAATTACAGTAATAATAATTTAATCGCAATCGTTAGATTTCGTCGCGAACCAACATAATTTAGAGCGATCAATGAGAATCCGGCGGCACCATACAGCTGTTTCATCCTATTTCGGGACTTACACGAAGACGGCACCCACAATCTCATCAAAGGTAGAAAGCAGGACCTTCAAGTTTCTCAAACCAAGTAATTTGTGTTGAAACTGAATGACCCGTGAATTCTAACTCTGTAAACTCGCGATATAACCCATCTGTCAACATTGCCTTCGAGGAGCATCTCGATCGCTTTGATATGATAAATCTAAATATCAATATCCAGCTCAGTAATGCTACCCTCAATGGAAGTCTTTAAGCTTTGGGGAGAAATCATAACCAGTAGGGTCCATCATAAGGAGGTGAATTAGATGCTTATCAAAGGCATTGGTGAAGGCAGCGTTATATCAGGAGTTGACAGAAGTTAGAATTCATGGGTCTGTAGGTTAGATAAGTCGGCAAAATGGATCCTTAACTTTGAGAGAAGCATTGGCTCTGGGCATCGAGTCACATAGGCCGAGATCAGATACGTGTCAGTCCAGTTGAAGGCTGGTTTCTTTGCTTCCTTGTATGTTTTGGTGCAAATCATTGTGGAGTTACTGGCCTCTGATGGTGATCGATCGTAGGCGATTTCAGTTGTTAGTGTTTCATGGTTAGCAACGCGCGTGGACCTGCTCTGAGTTAATAATAATAATCACTTTATTCCACAAAGTCAGGAGGCTGTGTTTCCATCGTTTGGCGGGTGACGGTTAACTCAGAATTGACATGGACCAAAGGATACCGACTGTCTAATTAAAATAAAGCTTTGCGATGTCCACTGATTGGTTATGATGCAATGTGGTTTCTGAACAGTGCTCTGAATGTCAGAGTGAAGGAATTCAAACAAGCGGGGGTAACTATAACATTAGTCCTTCTTATAAATCCATTTTTGTGATTATGACAAGTATTACAACAGGATTCTCTTCTCAGCGGTGCTCGGCATGAGTACGTCAGATGGCAGTGACTATACAGTTACGACTGGTGTCACGATTACTGGTGGAATTTGGCCTGTTGTAATGCATGGAATCATGAAGAAATTTTGAGTAACAAGAGGAGATTTTGAACGTCTGAAGACAAGAAAGAGGGTTTATGAACGGTCTGTGGTGCTGTCTTGTCACAAGCACCCGTCAAAAAGCTCGAGTAGGTAAGTATAACCAGCTCCGGTTTAATTAGTTGGATGGTCGTTGGGCTTAGTCTCGTAACGTAAAGCTCCCGGATTCAATCCCCATCTGTAAATTGATAGGTACATGCCTCTGAAGAGTACCAAACTAGGATGAAAGGTATGTGTCCAGTACTTTCTGGTTTTCAGTGGTTCTCTACCTGTTATCAATCCCCGCTCAAACTTCAAACTGATCGAATTCCTGCGGACTTGCGGACCATTACTTGAGAGTCTACTTAAGTGACATTTTTCACCTCATTGAACATTCATTAACAAATGAGTAAGGTTACCTCAAGTTGTTACAGTACTATCGTTTATGCGCATTTTCAAGCAACACACAGAAAAAGAAACTCTTCTTTAGGTTAGATTGCATTACCTGTTGAACCGAAGTGTTCTCTTGACATTTCGGCTACAAATATGGACACTTCTGCAGTGCCTAAGGAGTTACGCGGTATGATTAAGATTGATGGTGATTAAGAGCGGAATCTGGGATTCATATTTGATCTAAATTAGGACTAGTTGGGATCCACTACAAAAGGGGTGGCTCTTGTGACCTTAGTGGTCCAGTGAATAATGCCTTAGGCGTTTGAAACGATGGTTTCACAGTTCAAGTCTCAGAAGAAACATCATTACCTTCCAAAAGGACTGCAGGTCCGTCCATTTGATGAGTCCCACTGGCTTATATGTTTAAACGAGATGCAGTGTGCCTTCAATGGCACTGAGATAAAGCCAGGATTAAAATTAATAGATAGGTCAAACAGAATCAACCTAATATTAACTAAATAAACATCTAACTCGCCTTTATACCGCTGACTGATTAATATGGCTGGTTACCATTTATATAATATCAGGCAGATCACATATTGTGATCTAGATAATTTTGGCTAACGGTGAAAACTTTGGCAAAATTTCGCCCAGTCAAACTGTGTATAAATTGCAGATAATTTGCCAGCTGTAAGTTTGACTTATGGAATTACCATTTCGCCCAACTAGATAGTCAGTTGCCTTTAAATTGAGTCGAACGGGGCACACTGTTGATGAGCTTCGCCCCCAATCGATCGAAACGATTGTCTGGTATTTAGATCATTTTGATATGCCAGGTTGGCTAGGAAGCAGTATTGATTGGTGGAACGAGTGACATACAACTATTCATTTAAGTCGAACAGTAGTATATAGCCCTATTTCTTTTCATAAGTCTCATAGTGTTCTACAGTTATATTAACTGATGGCCACCTTTTGAGCACAAATTATTATCACTCATAATCATTTCAAGTTACCCACACAACTTTTTCCTTCATTTATGTGTGTGGAATTGACCAGATGTTTGAAGAATGGGATAATGTACATTCAGAAATAATAATATGAGTGTTATTGGTCAATTACAACCAGATGGGAAATAAGACGAGTGTTTTTATAGTCAAATAAATAAGTAACTTGTTGGAATGTTATAATGTACGTTAATTGAAATAGAATTTTAAGATTATTTATTATCCTTCTCTGATTTGACTGACTGGTGGTAATAACATCTTCCATGCATATATCTGGTATTTGCATTGAGTCATTTCTGTTGCATGTGTTGGGTGTAGACTGACTCTATGAACCAGGATTCAGTAATCAACCTCTCTCACTCTCTCTCCACCTACCCATATTACTTTTTAGAATTTTAACCCTCTCCTACCCTATTGTGTGGTTGTGTGTTAATGCATGCAGTGCGATTGCTGAGTTTTTTCTAAATGACTTATCTTCGTAGGGTCAACCATTCTCACCTTAGCTAAATTCTTATGTTCTGACAATCTGAATACCCTCGACCTACTAGTTTGACCTATGTAGTTGACTTCAGTCACACAGTTATTGGAAGGTATTTTGTAAATTATATTATTTTGTTTAATTGGGTCCTCCGGATCTTTTAGCCTACAGAGATTGTCCTATCTGAGTGATTTTGTAGGTTTGAATGCCACCACCCCAATTCCTGCCTTATTAAGAACCCTACTTCGGAGGGTCTCAGATTTTCACTCCTCATATGGTATAACAGTAGATGACTTATATTCGCTCTTATTTATGTTATCACTACTAGTGTTTCACAATTATTTTTAATTTGCTTTTGGCCTTTTTCACTCACTCGTCTTATTTCCCATCTGAGTGTAATTGATCCATAACACTCATATTATTATTATTTCTGAATGTACATTATCTCATATTGATTTTATTCAAATATCTCGTCAATTCCACTTGTGTATATAAATGAAGCAAGAAAGTTGTGTGAGTGACTTGATATGATTATGAGCAGCTGTAAATTGTGCTCGAAACGTGGTCATCAGTAAATATTACTCATGGTATAACACTGTGTGATTTATCAAAATAACATCTTATCCATAGTGGAGTTATACTCTACCACAAAGCACAAGTTTTATACTTATATCGATTTATTTTCCTATTTTAATTCCTATTTTAATCACCCACTGTATTTAGAATCTTTTTTTGGAAATTATTCTAGAAATATTTAATCCTTTTGTTATATAATCAAGACTTTCCATCATCCTGGTTGCATACATAAATGCGTTATACAACTTGTGGAGACCTGACGGTGCTAAAAGAATAATAGTAATAATAATAATCTACTTTATTCCGAAAACAGTACCTATAATACAGAATGGAATTCTCAGGATTTGTCACGCATATTGCATCTGATTTACTCAAAATATAAATAAAATTGAAAACTGAAACAAAATTAACCAGAGGAATTTGTCCACATTTGCAGCATAAAGTCAGAAAAATTCGAAGCACGAATTGAGAATATTAAATATAATAATAATAACAAGGAGTTTGTTTCAAACAGTATTGCGATTCAGTTTGGAAAGCTTAGCGTGTTATAGATTATTGAATCTAATGTTCCGTCGATATAGTATGGTGAAAGGAAATACAAAAAATAACAGTTATTACACAGCTTAAATGATGTTTACACTTATGAGAAAATAAACAAAAAAATTTGAGAGGATTGTAAATATAAGAAGAACTGTAACAATAAAGCTTGGCGGAATAAGGATGGAGAAAATGGTTTATTTACTATTGTAAAGAAGGTTAGTTAGTTCATGCCTAACACTATTTTCATTACATAAAATACTTGACGCCAAATATGGTATAGTGGAATTTTCATACTTAGACGTACGTGCATAATGTCCTCCAAAAAGATTTCTTGTTTTACCTGGGGAGACACACGGTTGGAGATGAGGGCAAAGTGGATGCTCACAGTCTGACAAAATTCCTTTAGCAAATTTGTTGCATGAAATCAAGTGCCTATCAATAACGACGATGTCAACGATATGGCCCAATGGGATACCACTACTCTCCCTAGTGACAGTCCTCAGAGTTCTACAAAGTATGATAAAGTCGTTTCTAAGCAATCCAAGAAAGAATAAGATTGAACAGTAAAGAAGAATAGGTAAGATAAACAAGTTGACAAACTGTAAGAAGAGGGGTTGAGTTATGCCTGAGTACCTTAACTTCCTAATGTAAAAAGTCAGACGAAAAGTTCTTTTAGAAGTCGCTAAGACATGGGAAGACCAGGATAGGTCAGTAGAAAGAATTAATCCAAGATACTTAACTTCAGACTTGGTTTCTATATCACTATCATCAATTTTGCAACGGTCATAGGAACTAACAGCTTCATTTAACTTTCTTTTACATCGGAAACTGAAATAAACAGTCTGACATTTGGAAGGATTTACTTTAAGGCCATTAGACGAAGACTATTTGCTAACTCCTGACAGAAAGCTGTTCATCTTAGTACAGTGCAGCCGGAGGTTAACAGACATTGAAATAGTTAGATCGTCGGCATACTTAACAAAGTTCATTTCATCAGAGTGAGGCAAGTCATGCAAGAATGTTAGATGGTTGGAGGAAGTCAGCGGGAAACCTTGTGCCTAAGTTTCGCACTTAATGGCACTTATGAGTAAGGCAAATCTACAACCTCCAAACACCCAGCAACAACAATTCAGAGTTCCGCAGTGATGGCGAGTTCCCTAGGTGGATGATCACATTTCAAACTTGACTGATGGGATTAAATCTGCACCAGACACCAAGAACTGGATACATGACTTTAGTCACCACCTAGTGTCCAGGTAGATGATGCAGTACAGTCCTATTGGAAATCAATCGCTTACCTGAGTAGCTAAAATGGTAACGTCTCTGACTAGGGCACGCAGATTTGAATCTCAGAGGGGATATGAGTTCCTTATAAACTGCAAAGTGGACAGTGATGGCGAGCCACCTAGCTTGTTAGGGACTGGATGCACGACAGTAGTTATTATCTACTGTCTAATCAAAGTAAGAATGTGTATATTGGTGGGATGTTCATAATGGAATACATATGTCGAATGTAAACAAACAATTGATGAGACTTCAAGAGAAGGATATAGGAAGACGGAGTATTAACAGGTAAAACTATGCAATATAGAATAAGCGAATGGGTGTTATTACAGTAATTGGCATCTACTGACCCAGGCAACACCTTATCATCTATATCGACAATTGCTATTTTATTCAATATAATTTCACTTCTAATATAATTTCTGTTGTCACTGATATTGACAGATAAATGGTTTTTCTTCTTCTAAAACTTGTTGAATTTACATCCTACGTGCAACAGATACCTATTGGGGAATACTGGGGCGACAACATCAACAACAACAACAACAACAGCAAACTCCCCTAGTTTACTAACCGTCTTTTCCAGCGGAAAGCCAACCAAATCGCTATACGAACTTCAAGGCACAGAAAAAGCAGACACAGTAAGCATATTCTTTACTGGGATCTGAAATACATAGTAACATGGGCTTGTGAAAGCCTTTGGGAAGCCAATTAGCCGATGTGTCCTTTTACGACTGAAGCAAAAATGAGCTTGAAGACATGAAGTATCCAAAATAATGTTCGAGGCTAGGAAGGTTGCTCAGACTGTCAGAGAAATGAGAACATACGGTACGGAATTCTATGAGCAGGTGGAATAGAAGTCAACTCTCCAGATCGCTGAATGGAGGGTCAGTATTGTCCTCCGGTCACCCAGATGACAACCACAGACGCACTGAGGGAGTGGTTATCACAAAATCACCAACAGCGTCGAAAGCTGTTATGGAGTGGGAACCAGTTTCACTTATCTAGAGAAGGCCACTCCTTTTAACTACAGACGACATGGATGAAGATGTCAAAGCCAGGGTGGAAAAAGCAAGACAGAACCTTATTACTTTGAAATCAGTGTGCGAATCTCCTGAACTAATCATGAAGGACAAAATTTGGATTTGCAGCATTAATGTGAAGTCAGTCAATGTTTCTCTATGGTTCAACGACTTGGTGTCATAGAAGGAAGCTATGACTAACGATGGACAATAGCATCTGACAGCATCATCAGCAGAAGAACATGATGAGGTTGACAGCGGAACGGAAGGAAGCAGTCAGGAATGTAAAGTAAAAACAGAAGATGGATGCCATGAACTTTGAACAGACAGGAAACAAGAAATGAATGTCATTTAAATTAGGAGATCAAGTGAAGCGCAGAGAAAGAAAATACACGACGAAAAATTCCTCCAAACTAGGAGGTAGTATACACTGTCACTGACAGAAGTGGTCCTATTTGTACCATCAAAAGTGGAGACAAAGTGAAACAACGTTAAACACCAGCCAACTTCAGAGATTGATACATTGGGATCAAGAAGACAGTACCAAGCTACACAAAATAAAAGAGAAAATAGCAAGCACTAAGTATATTGGAGCGGATACACCCAAGAATTTTTGGCAGGGGGATGAATATGGTGTAAACAATCGACAAGATGCTTTGAGAGCAGTATATTTTGTGAAATATCTTCTGCAAGAATCTTGAATGGAGGACGGATGTATTAAGTCATAAAGCATATTACTGACAGCTCCTTATGAAGGCAAAACAAGTATGATACGAAAAGCATGTCTAAGTGGAGAACTCGGTGTATAATTATTGTTATTATTCCCTTGGGTTTCCAGTGGAACACAAGGCTTCAACAAAACATCACCATTATGTTCTATTGTCTGCTGTCCTCTTCGGTAGGCTAGATCTACGATTGCCCATAATCTCCCGTCTCCTCCACCTCCACACACTACAGCAATGATCTGCACTGCTGGTGATGTCATTCGGCAGTCTCCATTTTCTCCTACATATTGGTTGAACAATCAGCTCTCTCATGTTGGTTTGTTCCTAGCCAGAGTTTCTTGTTGCAAATTCTTTCTAGCCATTCCGTCCTCAGTCAGAACAGACTGAGTGACTTGACATTGGTGTTGAATAGAATCCAAATCTTGTTGTTTATGCCCATGAGGAGCGCAGAAGAGTTCCAAACGCTCCTGGTTTACTACCTTACTAGTTTTCTAGCTGCTCCCGATCCCGGGTAAAGAGGGAGGGTTGGGCATGGGGCTAGCGACCCTACACCACAAAACCAATCAAACTGCTACAAAAACTTCAACGCACAAGAAATTCAGTGTATAAGGTCCTTTAATATATTGTTATCCTTGTATGCCACTTTACCAAAATAAACCAAAATAAACAATTTCCCATTATTTAACTTGTATTAAAATAGGGATATCAGTTTTCATTCTGAAAACTATACAATTTTATTCAAAATAGCAATTTAGGTCAACAAGAACCATTTTTTCTCTCCTTTTCATTTGTAGGCTTTCTGTGTTTGCGTGTGTGTGAATGTGTTTCACTATTCCCCCCTCCCTGCCTCCATCCGTGCCTTTCTCTGCTGTATGACCTGACAGCCAGTGAATAATGTCATTACTGGTGTATGCAATTACATGAATTTAAAATGACTGCCTTTAAGGATCATTATAATAAAGGTTTGTTTTATGTATTTCCCAGTGAATGAATGAAAAAACAAAACGATATTGTCGTTGTTTTTACTGATGTTTCGCTATTTAATACTGCTGCTAATAGCTTCATCAAAGTAGTGCTATTATTAAACCAGAATTTACAAAATCCACTCAGCTTATATATACAATAACATAATCATCGTTCCTCAGTATGGGATCATTTTAGCGTTTTCCATTTGGCCAACTGTTAAAGATAACAAAACCAAGTGTAGATTGTTGGATTTGATAAGTGTGTAGAATTATAAAAGTAGCGTGTGTTTACATAGTGAAATTGCTTATCACATTCGTGTTGATTTTTTCATTTCATGGGGTAGGGAGGTGTTGTAACCAGGTCAAATTCTGTTTTAGTCCATCATTCCTATTCAGTTCAGACAATTTGGATTCCACTTGATATGAAGTGCTTCTGATGATGTTAGGTGTTCTTTGTGATTTCTGAAATTTTTCTGGATTTTTCAATATTCCATATTAGTTTGTTTATTAGATGTATCACACGGTGAGTGAAACAGTATTATTTACTGGATGACGTTTCAAACCAAATTTATTGTTCATAATCATATCAATTGCAATCACACGACTTTGAAACTTGAGTTTTATAGTTTTCTTTGTTCTCTCCTATTTGTCGTCGTAAGGGTAGTAGAATTTTCCAGATATCGGGGACAGGTGATGAATCATTCCTATTGCACATATTGTCCTCAGTTGATTCGATAAACAAAGCTTCTGTTATCAGTCTTTCCCTTCACCCAGCTGTTACATTAGATTTTAGAACTGTCATCTTATCCCATCCATCCTATTGTATGGTTGTGTGTAATTGCTCCACTAGTCTGACTGCCCCTGTTCTACTACTTTGACCCATGTATTTGACCTGACAATTATTGTAGGCAGGGTATTAGATAAACTAAATTGTTTTGTTTTAAAGGCTCCACAGGATTGATCCTTTATCCGACAAAGCTTGTTTCTAATTGAGTTTGTGGTTGGTTTGAATGCCAGCCACTTTTATTCCTGCCTGCATTGTTAAGAATTCTTCATAAGGTTTCCGAAGTTCCTCCCTTGTATGGAATTACTATTGACGATTTAGATTCCTTATTGTTGGTGTTGTCTTGCGCATGTTTGACATGAATGTCGTCATTAATAATACTGTTGTTATTACAGTTATTATTATTATCATTATTATTATTACTATGACTATCACTACTATCATTATTTATTTTATTTTTACATTTCCCTACATACTTTCTGACTAATTTATCAGGGTAATTATTAAGTTTCAAGGCTTCTCTTATATGCCTCACTTCCTGTCTTAGATTTTCCTTGGTACTACTTAGTTTTTGTGCCCTATTATTTAAACATTTAACCAACCCTATTTTCATTGACATAGAATGGGATGATCGGAAGTCCAAATATCGGTATGAATGTGTGTGTGTTTCCTGTAAACACTAGTGTGTTTAACTTCCCATCTTCTTTCCTTTTTACGTTGCAATCTAATATTTATCGAATCAACTACAAACACGTGTAATTGGAATGATTCAGCACTTGTCACCCTTGAAAATTGTACTACCCGTTCGACGATAAATAGGAGAGAACAAAGAAAACTATGAAACTCAAGTTTTGAAGTCGTGTGATTATAATTGATGACAGGATTATGAGCAATGAATTTTGTTCGAAACGTCATCCAGTAAATAATACTGTTTCACTGTGTGATACATCTAATAAACAAACTCATATGGAATTACTTACCACTACAGTGCCCAGATTGTACACATATAGTAATATTTCAATATTTTCACAAAATCACTCTTGTGACCTGATTCTATAGCGTAGTGTGTAGACTTATGGCTGATGATTTTTCAAGCTTTTCTAGTTCACTAACTGAATTTCTCGATGGTTGAACAGATGCTGTACGGTGTTCATTTATTCTGATTTTGATTTCACTCTGGCGATGTTTGTCCGATGTATATCGCATCACACATTTCAAGCATTTTATTTTATAGACACAATTAGATAGAGAATCTTGAGGGATTTGGTCTTTTATATGGACAAGGTTGTTTTGACAATAATCCAGAAAAATTTCAGAAATCACAAAGAACACCTAACATCATCAGAAGCACTTCATATCAAGTGGAATCCAAATTGTCTGAACTGAATAGGAATGATGGACTAAAACAGAATTTGACCTACTTGCATCACCCACTCGTCCCCATGAAATGATAAAATCAACACGAATGTTACTGATAAGCAATTTCACTACGTAAACACACTCTGCTTTTACAATTTTACACACTTATCAAATCCAACAATCTACACCTGGTTTTTGTTATCTTTACCAGTTGGCCAAAGGGACAACGCGAAAATGCTCCCTTGATGAGGAACGATGATTAAGTTGTTATGTATATAAGCTGAGTGGATTTTGTAAATTCTGGTTTAATAATACCACTGCTTTGATAAAGCTATTAGCAGCAGTATTAAATAGCGAAACATCAGTAAAAACAACGTCAATATCGTTTTGTTTTTCATTCATTCACTGGGAAATACAAAAAACAAACCTTTATTATAATGAATATCATATACCCAATGACCAAATTTTTTCAAACTGTTAAAAATGAACTTGGTTTGGAAATTTATACTTTCAAAATTGTTTAGTTTAATTGTTCCTTGTTAAGAATGGATTTTCATAAGTTAGTCTGTTGGGATTTGATTGATTTTTAAGTTTGACCCTGAAAGCTATCAGGAATTGATGGATATAGCTGTTTCATTCTATGTAGCTTGTCCCCTTTATTAGTTTGAATAAAGAAAGAATGAACACATATTTGCAGACAGGATAATACGAGCTCCTTTTATTTCATCGATTCGCTCTCTTCAACTGCGTACATCCCAAATAAATCAATTTTTAGTTACAAAATGCTGCCTGAACATACTTTTTCCACAGTGAAGTAGTGTAGGCAACATAATTTCAAAGATGATGTAAGTCAATAATTATTTAGTGTAAAAAGAGTAACTATTTACATAGTGATTAGACAAGCCGGTGAAGTTCTGATTTCCCTTGGAAACAAGGATGGACTAGAGACAAAATACAAGATAGAACACCGCAGAGTTAATTTATGCATATTATGATGGAGAGTTCAGCAGAGTGGGAGTGAATATTGAAGTAAAATTATAGAATATATAAAATAATTTAATTTGATTTAGTAGATTAGGAACCTTTTAATAGTGAGTTGAACTCAGTGAGTGAAAATCGAAATCAAGATTGAGTGGAATGTTATGCGACAGAACAAAACACAAAGCCACAAGAAAAAAAACAATTATGGTTACCAGGTAGGATAGTCAAAGATTAGTCAAACTATCCTTCTGTATACAGAGGTTAGGTCGAAGGCTTTTGATAGCAGTGGCTTCTACTAACCGTAGTAACTATGCTTTCATTTGTGTAGTGATTATTTGGAAAGCCTGACTAATTTTCACTGTATGTCCCGTGTCAATAAGGTGCTAGACAATTGCACTTGAGAACACTTTGTTGCCTTGAAAACCAAAACTTTTAGGCATCTGCTCGAAGAATCTAGTAGACACTCTCCTCTCAGTCCTTCCTATGTACTTGCTGCCACAACTGCAGATGAATTATTAAATGCAGTTGAAGTTGACTGAGTTTCATCCAAGCTAAAAACTTTTCAGTGGCACCTCACACACGTGACTCCAACCACCGGGGATGAAACCGGGGGTATCGAGGTGGCGCTATAATTGATAACTAATAGGAGTTAGAATTCATATGGGTTGTTAAATTCCGGCGCAAGTAAGTGAATGGCTAACTAGCTTGTCCTCGCTGCAACCCCAAGGTCATGGGTCCAACCTCTGATGGGGTTCTGGGTATATCCTACCGAAAAGTCTCAAACTTGAATGAAACAGCTGGGTCTAATAGTGCCTAGTGGTTATCAGCGGTTCTTTCGTTACTGATATCATTCCATGACCAGACTTAGGTCGAGTGAAGTTTGCACTTACTTATTTAGACATTCCAAATAACTTTGTGGTTATTATCCATTTTTCTTCTAGACTGTAGATTATTTTTCTGACATTTGCATATTATATGCGGACTGAATCCTTATTACTTGACATTGTTCCTGGTTAATTTCTACAATCAGTGCCTCTCTTTGAGGTTGTGTGATGATGATGATATTGATAATGTGTTATTTTGTTTAAGTGAATGAAGGTCATTATGACCTTGAACTGTCCTCGGGAATTGTTTAGTGTGCTATTCTTGCAGACAGAGCCTTGATCTCACCTTACTGGTATATTTTGACTTGATTCTCAGGTACTTCAAACGGTTGATTTTTGGTTAACTGATTTTGTCGTATAGTACTTTTTTTGTAGTCAAGAAACTATCGGATCTGTATAGCCGCTTAACGGCATTGTTGAGGTAATTTCGAGTTTTAGTGATTGTTCAAGAGTACCGTAGATTTATTGTAAATAGCTGCCATTTCGCTGTTGTCGGAGCCTCTTGTCACCGTGAATAACTCGAGGAGTTTTTGATTGGTTAAACAGTGGAACGCAAAGGTCGGTTTTCTGCATAACAGATCGGATTCAACCGTTACAAGTAGTATTATAAAAGTAGGCAGTTTTCTGTAAAGTCTGACTAGGAACATTACCAGACAGCTGTTTCGTCCTAGTTTGGAGTCATTCAGTAGTTATCACCTACACCACCCCTATTCCGCCGCCAACCGCGGATCGTATTCAGCAATCTTCTGTTGGTAACAGTCTACGACAAAACTTGGAACCAATCAAATTCCTACTTGAAGATTACTCTGATGCTAACTGGTGACTGACTACAAGACGTAGGTGCCTAGAGGTTCAGTCTAAGACAATGTCACCACTAGGTCGAGTGTAGGGACAGGTTATCGCAGATGACATTTTTTGGTGGCGCCATCTGATTGGCCGAATGTACAATGGGCTCTCGCATTAGTTTCTCAATTCGATCTCCAGTGGGGGTAAGGGTGGTGTTTGAGTACTGCAGAAAAGTCCCAAACAAAGATGAGGCAGCTGTCCAGCACTCCTTGGTTCTCAATGATCTAACAACAAAAATTATAGTATCTTTCACACTAAAAATTTCTGAACAATGGGAAAGACATGTGATTTAGCTCAAGAAAAGAATTTTGGTGTTTTGATAACTCTGCATCCTAAGCTTTAGCGTCATCATTGCTCGTACTACGACTATATGATGCCGGTGTTTGTCCCTTCAAAATCTGTAGTAATTCAAACGTTTAAGCATTTGAAACGATGTGAGGCTAGCTACATTTGAGTCTCAGTAGAAACGCTATCCATCAATTACTGGGACTGCTGTAAATACACCCGCCCAGTTGACGAGTTCCAAATAGGACGAAATGTGCGTGTGTTCTTAATTCCACTGCTAGCCACCACCCCTACTACAGTAACATCATATTAATCTTCGGATATTATCGAAGCATCTGTACTGGAAGCGGAAATGTCAATGTGCTCAACGTGTCCGAAGTTCTCGTGGGGGAAGACATGACCAGCGGGGAGGCAGTTAGAATTGATGGGCTGGCCATTTGATTATATCCCAGTGGCTGAATGTTCAATGGGCTCGCTTGTTAATCTAAGCATCTTGGGTTCGACTTCTAGTGGGTGGGATCATGGGTATGTACTGATGAAGCGCTACAGTTAAGGACGAAACTATCGAGTCAAGCACTTTATTAATAATTCGAGGCACTTAATAAACCGCATTCTTCCGTTTATTTTTGTAATCACAGTTAAATATCAAGTCACAAAGCAGCATTTCATTAGGGAAGGTTTGTACTGGACAAGAACAAAACTGTTGAAATGAAGATACTGTCCACTGCATATCTGCGTGCTAAATATTGATCGCTTAATTATTTTATCGTCCCAACTAGTCAACAAAATATCTAGGAAACAGAGAACAAATCGAATGTTCCAATGTTGTCGAAAGAAACATGTTCTTAAATGGTGGTTATTAAGTTACACAGGAAAATGATATATATGTTCAATTTGAACAGAAATCCAGAGTCAATCATTGCAAGGCACGAAATCAATATAAATGACTACTTTTCAGTTATTTCTTGTGCTGAATTTAACAAACAAACGGTGATAGTTGAGGTAATACTGGAAATAGTTGAGGGTTAGTCAAATGTTCTGTATCAATTTTGTTCTCTGAGAATCTGGCTGATTTAAAGCACGAAGCTTTCATTGAACCCCTTCTAGACAACATCTTCAGCGCAGGTTTCAGTGTGAAGTGGACTTTTTACAATTCTCGATGACTGATGATTTAATTGTATCCCCTGACAACCATTGTTGTGACTGGTTGTTAATTTACATCTCTATTCATCATGCTTTTATTGACTTGGAATGTGAACTTTCTTGTCATGTGGTGATTTACTTTATGTTACCTGGTAAGTTTGGTCTATAATAACGGGTTTTTGTTAATCGTTAGCTGATTCATTTGAGTTCCAGGCTTCTAGAAATTGCCTGGCATCAATTCTGGTGTTTCCTCTGTAATAACAGAAGACAAGGGCCAGGCAACAGATCGTTTATTAAGGAAAATCAACACATATTTATAGATTTTAATGTACATTATTGTAGATTATTGTTAGTAGAAAATACAGTCTTTTGATTGGTTGTTTCTCACAGAAAGTTAACATTTCATTTCTTTGTGGCTGTGTCAGATCATCCATATGCTAACTGTATCCGCCTACGCAAAGCCTTTGTTCTCATTTTCTCACCACCAATATTGGGGACATAAACATTGACGTCAATTACTGTCTACCAACTTTGGCTAGCAGCCAGCTCTCACCACACCTCTACTCAAAATTTCTACATTATCCCAATCAAATTGGTGTCCGTAATTATCGACATGCTACGATATGAAAGAATATATATTTATTTTATTGTTTTTTTTTACTATAGCTTGATTCCACACCGTATTTTGGTACAAGTATCGAATTTTCAGCATGTGATATCGATAGCCCAAATTTAGCAGGCCAACCATTGATTTCAGGTGTGTGCCGGCCGGGGATCGAATCCCAGACCATGCGCATGGTCGGCGAGAATCCTAACCTCTGTGTCAACGACGCACATGCCTTTTCACAGCTAATTTATGTTGTTGGATTCAGATTCGTAAGGAATGCTCACTGTAACCGGTGTAGCGTTGATCGTAATTTATGCAATTTATTTTGTTATGATGGAGAACATTTGTAGCTCAGGTGGATGATTTTGATGTAGTTGTGTTCTCTAAGCTGTCTGGATGGTTTATTCGCGAAGCTTTCATTGCCCTGCTTACTAGGCAACATCTTCAGCGCGCATACTTCAATTTGAAGGAGAGATGACTAATAAACTCTTGGAGAAATCTAAAAGCTCACTTCAATTCAAATTGAAGTATGCGCGCTGAAGATGTTGCCTAGTAAGCAGGGCAATGAAACCTTTGCAAATAAACTATCCAGTCAGTTCAGAGAACACAACCACGTCAAACTCTAATTTTGTATATGGTATTAATTTTCTTTTCCTTTTCTGTTGGATCTTTCAGTCTTTACAATATCGAATGAGGACAATAGTTACCAGGAGATAAAATTATATCACCAATCTCGGAGAATTCAGATAAGTTCATTTCCTATTTAAACCTGCTCTAAAAATGTCGCCTAGAAGGAGGGAAGTGAAAGCTTCGTGATTAAACCATCAACCAGATCCTCAGAGAACATCCACTTCTCGATTATTTCAAAATTAGATGTTCTACTCATATAGGCAGGGGCTAATAAGCTTGACACCAACCTTGTGAAACAGCCATCTGATATTTCGATACAGCTAGTAAATACTACTACTCATTTCGAGAAATCAGTACTGTGTAGTTGCATGCTATTGATCGTCATTTATAATGTCAGGCAGATCTAAATAGTTTCCGTTTCCAACAGAGGAAACTGTGATGAGGTTTCACCTTCTCAAATTGTATGTAAACTTCAAATTGCGAGTATGATGTAATTAGCAAATATTACTTACTTAAATCTTACTGTCTTATTGTCTAGTATAACTTAGAATAACATCGAACTTCTAAGAAACTAAGCACACTCACACCAAAAATACAATGTAAATCTATGAAAGAACTAAGCGTCTTGATCTTCAATACATCGGATAAAGCAGGCTTCAAATACAAATCTCCATTTTGTCGTGTTCTCTTCAGTTGTCTTTATCTGGCTGTGCGATTTCCTGTAAGCTTTAATCTCTTCCTGACATGATTTCCTCCATGTCACCTGCAGACCTGCTCCCAAGTTTTCGTCTACTATTTGGATTCCATCCGAGTGATGGCTTGCTTGATGTGTGACTCCACTCAAACGGGTCTCCTCAGCCTATGTCCAATTCATCTCTATATTTTCTTCAGCACATTTGATGGTCGATAGGGTTCTGGTTGGTCATTTACTAGAGTTCCATGGTGTTTATCCTTTCCGGTAGGCCATCCGATCATCAGCATGCAGATGGCAAAAGTGCTTGTCGGTGAAAGTCTGCAGTGGCCTCTTGTTTCCGGCCAGAGAGGATTAGCAGCGAGAAAGTCAGACAGTTAACGAACTAACCTAGAACTTATTGCTGAATAAATATTCTGAAGGAAATGGAGACGGATTAGTCACACGTTGAGGAGACTGCTGAGTGATGCCACACCCAGCAAGCAGGTCGTCGAGATGGATTTCAGAGGGATGGGAAAATGAATATATACATAATGATTAATCCATATATATTATTAATATATATATATCTTCAATGCAATTTACTTACTTCTTTGATATGGTGTTAAAGGCCTTGAAGATTCAGCACAACTTGCATATAAGATCAATAAAAGATATATCCACCAACCATGAATGGAATTCATCTTTCCCATTTAATAATAATAATATTAATTTTTATTCCCAGTATATATAAGTTCACCAAATGAAATTGGTATAAATAACACGTGATTTGACTAGCTGGCTAGCTGGTTGCCTGCCTGGATTTTTGGCCAAAACTTCGTTTAATACAAAATAGGTATCTTCAGTATTTGGGAGAGGGATAAACTACATTCCTCTGCTTCGTCATTATGATTGGTTAGCTATTTTGCAATGACCTTAAATAATCAATAATTTTTAGTGGAATTTCATTGGTCAATTTATGGAAGTTATTTTTATTATTACAAGAAAATGCTGTATCCGGTCATTCATTTCATTTCATTTATTTTTTGACAGTCTCTGTAATACAAAACAAGCAAGGGGATTTTTTTCACTTTTTTGGGTTTGTTTTCCCATTAATGAGCAATTTAAAGTGACAAAAGGATACTGACATTAATTGTAATGACTAAGAGAGAAGGTTAGGAGATTCTGCAGTGAGAGAAAGATAGAGGCAGGAGAGGAATTTAAATATATTCTTTTCGCTAATTACCTCATCAATAAGGGGTAGTTAAAACAATGATCGTTAGAAAAGGTAGGTTAAGCATGTGAACGGCCTACTTCTGAATACATAAATTGAGCTTCTTAAGGTTGATTCCAACAACTTCAGGTATGTGTAAATAATGAGCTCATAAGTCAGTCGGAATGCGATAACAGACCATTTTAAATGCCTTGTTAACATTGATTTTGTGTTCAATATCTACAAGTTGCGCTAAAAAAGAGCTGTGAATAAACCTTCTTTTGTTTGTCTCTTGTTTAACCATGCAGAATGATGTTCAGAAATCTGACTGTAAAAACGCCTAATTGTACTGCCAATGTAACTGGCTGCAGAGGATCTGCCAAACTAGACGGCACACGCAGAATAGGCGAAATTAGGCAGTTTATCCTTAATTTACAGATCTAAAACTGGATAAGCGGTTGTGGATAAACAGTGGCATTGAATGTTGTGCTTACCATATTCTCTAGGGGTTGTGTTATTATTTCCCTGATGTTATCAACAAGAAACTGAAGTTTTAAGAACAAGAGCTTCTTCGGGACAGCTGCTACATTTGCTTGCCTTAGCTTTTTATTTATATTCTATGGATAAACATTTCCACTCATCATTCAAATATTCGTTTGTAGGGATTTGACTGATTGGTTACAGGATTTCATCATGAACTGACATCGGTTAGAGAACCATTGGTAAACCAGCTGAAAGTACTGGACAGCTGCTTCGTCAGCCTAGTTTGGGGCTCTTAAGCAGAACGCAACCAATTCCAGGGTTGAAACCCAGGGCCTTCTGGTTACAAGGCGAGCTAGCTCGTTGACCATTAAGCCACTGGGTCCCTATCCGGTGGCCCATGAATTCTAACTTCTGCCAATTCACGACATAGCGGGACCACTAGCCAATGTCACCGCGGGCTAGTATTTGTCCTCACACCCGACCTGCTGCACCCTACTAGTCAGGACTTCCCATTAGAATTGATTGATTGATTATTATTGATTTCTTTGTTGGTGCATTCATTAAACCAGATTCCTCTTCCGATGTGAATCAAACTTTCTATCGAATTGCATTTACATATTAAAGGTACGTAACTCAAAATATGGGTATACAGATGAATTAATGTAGACTTTGTATATACACTAGCTTTTTTGTACCATCATGCTCTTTTCTAGTCATAAGGACCGCGATGATAAAATTTATTGCAGGATATACATCATTCCCCTTCTGGCTCTACAATTATACGTATATATGTTTATATACATAGAATACTACAAAATGATCTCGCCAGTAACAATATTAGTGTTTTTAAATACTATCGATTTCTTAAGTAAGATCACAATGGAATTACAGCCCACTAGAGATGCATAAATTTTAATAAGCATAAAAATGTAATAGTAAATAGAATATCAGCTAAAACTAGGAAAATTCGAAAACAAATTGAGCGTCATTCGAATCTAGATGACCAAAGTAAGGACAATGTCTGAACTAGCTTCTTCTGGATACATAAGTTAGGTTCCTTAGTGTGGATCCCAACCGCCAGCGTCAGCAATATGTAGTAGACGAACTCCTAAGGTGAGATTAAGATTTGTTGGTATTCAGTAGATGACTTTGAAATCTGCCTCGTTAACGTCATCAATCTTGTGTTCTGTATCCAAAAGATGAGATAGAATAACGCTACGGATGGATTTGGTTTGTCTTTTACTTAACCAACCATGCAGGATGATGTCCGGAAATTCGATGAGAAACACGCCTAATTATATGGCCTATGTAACCGAATAGCTCCACAGGAGCAGTTAAATTTGTAGATACACATGGAAGAGGCAAAATTAGGCAGTTTATCTTTTACTCCCGAACGCGAAAATTGGGGGTGGTTTTTAAGACACAGCGTAATTCAGCAGCAGGAAATGCTCTTTTTACCGCATTTCTCAGGCGTTGTGTTAGTATCTCGCTGATGTTGTCCAAGAGGCAATGAATTTGTAAGAATAAGGCTGTTTTAGGAACTGTTCGTACCTTGGGCTGCTTTGATTTTACATTCATATTCTTATCAAAAACTTTCCTGGATAATTGTTTTCACTCAGCAACCGTTCAATATTATTAAGTTCCTCATCAAGACATTCATCCCAGCAGATTGCTGTTGCTCTGTGAACCAAGCACTTTATCAGATTGCGTTTGTTTTTCAAGGGCAAGAAACTGAAAAAGTGAGTATACTGACCAGTTCTTGTAGGTTTTCTATATTCACATTTTCTTATTTCTTGACAGAAGCTCCTCCACCAGAAAGTTTTCATTGTCTGAAACAATAGTCAAAATTCTATAAGTAACAAACTATAGTCTGAATGTGACATACCAAGCGAAATAATAATGGACAAGTTGAGAATTTCGATTCAAAGAACGTTTAATGCACGTACGGCACAGGTCACATTTTCTACACGACCGGCTCTGATTCCGAAAATGAAAGACAGTGTACCTAACCTAGTCACTTGATATTGTACATTTATCATTTCAACTGCACCTTTGGAGCCTGTTATATTAGACGTCGCTCTAGGAACTTAAGTTTTAATGCCAAATAAAGGTGTAGTCAAGATGCGCGAACCCTCACCTGGACTTTGCAGACAATGTAGGTCTAGTTCCACATAAATTCAAGGACTTACAGGCGAAAAGAAACAAGACGGCTGAATTGTCAGGCAGCGAATACAACATTTCAATTGAAAACGGAGAGAAGACATACGTGTTGAGAATAATCAATCAAAAACAACAAAAAGCACTAGCCACTATAAGCGGGGTAAATAAGAACGGTGTCACTTTCCTCACTTATCTAGAAAGCACCATTTCAACTCCTGGTGATGACACGCATGAAGATATCACCAATTTCGCCATTTTAGCATCGGCTAGATCCTATAGCCACACCATCCTTATAAAATAAAAGGAATGAATTTTCACTGTCAGTCTCAACAGAGACTCCTACACAAGTCCTTCACATATAATAAACTGAGTTGTAGTAGTAGTAGTAAACGCAATGCACTTCACTTCTGAGTTAAAAAATGAACCAGATGAATTGGCCATACTAGAGTGTAAAGTAAAATTTAAACAAGATGGTGCATTAGATACCACCTGCCGCTCCACACCGTTGTATTCTACCTTCGTCTAACCTCTCAGCAGCATCCTCAGCAATATGCTATTCATCACCGACTACCGGACGCTAATCAAATCAGCAACAGCATCGAAGTCTTGTGAGAAGCTCTATACGTCTCCTTCTTTGAGAGGAGCAGATTATAATATCTTCATTGTTCGAAGGCATCTACAACAGATGTAACGAGATAAGATAAGAGACTTGGTGTAACGGACTTTTATATTAAGGAAAAACACACCATATTTATGCATTTTCATCCACATTTAAAATCGTCTAGGTCAGCGGGCAATAAATAAACTTTTCTTGTTGATTGGCGAATGGTCCAAGGTTAAACAATCGAATGAAAAATTGTCCGATGAAATTATTTCATGACCACAATGTAAGCTAGATCCAGATATGAGGAATCAACAATTCTACCGCTGCTACAGCCATTGACTTTAAATGTAGATTTCATTTGCTAGCCACTTCCTATCAGTCTGTATGTATATTGCATACATCCCACTAGCACTCATGGTGTAAACAATATATTGTTCTGCACACCCTCAGGCTTTAATTCATCCTACCAAAGAATGGGTGAAATTAGGTTTATTTAAATGTCTAAATAATCCGACTGCGAGCCTAACTCAAATAAGTTAGAAGATTTAAATAGTGAAATCAAAGAAATCAGGAAAATATGGCTAGTGAACAACTGCCTATCAGATTTGGTTGAGAAAAAGAATTTAAAGCCTTGACAGTATTACCACATAGCAAAGAATATCAGAAGCCTTACCAGGGATTCTTAACAAGGCTAGAATGATCTAGCATAAGTATAAAACTTGATCACTGTGGTGGTAGAGTATAACTTCATTATAGATAAGATGTTATTTCGATAAATCACAGTAATATTAACTGATGATTACGTGTCGAGAACAAACTATTGCCACTGATGATCATATCAAGTCATTCACACAACATTCTTGCTTCATTTATATACATGAGTAAAAATCGGTGATTAGACATTTGAATAAAAATCAATATAAGATAATGTACATTCAGAAATAATAACATGAGTGTTATCAATCAAATACAATCAGATGGGAAATAAAACGAGTGTTTTTATAGTCAAAATACGTAACTTGTTAGAATGTTATGATGTGCTTGAATTGAACTGAAATAGAATTTTAAGATTATTTATTATCCTCCTCTGATTTGACTGACTGGTGGTAATAATATCTTCCATGCATATTTCTGGTATTTGCATTGAGTCGATTCTGTTGCAAATGTTTTGAGTGTAGATCCACTCGATGAACCAGGATTCAGTAATCAATCTCTCTCTCCACCTACCTATACTACTTCTTAGAATCTTAACCCTCTCCCACCATGCTATTGTGTGATTGTGTGTTAATACATGCAGTGCAATCGCTGAGCTGTTTTTCTAAATGACTTATCTTCTCAGGGTCAACCATTCTTACCTTAGCTAAATTCTTTTTTCTGACAATCTGACTACTCCCGATCTACTAGTTTGACCTATGTAGTTGACCTCAGTGACAGTCATTGCAAGGTATTTTGTGAATTATATTATTTTGTTTAATTGGGTCAACGCAGAAGATCCTTTAGCCTACAGAGCTTGTCTCTGGGTGAGTTTGTAAGTTTGAATGCCACCACCCTAATTCCTGCTTTATTGAGAATCCTACGTAGGGCCTCAGATGTCCCCTCCTTATATGGTATAACTGTAGATGTCTTATATTCTGTCTTATTTATGTTATCATTACTAGTTTCACAATTATTTTTATTTTGTTTTTGACCTTTTTCGATATTTCTAATGAATTTTATGGGACAGTTAGTTATCTAACACCAACGCCTCTTCTTCTGTGTTTCGTTTCATCGTTTAGGTCTTTTTTGTGGTACTTAGTGCTGTTGCTCAGTTTGTTAGACACTTGACTAAACCTGCCTTAACAGTTAACGGATGAGATGAATTAAAGTCTAAATATCTACTAGCAGAATGCGTTGGTTTTTTCTAAACGGAAGTGTGCAGTTTAGCTTCTTCTATTCATTTTATTTTACAATCTAACACCATAGCTGATTCTCCTTGTTCATTTTCTGATTCAAATGTGAATTTTATTCCATTTCCTAATGAGTTTAAATGCTTCAAGAAGCTAGAGGTACGTTCTGTTTCTAACACTATGCAAATGTCATCCATATGTCTTCAATATATTTTTGGAGTAGGATTAAATATATTAAGAGCAATTTTTTTCCCAGCTGTCCATAAAGATATCTGCTACGTTAGGGGATTTTGGTGATCCATGTCATTGCTACACCTTCTGTTTGTCTATATATTTTGCCTTGGAATTTAAAGAGAGTAGATGTGAGGCATAAGTGAATTCCTGAAGTAATTTTTTCAATGGGCAGCTTTGTCCTATGACTAAGTTCGGGATCATAAAGGTTTGTTACCAGAAGATCTGGTCTTTGTATATAGAAGAAGTAATAATAATGATTTGCTTTATTCCAAAACAATACTAATGATACAGTGTGGAATTTCCAGCATTTGGTCTAATATTGCATCTAATTTTATCGAGAAACATTAGAAACAATTATAAAGATATTATACAATTAATAATGGCAATTCTTATTTGGTTTTTGTAGTGACAGTAAAATCATAAACATAAAGAAATTGTAAAATGTCAGTAGCTTAGATTGTCAGTTAACCAAGGATATAGTGTCACTATAGATTACAAATAGACGATAATAAAAAAGACGATTACTTTGCTAATAACATAGTAATTCATAGGTTTTGCGCTTAACTCAGTCTCTATCGCATAGAACACAGCCACGCCAAATATGGTATCGTTGAGTTCCTATACTTGGTAGTACGAGTATATCATTTTTTGTACTGACTTCTAGTTCTACCAAATGAGATACAACGGAAGAGTTGAGAATAGACGGGTTGGGTGTTGAGGGTCGGACAATATGGATTTAAACCGTTCTTCATATGAGTTCAGATGTCTGTCGACTAACAAGCTGACTAAGTTACTTACCATTTACCCTACCAACAACCTTTAATGCCCTTCTAAAAATGACATAGTCATTTTTCGGTAGCCCAGAAAAGACTAGGGGGGGGGCAGTAAAGCACAATAGATAAGATACATGAGTTAACAAATTGTAAAAGCAGGGGTTGAGTGATTCCAGATTGTTTTAGCTCCTTACTGTAGTAGCTTACAGGGAGCATTTTCTTGAAGATCGATAAAATATGGTATGACCAAGTAAAGTCAGAGGATGGAACTATACCAGGGTATTTTGTGTTAGACCTAGTTTCCATTACAGTCCCCTCAATGCTACAAGTATCGTGTGTAGATCACATTTATATATAAACGCTATATCCGACTACTACGTTTATCTTAGCCCTCAGTAAGGTCAACAAATCCTTCATAAATATTTGTACTTTAAATTCCCACCCGAATTTTCTCTTCTTCTCCTATTTTCCTTTGTTTCATTGAAAAACGTTCATCTCTGACCTTTAACAACGTTATGACCCTTCATTATGATTTCCATTTCCTTTTCTATTATGGAACACACTTTTTAAACTTGTTATCATATTTACACAATCCTGTTCATTTCACCTCACTAAATTCATTATTATTTGATATCAAGAAAGTATTCAAAAAGATATTGAGAGAAAATTAAAAAAAAGTTGCGAAAAAAATCCTTTTCGATAATTTCCTCTTCTGGCTCTACAATTGTATATATTTTCGTATACATAAAATATTCTAGAATAGTCGTCATTAACAATATTAGTGTTTTTTAAATAATATCGATTTGTAAAGTAAGATCACAATGGAATTGTAGCTCACTAGAGGAACATAGGACTTCAGCTGCACGTCTTCATTGCGTTCAGTTCTCCGTCAGCGTCTTCACCTGACTCCACCTTTTTCCACGTGCTTTCATCTCCTCTTCTCATGACCTCCTCCATGTCACCCTCACACTGACGACCAACTCACCGCTTCCTATTCAGGTTCCACTCGAGATATGGCCTGGCGTGTGATATCACTTGATGACTACATGGGCCGTACAGTTCGGCGTGTTTTTGTCGTTGGATTTCTGGACATCACTCTGCCTGGTTGGTTTAGTAAAGGATAAACAAAATCCATCCATAGCGTTATTCTATCTCATCTTGTGGATACAGAACACAAGATTGATGACGTTAACGAGGCAAATTTCAAAGTCATCTATCGAATACCAACTAATCTTAACTATACCTTAAGAGTTCGTCTACTACATCTTGCTGAGGCTGGCTGTTGGGATCCACACTAAGGAACCTAACTTATGTATCCAAAAGAAGCTAGTTCGGACATTATCCTTACTTTGGTCATCTAGATTCTAATGATCCTCAGTTTGTTTTGGAATTTTCCGAATTTTAGTTGATATTCTATTTGCTATTATATTTTTATGCTTATTATAATTTATGCATCTCTAGTGGACTGTAATTTCATTGATTTTACTGAAGAAATCGATAGTATTTAAAAAACACTTATATTGTTAGTGACAACTATTTTAGAATATTCTATGTATATAAATATATATATATAATTGTAGAGCCAGAAGAGGAAATTATGGAGAAGGATATTCTATGCTCAACAATTTACTGTTATTATTAGGTATTTGATAATCGTTTGCTAATAGTGCTTTTAAGCTTACACCAGACTACCTTTATCGCTTCACCATCATGAATATGAGTGTCTCGAATTCGATTACAGATTGATATCAGTTGGAAAACCATTGAAAACAATCAGAATGTACTGGACAGCTGTTTCTTTCTGGTTCGGGACTCATCGTCACTAAGCATTCACAGCCAGGGTTGAAACCCAGGACCTTCCGGTTACAAGGGAAACTCACAGACCATGAACTTACGCCTAGTCTATCCCATTTCTTGGTTTAATCTTCTGCACTACTGTCATGTTGCCCAGACAACTGGGGACAATTGGTAGGAAGCCTTGGAACTAGGTTTCGTGCTAGTTAGCACTCACTAGTCAGCAAGGCGTGTCTGCAGCCTTGAAGGAACTTATGTCCCTTCCGAGATTTGAACCCATGTCACTTAGTGCTGCGGTCAGGGATATGAGTTCCTTCAAGGTTGCAGATACGCCTTGCTGACTGGTGAGCGCCAACTAGCACGAAACCTAGATCCTGTGGCCGATTGTCTCCAACTATCGAATATCATCAATAAAACACAAAATAATCGAGCAAAGAATATTCTTTTCGATAAATTCCTCTTCCAGGCTCTTTTATTCCCGAACGCAGAAGAGGAGTGGTTTTAAAGATACAGCGTAATTGAGCAGCAGGGAATGCTCTTTTTACCACATTTCTAAGGCGCTGTGTTAATATCTCACTGGTGTTGTCTCCTAGGAACTGCATCTGTAGCCAAATGGTTGGTTGACGTTAATGATGCTTTCAGGGTCATTTACCGCATACCTAAGGATCTCAATTTTCCCTTAAGAGTTCGACTACTAAACATTGCGGAGTCTGTGGGAAACCATATTAACAAGCCTAATTTATGCATCCAAAAGAAGTTAGTTCAGACATTATTAGTACCTTGACCATCCAGGTTTGAACGATCATGAATTTTTGTGAAGTTTTCCTAATTTTAGTTGATATTCTATTCGCTGTTATATCTTTATTATTATTATTATTATTTAAGCATCTTTAATGAACTGTGATAGCATTGATCATACTTTACAAATCGATATTATTTAAAAAAACGTTAATATTGTTATTAACTACTAATTTAAAATATTCTGTGTATATAAACATATATATATAATTGTAGAGTCTGGAAGAGGAATTTATCGAAAAGAGTATTCTTTGCTCGATTATTTTGTGTTTTATAGATGTCTGAATGAATATTTTTGCTATATTAATATCATCAAGTCAATGTGGACCACGATGTTGAGCTACCTAGAATGGTGGCCACATTGCAAACCTGAATAATAGAATCCAGTCTCCACTAAAGAAAGGACTAGACACATCACACTAGTTACTAGTATGAAATCAAAATGTCATACTGTCTGTCTTACACACCATTGATTACACTCACCCTCGAAGCCTGTACTTTTGTTGACTAAATAACAGGCAAACGCATCACTGGATGAATTTATTTCATTTTATCTCTCATTCTTGCCGACTATGCTTACTGTAAAAACAGTCGGAAGTAACTGACTATTGCTCCATTCAAACCTACAAACCCACTCAGGCAGGAAAATACTCTGTAGGCTAAAAGACCTGGTGAACCCAATTAAACAAAATAATGTAATTTACAAAATACCTTCCAATGACTGTGTGACTGAAGTCAACTACATAGATCAAGCTGGCAGGTGGGGGTAGTCAGATTGTCAGAACACAAGAACTTAGCTAAGGTGAGAATGGTTGACTCCGTGAAGATAAGTAATTTAGAAAACAACTCAGTGCTACATTGTACTGCATGCATTAACACACAATCACACAATAGGGTGGGAGAGGGTTAAGATTCTAAGAAGTAATCTATGTAGGTGGAGAGAGAGAGACTGATTACTGAATCCTGGTTCATCGAGTGAATCTACACCCAACACACGCAACAGAAATGACTCAATGCAAATACCAGAGATATGGAAGATGTTATTACCATCAGTCAGTCAAATAATAGGAGGATAGTAAATAATCTCAAAATTCTATTTCAGTTCAATTCACCTACATCATAACATTCTAACAACAAGTTACTTATTTTGACTATAAAACACTCGTCTTATTTCCCATCTGATTGTATTTGATCAATAACACTCGTATTATTATTTCTTAATGTACATTATCTTATATTGATTTTATTCAAATGTCTAATCATCAATTTTTACTCATTTATGCAAATGAAGCAAGAAAGTTGTGTGAGTAGTGACTTGATATGCTTATGAGCAGCCATAAATTGTGCTCGAAACGTGATCATCACTTATTATTACTGTAGAATACTGTGTGATATATCATAATAAAATCTTATCTACAATGAAGTTATACTCTGATTGATGATATTTGATAGTTGGAGGCAATCGGCAGGAAGCCTTCGACCTAGGTTTCGTGCTAGTTGGCACTCATCAGCAAGGTGTATCTGCAAATTTGAAGGAACTCATGTCCCTTCTGAGATGTGAGCCCATGTCACCCAGTGCTGCAGTCATAGACGTTACCACTGAGCTATTCAGGCTCACGATTGACCTCCTGTAGGACTGTATTGGGTATTTTGATTGGACACTAGTAACTAGTGTCTTTGGTGCAGAGTGAATGCTGTCAGTCAGGTATTTGCAATGTGGCCACCACTCTAGGTAGCTCGCCATCACAGTGCTCAAGTTTTATACTATATCAATAATTCTAATTCGCCTTTACTAGCAATACTGTTTGCTGAAATCAAGCGATTTATAGGTGTAGAGCCTATAGAAGGAAGCAAGAACTGATTGGAAGCGACAGTTTGTTCGCTCTTATTACTTTTGTTCGAAATAATAATAATGATAATAAGATAAATATACTGACCATATATGGATATTGGAAACAAAAAAATAAAGATCGAAAAATAAGCATTAGTAGAGTATGAAGTAGTTATTATATGCATGATTTATTCCTGTTATTGACTGACAAAATTGATTCGGTATCATTGTTGAGCAACCTGAGATGAAGACAACTGTCCCAATGAAAGCCTTCATCTGACCTAGATTATGTTTTGCGTGATCAATTATTATTACTATCTGAAAAATTATTATTCACTAATAATCACTCTTCACGTTCCATGAGTGGCAATCAGTAGTAATAATAATAATAACATGCCCTTCCCCCTCCAACCTTTTAATACAATACTAATAGCATTGGAGAATTATTTCAGTTCACTTTCAGTATGAGCTTATAGGAGACTTCTCTGTCTACATGAGCAAGTTTATTCGACATATAACACACACAGGGAGTGATGACGATCACAACTTTATTGTTGCTCATAATCAATATCATCAGTGTATTCATACGACTTCATAATCTGCCTTATTTTCTATTTATGCAGTTTGTTAATTTTTGCATTCTACCACTTATATAAAGATTTGATTTTTTTAGAAAAATTCTCCATTTATCTTTACAGTGCTGTTTGTAGTTCCCTCTCACACGTGTGACCTTGGAAATCTATTGGTTGTTGACTGTTTTAACTGATCAATATAATTAGCATCTCTCAAGGTCATTTAATATATACGCGATTGCTGTTAGCCATTAACGCTGTTGATTCGAGACACTAAAAGCTCTCTTCATCAGTGGTCTCTCTTCATGTCTTCTTGAGTCGTAGTTTTGGTGGAATGGTATCGTGTCGTTATTGTTGCTGATAGCGATTGGAACAGTAGGCTGGTAAATCTACTAGGTAGGAAGAGACTGTAGGAATAAAAAGACCAGTGTTGACCACCAGATGTTGTTCACTTCTTCATAGCCACACAGGATAGTGTTCTAGCATCCTTATAGACAAAATTCACGTCGAACGACCAATGTACCCAGCTCCACAGGGGTAGGTGGAATGGTAAATACACACAGAGTTGGTCAACTTCGAGATCTTATGCTTCAGCAGGCTATCGCATAGTAATTGTCGACCACAAAAATATTTTCTCGAAAGTGCTGCAGCAAATATCTTTTTGCGGAACTATGAGATCCTCCTTATTTTTGAGGACGTCGGCAGGATGTCAGTCACCTTTGAATCCAAGATTGATATACAGCACTTTCCTGCTTACAGACTTTAAGTTACATTTTACAGGTTTCTTGTCTACAAAACATAGAGGAAAGCCATTCTCAATTAGGTTGTTTCTTAGAAAATTTAACTCTTCCTCCATGACAGCATCAGGACTACATGTCCGGAGAATGTGGGAGTTACAAATGATCAAATCAGCTTCCTGTTTTGACCAATGAGCTCCCATCTGCCGAAGTCTCTCAGTTGACCATACCATAACAACTTTCCTCAGCGTTTCATCAGTTCTGTTTCATAACTTCTAACCACCCCTCACTGCATTTGTGATTTAATACATTTCGTGAACTATTTGATAAACTACATAGTGAATTCTAGTTTTTGTAGCAATTCACACTATTATCAAAAAAATAACCATATGTATACACGACTGCATAGCTCGATAATAAATTCTTTGAAAAGAGTCTCTCCTGTGAATCACTTGTTTTGATTTTCTGTATTCTAATGGCAATTTTCCATGAATTAAACTCTCTCTCTCTCTGTGCGTAACTATATCAGTTTTTAATACTTTACAAGAAGCCTTTATATATACGACTGCAATTCAAGGGAGATATATCAAGCGAGATAATTACGAAGAAATTAGGAAGATCAGTTCAAAGAACTTTTAAGGCTGACGAACTACACGTATTATTCTCAACACGACCGATGATGCTACCTCGACTGAAAGATGAAATACCTAGACTAGACTAGGCACTTCCAGTTGTATCTACGAATTCAACTGCGCTTGTGGTGGAGCGAGTTATATCCGCTGTTTCTCTAGGAACTTGCCTAAGTAAAGGTGAAGTTCGATATTGGATCATCTGGTGCACACCGGTCACAAAGCCAGCATTGAAGAATCCTTCTCCATCATCATCTACAGGGTGCCTAATAAATTGCCGAAACCATCGAAGCACCGCATGCTCCAAACAGCAGAGGCTATTGAAATTCGCCTCAAACAACCTGTGCTCTGTGTTCAAAAGAAGCAAGTCCAGCCACTACTACTGCCTTGGTCTTCAGTAGAGACTATAAACTGATGAATTTGTAATATTATCCTTCCTAATTTCTCTGACATTCAGTTTATTTTTTGCTGTGCTATTGAACTGCAAACTATTCATATTACTGATTCGCGGTTATCTAAACATTATTGATTTTCATAGCACTAATTCATTCGTTCACCATAATATATATATATATATATATATAACTGTAGAGCCTGATGATGAATTTACCGGAAAGCGTATTCTTTGTTCAGTAACCATTCTGTGTGGAGGTCAACAACTCTCAGCATCAAAAATAAGATCCGAATTTTCAACTCCAATGTGAAGTCAGTCAATGCTACTATACGAATCAGAGACTTGGCGCGTCATAAAGAGCATCTCAAACAGACTACAGACCTTCATTAACAGTTGTCTTCGCTCAATACTACTCAAGATCAGATGGCCTGGCACAAAAGATCAGCAACAGAGATCCCTGCGAGCAAACCAACACAGCAGGAACCGATTGTGAAACAAATAGGCAGGAAGAAATGGAGATGGATTGGCCATACTCTGAGGAAACCATCAAGTGACAACACTAGACAAGCCATTGCTCGAGTGGAACCCGAAAGGGAAACGGCGAGTTGGTTGTCCAAGGGTGACTTGGAGGAGGTCATGTGAAGAGGAGATGAAAACGTGTGGGCAGACTTGGAGCCAGGTGAAGACTCTAGCAGAGAACCGAACGGAATGGAGACGCAGGGCTGAAGCCCTGTGTTCCTGTAGGAATTAAAGGATATAATAATAATATTCCAACTAGCCTACTGCGCGATTAAATGCAGGTGAATGCAGTTCAATGGCCGAGTTTTTTCTAGGTTATTTACCTTATCGGAGTCCGTCATTCCAGCCCTATCTAAATTTTTATGTTCTGATAATCTAGGCGACCCCGATCAACTAGTTTGACCTGTGTGTACTTGACCTCAAAGTCATTACATCATGGTGTTTTGTAAATTATATCATTTTTTCTTACCTCCAGGTGAGTTGGTTAGTTGGCTTAAATATCACGCTAACTAATTCCAGCCTCATTAAGAATCCTACTACGTAGGGCTTCTGATTTTCTTTCTTTAAATGGCAGTACAATCGAAGCTTTAAATTCTGGAGTAGGATCTCTGGCCCCCTTGATCAATCATCCCTCTTTACCCCGGCTTGAAACCGGCTAGAAAACTAGGCGAGGTTTTGCTGTTTCGTTCTAGTTTTAGGACTCGTTGACAGTACGCACTCACTGCCAAAGTTAGAATGCAAGACCTCTCGGTTACAAGGTAAGTTCATAGACCATTTGGTCACTGGGACCCGGGAACATAAAAATACGCTGGACTAAAGAGGAACTGGATTTAGTGGATGATTTGTGTTTATTGTTGCACAACTGGTTGAAGAAACAGGCAAGCCTTGATGATATGACTTCAGGTGAACACAGGGAGGATGGAGGTGATGCAGATATTCACGCACCAACAAGAACAACCGACACCAATCTCTATCGACGGAATTTATTTGAGATGCTCACTGGCGACTGACCATCTTCAGGTAGGTAGTTACCTGGGGTTTTAGTGGGAAGTCGCGACAAGTAGGGTACAGATGGTCGGGAGTGAGGACAAATACTCGCCACTGATGACACTGGCTAGTGGTCGCGCTAAATCGTGAATTGGCAGAAGTTGGAATTCACGGGCTGGCCAGTGGATTGGGTCCTAGTGGCTGAATGGTCTTCGAGCTAGCTCGCCTTGTAACCAGAAGGTACTGGGCTAGAACCCTGGCCACGGGGTATGTACCGCCGAGGAGTCCCAAACTAGGATGACGAAACAGCTGTCCAGTACTCCCAGCAGATTTTCCAATGGTTCCCTAACCAATATCAGTTCATGATGAAATTCTGTAACCAGTCAAACAATCCCTAATACTGCCTTCACTAATCTAGGAAACATCGTTTCAGCTAGGGGTGGAACGGGTGAGGATGCCAAAGTCAGCCAGAATCGGAAAGGCAACGTACACCTTCATCACTCTGAAATCAGTTTAGGAATCTTCTACACTCAGTATAAAGAACAAAATTCGGACTTTTAATATAAACAGTGCTAGTGAGTCATGGAAACAATTTTCAACGACTTGCAAACTTTCATCAACAACAGCCTTCACTGGCTGCATACTGAAGATTAAACAGCCAGCCAGAAAGAATTAGTAACAATAAACTATTGGAACAAACTAACCAATAACCGATTACTCAATAAATATGCATAAGCAAATGGAGGTGGATTGAGCATATGCTAAGGAAACCTTTAGATGACGTCGCGCGCCATACCATCTCTCGAGTGGAAACGACGACTTTGGTCCGCATCCTAGGGTGAAATGAAGGAGATCGTCTGGCGAGTGGGAGATGAGAGATTATGGGCAGTCATCGGTGCATCTGACTAGGACTGGAGATAACCGGTCAAAGTGGAGATAAGTTGATGAATGCCTTTGTTCCACTCGGAATCCAAGAGGACACTAATAATAATAACGTAATATTTTTCCTATGGGTCTTCATACATTTTTGAATAAAAAATGTCTGATAGGTAGCTATTCACAGGTAATATTTTCCTAATTTCTTTGATTTCATTATTTAAATCCTCTGACTTACTACAGGAGGGCTTCCGGTCCGATTATATACACATTTAACCAAACCTAACTTCACCAGTTTTCGGGTAGGATGAATTAAAGTCTGACTGTGTGCAGAAGGATGTATTGCTTACCCTATGAATTCTGGTGTGGTATGTGCTGTATATATACAGATTGGTTGGAAGCAGTTACAAATTGAAATCTACATTTTGCGTCAGTCTCTGTAGCAACGGTAAGAGTGTTTATTCCTCAAATCTGGATTTGGCTCACGTTGTGGTCAGGAAATAATCTTATTGGACAATTGTTCGTTCGATTGTGTAACCTTCAACTATTCAATAACCGATCAGAACAGTCTTTTTATTGTCCGCTGACCTATTCTATTTCAAACGTAGTTAAAGATACATAAATATGGTGTGTTTCTCTTTAATATAAAAGTCCGTTACACCAGGTCTCTTATGTTCACTCTTTACGTATGGTGTTTCTTCTTTAGGCCAGTGAAGATACCAATGCCTGCTCTTTTCAATGAAGGAGATGTGTGGATCCTCTTAAGGGACTTTAATGCTATCGCTGCGTTGATGGGCTTCCAGAATCCGGTGGTGAAGACGATAGTGCTGAGTATGCTGCCAAGAGGTGAGGCGAAGGCAGGGTACAACAGTGTGGCGCGGGCTGGTGGTATCTGACCCACTACCATTACTACAACTATTCAACTGAATATGTGTTAAGAATTTAAGCATGAGCTTCTGTTGAGATGCACAATTAATGTTCATGCCTTTTATTCAATAGGGAATTCTACAGATAAATTGGTGGTGTAGCTATGGTGTCACCATTAGGACCAATTCTAGCTGATATTTTTCTGGCGAAATTAGAGAATCGACCTTTTAAAAAGTGCAACTACTCAACCAGAGTTCTCTTTGCGTTACACATAAAAAATGTATGAAATTTAAATGCAATTTAATAAGAGGTTTGGTACACAGATAACGAGGAATCTGCTGTAATGAACTGGCCTAACGAAGACCTCAAGATTATGAAATAATTACTCACTGAAAACGGTTATCCAGAGACGTATATATGAGTAGCAGTTAAAGGACCTACGAACTCTGATGTCCTAATGATGACAGTCACATTGTTCAGCTGGTTGAAATCACTGTTGCAAGTTTCATTCTAAACCTAATCTTCACTGAATAATTTCACCATAACCCCAACCGTAACCCTACCTAAGGCCTACCCTAACCCTAACATTGAATCAGAGCGAAACTTGCAAAGAAGATTATGAAAGGCATCCATTTGTATTGCTGAGCGATTTGATTGGTTGGTTCAAGGTCAGTTGGCTGTGGAAGTCCATTTGATGCATTTAGATCGATGGAAACTTTTATGTAGTTTTGTAATTTAAGCTGACCACTGTGGATTCGAAAGATGAATCATGCATGGTTCGGTAGTGATCTCGTGCTGTTCTAGTTTATCAGGCTGCATTGTTTACTGTCAGTAAATGGATTCAACCGTCAGTAAGTTCATTATATCGTTTTTGACGCATTTTCCTTATTCACTAGTGTACGCTAGATGGAAACAGTAGATTTTATACGCGAAGAACTTATTATAGATGTAACATTGATGCTGGCATTCCTGTATCTAATATGAAAGAGCTTCTGTATAGAGATGCGTACCAACTGTTCATTTTAAAGCTTTTAGAGCCTTTAAAACAAAACAATTTAGTTTATCTAATACCCTGCAATGATTGTCAGGTCAAATACATAGGTCAAACTAGTAGAACAGGGGGAGTCAGACGAGCCGAGCATAAAATCCTAGCAAAATCTAGATTGGTTGACCCGAATAAAATAAGAAATCTAGAGAATAGTTCAGCTATAGTACTACATGCAGTCACACACAACCATACAATAGGATGATGGGATAGGATGACAGTTTTAAAATCTAATGTCACAGGGTATAGGGAGAGATTGATAACAGAAGCTTTGTTTATCGAATCGACTGCAAATACATGTAATAGGAATGATTCAACACCTGTCCCAGATATCTGGAAAATTCTACTCCCCCGACGACAAATTGGAGAAAACAAAGAAAGCTATAAAACTCAAGTTTCAAAGTCGTGTGATCACAATTGATATGATTATGAACAATAAATTTTGTTCGAAACGTCATCCAGTAAATAATACTATTTCACTCACTGTGTGATATACCTAATAAACAAACTAATATGGAATATGTTTAATTAGGTCAACAGGGTCTTTTAGCCTACAGAGGGTGTCCGGTATGAGTGAATTTGTAGGTTTGAATGCCACTACCCTAATTCCTACTTTATTGAGAGTCCCACTTAGGGTCTCAAATGTCCCCTCCTTATATGGCATAACTGTAGATGCTTTATATTCTCTCTTATTTATATTATCATTAATAGTTTCACAATTATTTTTATTTCGTTTTTAGCCTTTAGTGATCTTCTCAATGAATTTTATGGGACAGTTAGTTATTTTAAAACCAACACCTCTTCTATCTGTTTCATTTCATCGTTTAGGTCTTTTTTGAGCTACTTAGTGCTATTTCTCGGTTTGTCAGACACTTAAATAAGCCAGCCTTTACAGACATTCTGTAAAAAATTATGTTCCTAGAGAACCGGTTCCGAATTTGCAGTAAGGCGTTGCTAGCCGGGGTTCATAGTTTTTCAGTTTTAGAATCACAAACGGTCGTGCAGACAATTTGAATTGCGGCCTACGTATATTGAAAGATCTTTGAATCGATATTCTCAACTTGTCAGTTATTACTTCGCTTTGTACATCACGTTTGAATTATGGTCTCTATAATGCACTTGTGCGTCGGTGGCACAGCAGTTAGGACTCTCGCCGACCATGCACATGGTCCGAGGTTCGATCCTCCGCCGACGCACATCTGATATCTTATCTATGGTCGACCTGCTAAATTTGGGCTACCGTTACACATGCTGAAAATTTCATACTTGTACCTAAATACTGTGTGGAATCAAGCGATAATAAAATAAAAAATTAACCATTATTTCAGACTATGAAATCTGCCTTGTCAATGGTCAGTTGTTTTCTTTTCTTGTTCTTCCCCATGTAGGTGGTCAGTGTTGTAATTAGCCATTAGAAGAGTAGTTCCCATTTCCGCACTACATTTGTGTAACTGGCAGTCTAAGAGGTTGTATTATTGGTTGTATGCAAAGAACAACCTTGACATGTATCGATTAACCAGCATTTTTAACCATTGATCATTACAAAGACATAACCATGAGAAACATCTAAA
>OX235275.1:24126237-24164651 GCA_944472155.2 Trichobilharzia szidati | reverse complement strand
AACAAGGATGGACTAGAGACAAATACAAGGTAGAAAAACAGAATTAATTTATGCATATTATGATGGAGAGTCCAGCAGAGTGGGAGTGAATATTGAAGTAAAATTATAGAATATATAAAAAATAATTTAATTTGATTTAGTAGATTTGGAACCTTTAATAGTGAGTTCAACTCAGTCAGTTAGTGAAATTCAAAATCAAGATTGAGTGGAATGTTATGCAACAGAATACAAAACAAAAGCACACGAACAAAACAATTATGGTTACCAGGTAGGATAGTCAGAGATTAGTCAAACTATCCTTCTCTAAACAGAGGTTAGGTCGAAGGCTTTTGATAGCAGTGGCTTATACTAACCGAAGTAACTATGCTGTTGATTTGTGTAGTGATTATTTGGAAAGCCTGACTAATTTTCACTGTATGTCCCGTGTCAATAAGGTGCTAGACGTTTGCACTTGAGAACACTTTGTTGCCTTGAAAACCAAAACTTTTAGGCATCTGCTCGAAGAATCTAGTAGACACTCTCCTCTCAGTCCTTCCTATGCACTTCCTGTCACAAGTGCAGGTCAGTTGTTAAATGAAGTTGAAATTGACTGTGTTTTATTCTAGTTTCTAACTCTTCAGGGTCACCTCTCACCCATGACCACAACCACTTGGAATGAAACCCGGGGCAAAGAGGTGGCGTTAAAATTGCTAACTAACAGGAGTTAGAATTCATATGGGTTGTTTAATTCCGGCGCAAGTGAGTGAATGGTCAAATAGCATGTCCTTGCTGCAACCCCAAGGTCATGGGTCCGACTTCTGGTGGGATTCTGTGTATGTCCTACTGAAAAGTCTCAAACTTGAATGAAATAGCTGGGTCTAATAGTGCCTAGTGGTGATCAGTGGTTCTTCTCTTACTGATATCATTCCATGAACAGACTTAGGTCGAATGTAGTTAGCATGGTGACAGAATTAACGCGGAGTTATCAGGATAAAGGAATAATTGTTCAGGAAATACCTCCTGAACGACCTAAGTAAAATGTTGTTAATTATTTAGACATTCCAAATAACTTTGTGGTTATTATCCGTTTTTCTTCTAGACTGTATATTATTTTTCTGATATTTGCATATTATATGCGGACTGAATTTTTATTACTTGACATTGTTCATGTTTAATTTCTACTGTCAGTGCCTGTCTTTGTGCTTGTGTGATGATATTGATAATGTGTTATTTTGTTTAAGTGAATGAAGGTCATTGTGACCTTGAACTGTCTGCGGGAATTGTTTATTGTGTGATTCTTGCGGACAGAGCTATGATCCCACCTTACTGCTTTTATTCGACTTGTTTCTCAGGTAATTTAAACAGTTGATTTTTGGTTATAGGATTTTCATCATGAGCTGACATTAGTTAGAGAACCATTGGAAAACCTGGGAGTACTGGACGACTTTTTCGTCCTAGTTTGGGACTCTTCATCAGTACGCACCCAATGGGATTCGAACCCAGGACCTTCTGGTTACAGGGCTTTCGGTTAACTGATTTTGTCTTATAGTACTTCCTTTGTACTCAAGAAACTATCGAATCTGTATAGCCGCCTAACGGCATTGTTGAGGTAATTTCGAGTTTTAATGATTGTTCAAGAGTACTGTAGATTTATTGTAAATAACTGTCATTTCGCTGTTGTCGGAGCCTCTTGTAACCGTGAATAACTCGAGGAGTTTTTGGTTGGTTAAACAGTAGAACGTAAAGATCGGTTTCCTTCATTCAGACTATAACACGTTGGATTCGACCGCTGCAATTAATATTGTAAAAGTAGGAAACTTTCTGTAAAGTCTGACTACAAGCATTACGGGACAGGTTTTTCCTCCTAGTTTGGAATTATTCAGTAGTTATCACCCATACCACCCCCATCCCGCCACCAACCACGTATCGTATTCAGCAATCTTCTGTTGGTAACAATCTATGACCAAACTTGGAACCAATCAAATTCCTACCTGAAGGTTACTCTGATGCTAACTAGTGACCGACTACAGGACGTAAGTGCCTAGAGGTTCAGTCTAAGACGATGTCACCGGTTAGATCCACAAGGTCGAGTGTAGGGACAGGTTATCGCTAACGACATTAGCTGATGGTGGCTCAACATATCTCAGACTTTTGACGCCCCCTGAGTGGCTGAATGTACAGTGGGCTCTCGCATTAGTTTCTCAGTTCGATCTCCAGTGGGGGTAAGGGTGGTGTTTGAGTACTGCTGAAAAGTCCCCAACAAAGATGAGACAGCTGTCCAGTCTTCCTTGGTTTTCAATGATCTAACAACAAAAATTATAGTATCTTTCACAATAATAAATTTCTGAACAACGGGAAAGACATGTGATTTAGCTCACTGGAAGTGTGTAAATACATCCAGCCAGTTGACGAGTTCCAAATAGGACGAAATGTGCGTGTGTTTTTAATTCCACTGCTAGCCACCATCCCTACTACAGTAACATCATATTAATCTTCAGATATTATCGAAGCGTCTGTACTGGGAGCGGAAATGTCAACGTGCTCAACATGTCCGAAGTTCTAGTGGGGGAAGTCATGACCAGCGAGGAGGCAGTTAGAATTGATGGGCTGGCCATTTGATTATGTTTCAGTGGCTGAATGTTCAATGGGCTTGGGTTCGACTCCTGGTAGGCAGGATCATAGGTGCATACTGATGAAGAGTTACGGTTAAGGATGAAAGAGCTGAGTCAAGCGCTTTATTAATAATTTAAGGCACTTAATAAACCGCATTTTTCCGTTTATTTTTGTAATCACAGTTAAATATCAAGTCACAAAGCAGCATTTCATTAGGGAATTTTGTACTGGACAAGAAGAAAACTGTTGAAAGGAAGATAATGTCCATTCCATGTCTGAGTGCTAAATATTGATCGCTTAATTATTTCATCGTCCCACCTAGTCAATAAAATATCTAGGAAACCGAGAACAAATCGAATGTTCCAATGTCGCCGAAAGAAACATGTTCCTAATTGGTGGTTATTAAGTTACACAGGAAAGTGAAACATATGCTCAGTCTGTACAGAAATCCAGAGTTAATCATTGTAAGGCACGAAATCAATATGAACGACTTCTTTTCAGTTATTTCATTTGCTGAAGTTAACAAACAAAAGGTGTTAGTTGAGATAGTACTGGAAATGGTTGAGGGTTAGTCAGATGTTCGGATTTATTTTTGTTCTCTGAGGATTTGGCTGATTTCAAACACGAAGTTTTCATTGTCTTCCTTCTAGACAACATCTTCAGAGCAGGTTTCAGTATGAAAGGGACTTATTTGAAATCTCCATGACTGATGATATAATTGTGTCTCCTGACAACCATTGTTGTGACTGGTTGTTAATTTACGTCTCTATTGATCATCCTTTTATTGACTTGGAATGTGAACATTTTTGTCATGTGATGATTTACTTCTTATTAGCTGATAAATTTGGTCTATAATAATGAGTGTTTGTTAATCGCTAACTGATTCATTTGAGTTCCAGGCTTCTAGAAATTGCCTGGCATCAATTCTGGTGTTTCCTCTGTAATAACAGAAGACAAAGGCCAGGAGACATATCCTCTATTAAGGAAAATCAACACATATTTATAGATTTTAATGTACATTATTGTAGATTATTGTTAGTAGAAAATACAGTCTTTTGATTGGTTGTTTCTCACAGAAAGTTAACCTTGCATCTCTTTGTGGCTGTGTCAGATCATCTATATGCTAACTGTATCCGCCTACGCAAAGCCTTTGTTCTCATTTTCTCACCACCAATATTGGGGACATAAACATTGACGTCAATTACTGTCTACCAACTTTGACTAGCAGCCAGCTCTCGCCACACCTCTACGCAAAATTTCTACATTATCCCAATGAAACTGGTGCCCATAATTATCGACGTGCTACGATATGAAAGAATGTATATTTATTTTATTGTTTTTTTACTACTGCTTGATTCCACACCGTATTTTGGTACAAGTATCGAATTTTCAGCATGTGATATCGGTAGCCCAAATTTAGCAGGGAACATTGATTTCAGGTGTGCGCCTGCCAGGGATCGGTTCCCAGACCATGTGCATGGTCAGTGAGAGTCCTAACCGCTGTGTCACCGACGCACATGCCTTTTCACAGCTAATTTATGTTGTTGGATTCAGATTCGAAGGGAATACTCACTGTCGCTGGTGTAGCGTTCATCATAATTCATGCAATTTTCTTTTGTTATGATGGAGAAGATTTGTAGCTCAGGTGGATGATTTTGATGTGGTTGGGTTCTCTAAGCTGTCTGGATGGTTTATTTGTGAAGCTTCCATTGACCCATGCTGGGCAACATCTTCAGCGCACATACTTCATTTTGAAGGAGAGATGACTCATAAACTCGTAGGGAAATCTAAAATCTCACTTCGATTCAAATTGAAGAATGCGCGCTGAAGATGATGCCTAGTAAGTAGGGCAATGAAAGCTTAGCAAATAAACCATCCAATCAGTTCAGAGAACACAACCACATCAAAATTTGTTTTGTAAATGGTATTAATTTTATCTTCTTTTTCTGTTGGATCTTTCAGTTTGTACAATATCGAATGGGGACAATGGTTACCACGAGATACAATTACATCACCAATCTCGGAGAATTCAGATAAGTTCATTTCCTATTGAAACCTGCTTTAAAAATGTTGTCTAGAAGGGGGGAAATGAAAGATTCGCGATTAAACCATCAACCAGATCCTCAGAGAACATCCACTTGGGCTATAAATCTTCTCGATTATTTCAAAATTAGATGTTCTACTCATATAGGCAGGGGCTAATAAGCTTGACACCAACCTTGTGAAACAGCCATCTGATATTTCGATACAGCTAGTAAATACTACTACTGATTTCGAGAAATCAGTAGTATGTAGTTGCATGCTATTGTGTTTTTCTTTCTTGATCGTCATTTATAATGTCAGGCAGATCTAAATAGCTTCCGTTTCCAACAGGAGAAACTGTGATGAGATTTCCCCTTCTCAAATTGTATGATGTAATTAGCAAATATTACTTACTGAAATAAGTATAAAACTTGGGCATTGTGGTAGAGTATAATTCCATAATGGATAAGAATTTATTTTGATAAATCACACAGTGTAGTACAGTTATATTAACTGATGACGTTTCGAGCACAAACTATTGCTCATAATCATATCAACTTGATATGATTATGAGCAATAGTTTGTGCTCGAAACGTCATCAGTTAATATAACTGTACTACACTGTGTGATTTATCAAAATAAATTCTTATCCATTATGGAATTACTTACTGAAATCTTACTGTCTTATAGTCTAGTATAATTTAGAATAAAATTGATCTTTTAAGATACTAAGCTCACTCACACCAAAAATACAATGTAAATCTATGAAAGAACTAAGTGTCTTGTTCTTCAATACATCGGATAAAGCAGGCTTCAAATACAAATCTCCATTTTGTCGTGTTCTCTGTAGTTGTCTTGATCTGGCTGTGCTATCTCCTGTAAGCTTTATTCTCTTCCTGACATGATTTCCTCCATGTCACCGGCAGACCTACGCCCAAGTTTTCTTTTACTATTCGGATTCCATCCATGTGATGGCTTGCCTGATGTGTGACATCACTCAAAAGGGTCTCCTCAGCCTGTGTCCAATTCATCTCTATATTTTCTTTAGCACATTTTCTGGTCGATAGGGTTCTGGGGTTCCATGGTGTTTATTCTTCCCTGTAAGCCATCTGATCTTCAGCATGCAGCCAGCAAAAGTAATTGTCGGTGAAAATCTGCAGTGGCCTCTTGTTTCCGGCCAGAGAGGATTAACAGCGAGAGACTCAGACAGTTAACGAACTAACCTAGAACGCAATGCTTAATAAATATTCTGAAGGAAGTGGAGACGGATGAGTCACACGTTGGGGAGACCGTTGGGTGACGCCACACCTAGCAAGCAGGTCATCGAGAAGGATTCCAGAGGGATGGGAAAATTAATAAATAAATATATATATTAAATATATATCTTCAATGCAATTTACTTACTTCTTTGATATGGTGTTAAAGGCCTTGAAGATTCAGCACAACTTGCATATAAGATCAATAAAAGATATATCCACCAACCATGAATAGAATTCATTTTTCCCATTTAATAATAATAATATTAATTTTTATTCCCAGTATATATAAGTTCACCAAATGAAATTGGGATAAATAACACGTGATTTGACTAGCTGGCTAGTTGGTTGCCTGCCTGGATGCTTGGCTAAAACTTCTTTTAATACAGAATAGGTATCTTCCGTATTATCTATTTTTGGGAGAGGGATAAACTACATTCCTCTGCTTCGTCATTATGATTGGCCAGCTATTTTGTAATGACCTTAAATAATCAATAATTTTTGGTGGAATTTCATTGGTCAGTTTAGGGAAGTTATTTTTATTATTACAAAAAAATGCTGTATCCGGTCATTCATTTCATTTCATTTATTTTTTGACAGTCTCTGTAATACAAAACAAGCAAGGGGATTTATTCCCATTAATGAGCAATTTAAAGTGACAAAAGGATACTGACATTAATTGTAATGACTAAGAGAAAAGGTTAGGAGATTCTGCAGTGAGAGAAAGAGAGAAACAGGAGAGAAATTTAAATATGTTCTTTTCGATAATTACCTCAACAATTAGGGGTAGTTAAAACAATGATAGGCAGCCAAGGTAGGTTAAGCGTGTAAACGGCCTACTTCTGAATAGGTTGATTCCAACGTCTTCTGGTATACGTAGTTGATGAACTCGTAAGTTAAAATTAAAATCAGTCAGAATGCAATAAAAGACCACTTTAAATGCCTTGTTATCATTGATTTTGTATTCAATATCTACAAGTTGAGCTAAAATAGAGGTGTGAATAAACCTTTGTTTGTCTCTCGTTTAACCATGCAGGATGATGTTCAGAAATCCGACTGTAAAAACCCCTAATTGTACTGCTAATGTAACTGGCTCCACAGGATCTGCCAAACTAACCGGTACACATAGAAGAGGCGAAATTAGGTAGTTTGTCCTTAATTCACGAATCTAAAACTGGATAAGCAGTTGTCGGACCAGTTAATGTAGACTTTGTATATACACTCGCTTTTATTGTACCATCGTGCTCTTTTCTAGTCATAAGGACCTCTAGGAGTGAAATCCTATCATTTCTCTCCGTCTCTATGGGGAAACTTATTGCAGAATGTACATTATTAAATCTGTCAAGAATACAGTTTGCTTCATTCTCATTTTTCTTAACCATGAAGATGCCGTACATGTAATGACAACAGAATTCTTTTCCAAAGTTCATTCTCTGATTCTACCAGGATACTATGAGCGAGGATTCGTCAAAATGGGGACGTCATAGTTACACCGTCAATTTATCTGTAGGATTCCTTATTGAATAAAAGGCATGAACATTCATTGTGCATCTTGACAGAAACTCCTTGACAATAGAGTTTTCATTGCCTGAAACAATGGTCAAAGTGCATTATAGAGATCATAATTAAAACGTGATGTACCAAGTGAAGTAATAACTGACAAGTTGAGAATGTCGATTCAAAGATCGTTTAATACACGTAAGCCGCAACTCAAACTGTCCAGATCACCGTTGGTGATTCGAAAACTGGAAAACCATGTACCTGGGCTAGCCACCTCTTACTGTATATTTATCACTTCAACTGCACCTTTGGTGCCTGTTATATTAGATGTTGTTCTAGGAACGTGATTTTTCGTGTTAAATAAAGGTGTAGTTAAAATGATCAAAGCCCCGCCTGGACTTCGCAGGGAGCGTAGATCTAGTGCCATATAAATTCGAGGACAAGATGGCAGAAGCGGCAGGCAGCGAATACAAAATTTCAGTTGAAAACATAGAAAAGACAGAGGTGATGAGGATAACCAAACAACAGCAACAACAACAAGCACCAATCACTATCAGTTAGGGTAAATAGGAATGGGGTCACTTTCTCCACTTATCCAGAAAGCACCGTCTCAACTCCTGGTGATGAGATGCATGAAGATAAAACCAATTTTGCCATTTTAGCATCAGCTAGAATTGGTCCTTATAGTGATCCCATAGCTTCACCATCCTTATTACTTAAAAAGAATGAATATTCAGTGTCAGTCTCAACAGAGACTCCTTCACAAGTCCTTCACATATAATAAACTGAGTTGTAGTAGAAGTAGTAAACGCAATGCAATTCCCCTCTGAGTTAGAAAATAAAGAAAGTGAGTTGATCTCACTAGAGAGTGAAGTCAAACCAAAACAGGATGGTGTATTAGATACCACATGCCCCCTCCACACTCTTGTGCCATGTCTTCGCCTCACCTCTTAGCAGCATTCTCAGCAGTATCCTCTTAACCACCGGCTACTGGAAGCCTATCAGTTCAGTGACAGCACAGAAGTCCCTTAAGAAGATTCACACATCTCTTTCATTGAAAAGAGCAGGAATTGGTATCTTCACTGGCCTAAGTCAGAAACACCATATGTAACGAGGGAACATAAGTGACCTGGTGCAACGAACTTTCATATTAAAGAGAAACACAACATATTTATGCACCCGCTAGGTCAGCGGGCAATAGATACACTATTCTGATCGGTTGATGAGTGGTCCAAGGTTAAACGATTGAACGAAAAATTGTCCAATGAGATTATTTCTGCACCACAACGTGAACCAAATCCAGATTTGAGGAATAAACACTCTTACCGTTGCTACAGGCACTGACGTAAAATGTAGATTTCAATTTCTGACCGCTTCCTACCAGTCTGTAGTTATATAGCACACACCACACCAGAATTCATGGGGTAACCATTACATCCCTCTGCACACACTCAGACTTTAATTCATCCTACCCGAAAGTTAGTGACGGTAGGTTTGGTTAAATGTGTATAAAATCGGACCGGAAGCCCTACTCTAGTAAGTCAGAAGATTTAAATAATGAAATCAAAGAAATTAAGAAAATATTTCCTGTGAATGACTACCTTTCAGATTTGATTCAAAAAATGAATTTAAAGCCTTAGTAATACTGCCATGTAGAGAAGGAATACCAGAAGCCTTACATGGGATTCTCAATAAGGCTGGAATTATTTAGTATGACTTAAAACACAAAGGTTTCCTACCAGAAGACCTGATCTTTGCATGCAGAAGAAGTAATAATAATAATAATTTACTTTATTTCAAAACAGTATTAATGATATGCTGTGAAATATTCAGCATTTGGTACAATATTTCATCTAATTTTATCGAGTAATATTAAAAAAAATTATAAAGGCAATATTACAGGATTGTCAATGGTAGTTCTTATTTGGCATTTGTAGTGACAGTAAAGTCATTAACCTACAATATTATTATTTCCTTGTGTTCCGAGTGGAACATGGGGCTTCAACAAAACATCTCCACTTTGTTCTTTTTTCTGCCATCCCCTTCAGCTGGGTCTATGATTACCCAAACTCTCTCATCTCTTCCTCACACGATCTCCTCCATGTCACCCAAGGATGAACCTCTCGTCGCTTTCCATTTGAATTCCACTCGATTGCCTGGCATGCGATGTCATTCGGCGGCCTCCTCCATGTATGCCCAACCAATCCATCTCCACTTTCTCCAATATATTTGTTGAGCGATCGAATCTCGCCTGTTGGTTTATCCCACTGCAGTGTTTCTTGTTGCTAATTCTTTCGGGTCACTTGATCTTTGGTATGGAGCCAGCGAACAAAGATCTTGATAAAGGTCTGCAACCTGTTAAAAATCAGTTTCGTGAAACGCAGTGCAAGTTTCTGACCTGTGTAGAAGAACGGACTTGACAAAGGTGTTGAAAGTCCGAATCCTGTTCCTTATGTTGACTGAGTGAGTGCGAAAGAACTCCGTACTGGCTTAAGTTTGATGAAGGCGTATCTTGCCTTTCCGATTCTGACTTTGATATCTTCGTCCATTCCGCCTGTAGTTTAAACGATGCTTCCTAGATAAATGAAGGAGGCAAAATCTAGTAAAACTCTCCTGTTGATGGTGATTGGTGCTGGTTGTTGTTGCTGTTGGTTGGTTATCTTGATAACCTCGTCTTGTTAACCTAGCGTAGTTAACTAGCTCGCTAGTTTTCTAGCTCTTCCCAAGGCCGGATAAAGAGGCAGAGGGTCTAGCAATCCCACACAACTAAATCTTTCAAACCACTAGAGAAACTTCAACACACAAAAATGTATTAAAAATACATAGTGGGAGATGTTTCTGACGGAGCACAAAAAATCAAGTTTCTAGAGCAACGGCAAATATAACTCCCTCTACCACAAACGCAGTTGAATTCGTAAGTACAATTTGAAGTGGCTATTCTAGTCTAGGTATTTCAACTTTCAGTGGAGGAATCATCATCGGTTGTGTAAAGAATAATACGTGTAGTTCGCCAGCATTACAAGTTCTTTCAACTGATTTTCTTAATTTCATCGTAATCGTCTCACTTGGTATATCGTCCTTGAGTCCCCCCCTATGGCTAAGTAAAGGTGTAGTGAAAACCATTAACAGCTCGATATTAGACCATCTGGTGCTAACCGGTCACAAAGCCAGCGGTAAAGAATCCTTCTCTATCATCTACCGGGTGCCTAATAAATTGCCTAAAACCTCGAGGCACCGCATGCTCCAAACAGCAGAGGCTACTGTAATTCCCCTCAAACAACCAGTGCTCTGTGTGCAAAAGAAACAAGTCCAGCTAGCCCCTACTACTGCCCTGGCCGGCTTTTAATAAAGACCATAAATTCATGAATTTGTAATATTATCTCTCCTAATTTTTCTGACATTCAGTTTATTGTTATGTTGATGCTGTTGAACTGCAATCTATCAATATTATTGATTCGATGTTATTTAAACAGCATTAATGTTGTTCATAACACTAATTCATTCGTTCACCATAATGTATATATAACTGTAGGGCCTGATGAAGAAGAGGTTATCGAAAAGAGTACTTTTTGTTCAGTATCCATTGTTTTTATCATCCCAGGAAAGACTAAGGGGAGCAGGAAAGTACAGTAGGTAAGATACAAGAGTTAACAAACTGTAAAAGCAGAGGTTATGAGATTTCTGATTGTTTTGGCTTCTTAATGAAGTAGCTTAGACGGAACATTTTCTTGGGGACCGATAAAATATGGTATGACCAAGTTAGGTCAGAGAATGGAATGGTATTTTGTGTTAGACCTAGTTCGTATTACAATCCCCTTTATACTACAAGTATCGTGTGTGTTAACCAGTCGTTGTAAATCACATTTATGTATAAACGCTATATCCAACCACTAATTTTCCCTTGGCCCTCAATAAGGTCAACAAATCCTTCATAAACATTTGTACTTTAAATTCCCACCCGAATTTTCTCTTCTTCTCCTATTTTCCTTTTGTTTCATTGACAAACGTTCATCTCTGACCTTTAACGACGTTATGACCCTTCATTATGATTTCCATTTCCTTTTCTATTACGGAACACACTTTTTTAACTTGTTATCATATTTACACAATCCTGTTCATTTCACCTCACCAAATTCATTATTATTTGATAATAAAGAAAATATTCAGAAAGACATTGAGAGAATATAAAATAAATTGAGAAAAAATATCCTTTTTGACACTTTCCTCTTCTAGCTCTACAGTTACATATATACTTTCATATACACAGAATACTCTAAAATAAGTTAGTAAGATCACAATGGAATTGCAATTCACGAAAGGTGCATAAATTATAATAAGCATAGAAAAGGCAATAGCATGAACCAAAAACTTATGTCTAAAGGGAACAAATGCTTTAAACAGTGCTATCGCCAGGCATCTCCTCGACACGGGTCATGAGGTGGACGTCGAAAAGTCGTTCAAAATTATCAATAAGCAAAAGAGCTCAATTCTCCTTAAGTTTGCTGAAGCCATTTCCATCAAGCGCCTGAAACCTGATTTGTGCGTTCAGAAAGAAGCGGTTATCAGTCTTTCTTTGCCCTGGTAACTGGATATTTTCATCTCTCTTCATCTGAATACGTAATGCTGAAAAGTTTTCATTGTGTATGATTATTATTGTTCGGAATAGTGTTTAATATTGCATATATATATATATTATTAGTGTATGCATATACTGATCGATTGAGTTTTGTTTAAAATGAACTCTGTGCAAGTATGTTAAAACTGTTTTTGTAGATACATTTAATAATCTCTTTGCCCTGTAAGCAGCTGACGAGAAGGCAACCAAATAAAAGATGGTACCATTTTATTCTGCTAAAACTATAGTTCTTGTTTTGTTCAAATTCATTAAGGGGAATAAATGTATGAAATATCAAATAGAATTAAGGAAATTTCCACACCGAATTTAGGATCACCGAAAAACCCACCCATTGAGTCATGAAGAATATAAAAGACAAGTTCAGGGGAGACAATGTTTTCTTTATCGATGGAATCATCTTCAGAGACAGGCTGTACAGTCGCACTTATACTTACCAAAAATATATAGTGGTCTGTTATTGAGTGATAGGGGGTGACATTATTGATATAATTACTCAGAAGTGGCTTTAAAAGTGAAAATTAGAAGTTGTAAATTACGCAATACTCAACGGCACAAAGATAGAAATTTGATAAGGTTAAAATTGTTATTGAGTGAGAATAAAGGTGGCAGTTGAGCGTCAATTTAGCAAGTGTGAAGAGGGTGTAAAAATGTACAAAAGGAACATATGAGAGTGATAATAGTGAATTAATTATTAAAGTAAAAGCAAACTAAAAGTAAAATTTAAAATTTAAAAAGAAAAATTAAAATTTTTTACAGGGAACGACTAATGAAGAGGTTAAGACCAAGGTAGAATAAGAGACTGGACAAACTTTCTGTATACAGAGTTCGGGCTTGTATTGACGAATTTCCAGCGCCTCCGCCATACACAAAAGCCGAAACCTGACGCCCTTTGTACCATTCGGCCTCACCTTGTAGATGATCTTGAAAGACGACTCTGGTGGAGCTACGTGGCTTGAGTTCACCAAGTGCTCGAGAATCGAGCTAGTAACTGTCTTGCATTGTCCTTTTGCTAACCATGCCGGATAATTTTCAGAGATGCGTTTGGAAAGTGTGCGCCAAGTTGTGCGGCCAATATAACTAGCTCTGCAGGAGCAGGTGAATTTATAAACGCACATTGGGCTGGCCGAAAGTGGCGGCAGTTTATCCTTCACACATTCATTGATCATCTTTTTTTGGCTGTAGAAATTGATATGTAGCTCAGCCATAAAGAAGGCTTTCCTCAGTGATCTGCATAAACCACTTCCGAGTAATTATATCAATTATGTCACCCCCTATTACTCAATAATAGACCACTATATATATTTTTGGTAAGTATAAATACGACTGTACAGCCTGTCTCTGAAGATGATTTCGTCGATAAAGAAAACATTGTCTTCTTCCCTGAATTTGTCTTCTAGTTTCTTCATAAATTGAAGATCATTAAAACCTTGATTGACGACCAAAGTAAGGACAGTGTCTGAACCAACTTTCTCTTTTGGAATTCAATGCTGCTGAATTATGCTGTGTCTTCAAAACCACCCCTGTTTTGCATTCGGGAGTTAAAGATAATCTGGGTAATTTTGCATCTTCCATGTGTATCTACTAATTCGACTGCTCCTGTGGAGCCAGTTGACTACATTTTTATTATTTCCGTTAGTTCCTAGAGGAACATAGGGCTCCAGCCGCACATCTCCATTACGTTTGGTTCTCCATCAGCGTATTCACCTGGCTCCATGTCTGCCCACATGCTTTTATCTCCTCTTCACATGACTTCCTCCTCCATGTCACCCGCGCACTGACGACCAACTCACCGTTTCCCATTCAGGTTCCACTTGAGATATGGCCTGGCGTGTGATATCACTTGATGACTACATGCGCCGTACAGTTAGGCGTGTTTTAATCGTTAGATTTCTGAACATCATCCTGCGTGGTTGGTTAAGTAAAGGACAAACCAAATCTATCCATTAACGTTATTCTGTCTCATCTTGTGGATACAGAACACAAGACTGATGACGTTAACGAGGCAGCTTTCAAAGTCATCTACCGCATACCAACTAATCTTAACTTTACCTTAAGAGTTCGTCTACTACATATTACTGAGGCTGTTGGGATCCACACTGAGGAACCTAACTTATGTGTCCAAAAGAAGCCAGTTCAGACATTGTCCTTACTTTGGTCATATAGATTCCAATGATCCTCAATTTATTTTGGAATTTTCCTAATTTTAGTTGAAATTCTATTTGCAATTATATTTTTATGCTTATTATAATTTATGCATCTCTAGTGGACTGTAATTCCATTGTGATCTTACTTTACAAATCGATATTATTTAAAAAACAATATTTTTATTGACTACTATTCTAGAATATTTTATGTATATGAAAATATATACAACTTTAGAGACAAAAGAAGAAATTATCGAGAAGGATATTCTTTGCTCAATTTATTGTTATTATTAGATATTTGATAATCGTTCGCTAATAGTACTTTTGAGCTTACACCACACTGTCATTATCGTTTCACAATCCTCAATATGATTGTCTCAAATTTGATCACAGATTGATATCAGTTGGAGAACCATTGAAAACAATCAGGGAATAGTGGATAACTATTTCATCCTAGTTTGGGACTCATCGTCAGATCGTATTCACAGCCAGGGTTCAATCCAGGAGGATCTTCCAGTTACAAGGCAAACTCACAGACCATGAAATTACGCCTAGTCTATCCCATTTCTTGGTTTAATCTTCTGCACTACTGTCACATTGTCTAGACGGTTGGAGACAACTGATAGGAAGCCTTGGACCTAGGTTTCGTGCCAGTTAGCACTCACTCGTCAGCAAAGCGTGTCTGCAGCCTTGAAGGAACTTGTGTCCCTACCGAGATTTGAAGCCATGTCACCAAGTGCTGCAGTCAGGGACATGAGTTCCTTCAAGGTTGCAGATACGCCTTGCTGACTGGTGAGTGCCAACTAGTACGAAACCTAGATCCAAGGCTTCCTGTGGACGATTGTCTCCAACTATCTAATACCATCAAGTCAATGTCCACCACGATGGCGAGCTACCTAGAATAGTGACCACATTGCAAACCTGAATGATAGAATCCAGTCTCAACTAAAGAAAGGACTAGACACATCACACTAGTTACTAGTATCAAAACTAAATATCATATTGTCCGTCTTACACACCACTGACTACATTCACCCGGAAGTAACTGACTATTGCTCCATTCAAACCTACAAACCCACTCAGGCAAGGGACAAACTCTGTAGACTAAGAGACCCGGTGAACGCAATTAAACAAAATAATATAATTTACAAAATACCTTCCAATGACTGTGTGACTGAAGTCAACTACATAGGTCAAACTAGTTGGTCGGAGGAAGTCAGATTGTCAGAACATAAGAATTTATCTAAGGCAGGAATGGTTGACCCCGAGAAGATAAGCAATTTACAAGAAAAACGGTCAGCGATTGCACTGCGTGCATTAACACACAATCACACAATAGCATGGTGGGAGAGGGTTAAAATTCCGAAAAGTAATATAGGTAGGTGGATATTGGGAGAGACTGATTACTGAACTCAAATACCAGAGATATGCATGGAAGATATTATTACCGCCAGTCAGTCAAATCAGAGGAGGATAATAAATAATCTTAAAATTCTATTTCAGTTCAATTCACATACATCATAACATCTAACAAGTTATTTATTTATTTGACTATAAAAACACTCGTCTTATTTCCCATCGTATTGTATTTGATCAATAACACTCGTATTATTATTTCTGACTGTACATTATCCTATATTGATTTTTATTCAAATGTCTAATCATCAATTCTACTCATGTATATAAATGAAGTAAAAAGTTGTGTGAGTGACTTGATATGATTATGAGTGGCAATAGATTGTGCTCGAAATGTGGTCATCAATTAATATTACTGTACAACACTGTGTGATTTATCAAAATAAAATCTTATTTATAATGAATTTATACTCTACCTCAGTGCCCAAGTTTTTAATCCTTATATCAATAATTCTAATTCGCCTTCACTAGCAATACTGTATGCTGATATCAAGCGATTTATAGGTGTAGAGCCTATGGAAGGAAGCAAGAATTGATTGGAAGCGACAGTTTGTTCGCTCTAATTACTTTTATTCGAAATAATAATAGTGATAATAAGATAAATATACTGACCATATATGGATATTGGAAACAAGAATAAAGATCGAAAATTAAGGATTAGTAGAGTATGAAGTAGGTTATATGCATCATGTATTCCTGTTATTGAAAGCCTTATCTGACCTAGATTATGTTTTGCGTGATCAATTAATTATTACTATCTGAAAAATTGTTATTCACTAATCACTGTCCACTTTCCATTAGTGGTAATCGGTAGTAATAATAATAATATGCCCTACATAAGTAGTATCTTCCTTCCCCCTCCAACCTTTTAATTCAATACTAATAGCATAAGAGAATTATTTCAGTTCGCTTTCAGTATAAGCTTATAGGAGACTTCTCTGTCTACATTAGGCAAGTTTATTCGACGACATATAACACACACAGGGAGTGATGATGAGGTTTCGATCACAACTTTATTGTTGCTCATAATCAATATCATCAGTATATTCACACGAATTCATAATCTGTCTCATTTTCTATTTATGCAGTTTATTAATTTTTGCATTCTACCTATTATTCTTTATTGCTTCTGTTATATAGATTTGATTTAAAAAAATACATATTTCTTTATAGTGCTGTTTGTATTTCCCTCTCACACATATAACCTTTGAACCCTATTGGTTGTCCATTGTTTTAACTGATCAGTGTAGTTAGTGTCTGTCAAGGCCATTTGAAATATATATATATATATATGTACGCAATTGCTTTCTGCCATTTACGCCAGTGATTCGAGACAGTAAAGGCTTCAGTATAGAAAAAAAATCCCTATTTAGATATTTAGAAAACAGAAAGATTGAGCGAAGAAATATTGACTTTTCAATTAGATCCTCATCTCTGGCTCTACTCTAATATATGTAGCATTTTTATTATAATACACAACAGTCTACCAATCAAGTGGCACAGATAATGTTTGTTAACAATAATTGGTCAGTGTCAAAATGTCAATGGGTTGATAATTAACGAAGAAAATTAATACACACAAGTGGCTGTACGAATTTCTTCTGAACACACAGGTTTCTCGTCTTCAGGTGGATTCCTATTGCTTCAGCTGTATGTAGAAGGCGTACTTGTAGAGAAAAATTAAGATTAGTCGGAATGCGATAAATAATTTTAAATGCAGTATTAACGTCAACCTTATGCTCGCTATCTATAAAGTGTGCTAAAATAGAGCTACGAACAGATCTTGTTTGTCCCTTGCTTAACCATGCTGGATGATGTTCGGAAATACGATGATGAACCTGCCTAATTGTATGCCCGATGTAGCTGGCTCCACAGCTGCAGTCAAACTGGTAGATACACATAGAAGAGGCAAATTTAGGTGGTTTATCCTTATTTCTCGGACGTAGAATAGGGGTGGTTGTGAAGAGACAATGTACCTCTGCTGCATAATAAGTTCTTTTAACTGCATTTTTCAGGCGCTGTGTTATTATTTCGCTGATGTTGTCACCGAGGAACTGTAATTTTATGAACATTGGTTTTTTCGGAATTGTTGCCATACTGGCTCTCCAAGGTGCTGAATTCATTATTTTCTCAATGAATTTATCTGAATAACCATTTTTCTAAGAAATTCTGTAATAATTTTAAGCTCCTCATTGAGACAGTCGTCTGAACAGATTAACCTGGCTCTATGAACCAGACACTTTACCAGGTTACGTTCATATTTCAAAGGTACAAAACTCAAAAAATGATTGTACTGACCTGTTGTTGTAGGTTTCCTATACACACTACTTCTTAGTGTGCCATCTTCTTTCCTTGCCATGAAGACGTCTAGGAATGAGATACTGTCATTACTTTCTTTCTCTAGGGCAGAGCCTATTGCTGAATGTGCATCATTAAACTTGTCAAGGATGTTCATTGCATCATTCTCGTCTTTCATAACCAGAAATGTATCATACATATATCAACAGTGGAAATCCAAGTCATTAATTACTCCTTTCAGTGGTCCATTTTGTAACTTAACGAGGAAAAACCAGCTAGGATTAAACCTAATGGGGAACCCATAGCTACACCATCAGTTTGTCTGTAATATTCCTTATTGAATAAGAAATGAACATTCACTGTACATCTTAAAATAAGTTCTCTACATCAGTGTGCTCTCTTCATGTCTTCTTGAGTCTCAGGTTCAGTGGTATGGTGTAGTGTCATCATAGAGATTGGAGCAGTAGGCTCACAAATCGACTAGGTAGGCAGAGACTGTAGAAATAAAGTGACCAGTATTGACCACCAGATGTTGAATTATTGTGCTTTTTGTAGCCCCACTTTCACTTCTTCATAACCACACAGGATAGTGTTCTAGCATCCTTATAGACAAAACTCACGATGAACGACCAATATACCCAGCTCCACAGGTGTAGGTGAAACAGTAAACACGTACAGAGTCGGTCAACTGCGAGATCTTATCCTTTAGCAGGCTACTGTATAATAATCGTTGGCTAGAAAACGCTATTCTCAAAAGTGCCGCGGCGAATGTGTTTTTCTGGAACTGTGAGATCCTCCTCATTTTTGAGGATGTCGGCAGATATGCCGCCCTTGAATTCAAGATGGATATACAGCACTTTCCTGGTTACAGACGTTAAGTTACACTTTACAGGTTTCTTGTCTACAAAACATAACGGAAACCTACTCTCAATTAGGTTGTTTCTTAGAAGATTTGACCCTTCTTTGACGACAGCATCACGACTACATGTACGGAGAACGCGAGAGTTGCAGATGGTCAAATCAGCTTTCCTTTTTGACTGATGGTTCCCTAGCTGGAGAATTCACTCAACTGACTATACTATAACAACTTTCCTCAGCGTTTCATCAGTTTTACTTGATAACTTCTAACCACCCCTCACTGCATTTGTGATTTAATACATTTCGTGAACTATTTTATAAATTACATAGTGAATTATAGTTTTTTTAGCAATTCACACTATTATCAAAAAAATAACCATATATATACACGACTGCATAGCTCGATAATAAATTCTTTGAAAAGAGTCTCTCCTCTGAATCACTTGTTTTGATTTTCTGTATCCTAATGGCTATTTTCCATGAATTAAACTCTCTCTCTCTGTGCGTAACTATATCACTTTTTAATACTTTACGCGAAGCTTTTATATGTATGACTGCAATTCAAGGGAGATATATCAAGTGAAATAATTACGAAGAAATTAGGAAAATCAGTTCAAAGAACTTTTAACGCCAGTGGACTACACGTCTTATTCTCTACACGACCGATGGTGCTACTTCGACTGAAAGATGAAGTACCTAGACTAGAATAGGTACTTCAAATTGTATCTACCAATTCAACTGCGCTTGTGGTGGAGCGAGTTATATTGGCCGTTGCTCTAGGAACTTGATTTTTCGTGCTCGCTCCAGAATACCTACCAGTGTGGCTAAGTAAAAGTGTAGTGAAAACCATCATCAACAGTTCGATATTGGACCATCTGCTGCAAACGGGCCATAAAGCGAGCCAACATTAAAGAATCCTTCTCTATCGTCATCTGCCGGGTGCCTAATAAATTGCCAAAAACATCGAAGCACCTCATGCTTCAAACAGCAGAGAATATCGCAGTTCGCGTAAAACAACCACTGATTTGTGTGCAAAAGAAGCAAGTCCAGCCCCTACTACTCCCCTGGTCTTCAGTAGAGACTATAAATTCCTAAATTTGTAATATTATCTTTCCTAACTTTTCTGACATTCAGCTTATTTTATGTTGATACTATTCAGCTGTAATCTATTGATATTATTGATTCGCGGTTATTTACACAACATTAATGTTGTTCATAACACTAATTCATTCATTCACTATAATGTATATATATAACTGTAGAGCCTGATGAAGAAGAGGTTATCGAAAAGCGTATTCTTTGTTCAGTACCCATTCTTTTGAAAATTTTAATTGGCATTTTTAATCACCTTACCTCATCCCAACGAGCCCACTTTGTGATTATATGCAAGTGAATGCAGTGCAATGACTGAGCTCTGTTTCCTTGGTTATTTAACTTATCAGAGTCAATCATTCCAGCTCTAGCTAGAGTTTTATGTTCTGATAATCTAGGTGACCCCGATCAACTAGTTTGACCTGTGTGTACTTGACCTCAAAGTCATTACATCATGGTATTTTGTAAATTATATCATTTTTTCTTGATTGGATCTATTGGGTCATTACACTGACAAAGTTTACCTCCGAGTGAGCTGGTTGGTTGGTTGCTTTAAATGCCATAGTAACTAATTCCAGGCTCATTAAAAAATCCTGCTACGTAGGGCTCCTGATTTTCTTTCTTTATATGGCAGTACTATCGAGGCTTTAAATTCTGGAGTAGGATCTCTAGCCCCGTTGGCCAATCATCCCTCTCAAACCGGGCTTGAGACCGGCTAGAAAACTAGGCGAGATTCGGCTGTTTCGTTCTAGTTTTAGGACTCGTTGACAGTACGCACTCACTGCCAAAGTTAGAATGCATGCAGATTGATTGGAAGCATTTACAAATTGAAATCTACATTTTACGTCAGTGACTGTAGCAACGGTAGGAGTGTTTATTCCTCAAATCCGGATTTAGCTTGCGTTGTGGTCCCGAAATAATTTCATTGGGTAATTTTTCGGTCGGTTGCTTAACCTGATCAGAACAATCTATTTATTACCCGCTGACTTAGCCGACTTCATATATGGTTGAAAATGCATGAAAATGGTGTGGTTTTCCTTAATATAAATGTCATTTACACCAAGTCACTTATGTTCCCTTGTTAAATATAGTGTCTCTGACTTAGGCCATTGAAGATACCAATACCTGCTCTTTTCAATAAAGGAGATGTGTGGATCTTCTTAAGGGACTTCAATGCTGTCACTGAATTGATGGGCTTCCAGTAGCCGGAGGTGAAGACGATAGTGCTGAGTATGCTGCCAAGAGGTGAGGCGAAGTCAGGGTACAATAAGGAATTCTACAGGTAAATTGATGGTGTAGCTATGGAGTCACCATTAGAACAAATTCTAGCTGATATTTTTCTGGCAAAATTAGAGAATCGATCTTTTAAAAAATGCAACTGCTGAACTAGGGTCATGTTTTCAGTATATATAAAAAATATATAAAACATAACTGCAATTTAATAAGAGGTTTGATATACAGCTAACGAGGAATCTGCTCTAATGAACTGGCCTAACTAAGACCTCAAGATTATGAAATAATTACTCACTGAAAATGGTTATCCAGAGACGTATGTATGAGTAGCAGTTAAAGCATCTACTCACTCTGATGACCTAATGATGACAGTCACATTGTTCAGCAGTTCAAGTGGAGGCTGGTTGAAATCACTGTTGCAAGTTTCATTCTAATCCTAATCTTCACTGAATAATCTCACCGTAACCTCAACCATAACCCTACCTAACTCCTACCCTAACCCTAAACCTGAATCAGGGAGAAATTTGCAAAGAAGACTGTGAAAAGCATCCATTTCTAGTGCTAAGCGATTTGATTGGTTGGTTCAAGGTCAGTTGGCTGTGGAAGTGAATTTGATGCATTTAGATCGATGGAAACTTTTATATAGTTTTGTGATTTAAGCTGACCACTGTGGATTAGAAAGATGAATCATGCATGGTTCGGTAGTGATCTCGTGCTGTTCTAGTTTATCAGGCTGCATGATCTACTGTCGGTAAATGGATTCAACTGTCAGTAAGTTCATGATATCGTTTTTGACGTATTTTCCTTATTCACTAGTGTACGCTAGATGGAAACAGTAGATTTTATATGCGAAGAACTTATTATAGACGTAACATAGATGCTGGCATTCCTGTATCTAATATGAAAGAGCTTCTGTATAGAGATGCACACCGAATGTTCATGCCTATTATTCAATAAGGAATTCTACAGATAGCTATGGGGTCATCAATCGGACCGATTGTAGCTGATACTATCCTGGAGAAATCGGCCATATCCTCATACATGTCATCACCAAGAGTTGAGACGATGCTTTTTAGATAAGTGAGGAAAGTGACCACGTTCATATTTACCCCATTGATAGTGATTGGTGCTTGTTGTTGTTGCTGATTGGATGGTTATCCTTATAACCTCTGTCTTCTCTATGTTTTCAATTGGAATCTTGTATTCGCTGCCTGACGCTTCTGCCAGCCTGTTTGTTTTCTTCATTATAGATTAGATTTTATTTTGATAAATCACACAGTGTTATACAGTAATATTTACTGATGACCACGTTTCGAGCACAAATTATCGCCGCTCATAATCATATCAAGTCACTCACACAACTTTTTGCTTCATTTATTTACATGAGTAGAATTGATGATTAGACATTTGAATAAAAATCAATATAAGATAATGTACATTCAGAAATAATAATATGAGTGTTATTTATCAAATACAATCAGATGGGAAATAAGACGAGTGTTTTTATAGTCAAAATAAGTAACTTGTTAGAATGTTATTTATTATCCTCCTCTGATTTGTCTGACTGGTGGTAATAATATCTTCCATAAATGTTTCTGGTATTTGCATTGAGTCATTTCTGTTGCATGTGTTGGGTGTAGATTCACTCGATGAACCAGGATTCAGTAATCAATCTCTCTCACTCTCTCCACCTACAGAGATTACTTCTTAGAATCTTAACCCTCTCCCCACCATGCTATTGTGTGATTGTGTGTTAATGCATGCAGTGCAATGTAGTGCTTAGTGTTTTTCTAAATTACTTATCTTCTCGGGGTCAACCATTCTAACCTTAGCTAAATTCTTATGTTCTGATGATCTCACTACTCCTGATCTACTAGTTTGACCTATGTAGTTGACCTCAGTGACAGTCATTGGAAGGTATTTTGTAAATTATATTATTTTGTTTAATTGGGTCCACCGGGTCGTTTAGCCTACAGAGCTTGTCCTGTCTGAGTGAGTTTGTAGGTTTGAATGCCACTCTAATTCCTGCTTTAATGAGAATCCTACGTAGGGTCTCAGATGTCCCCTCCTTATATGGTATAACTGTAGATGCCTTATGTTCTCTCTTATTTATGTTATCATTATTAGTTTCACAATTATTTTTTAATTTTGCTTTTGACCTTTTTTGATATTCCTAATGAATTTTATAGGATAGTTAGTTATTTAACACCAACGCCTCTTCTATCTGTTTCATTTTATCATTTAGGTCTTTTTTGTGCTACTTAGTGCTACTGCTTGGTTTGTTAGACACTTAACTAAGCCCGCCTTTACAGAAAATCTGTAAAAATTAAGTTCCTAGAGCAACGGTTCCGAATTTGCAGTAAGACGTTGCTAGCCGAGGTGCATGTTTTTTCAGTTTTAGAATCACAATTGGTCGTGTAGACAACTTGAATCGCAGCCTACGTGTATTAAACGATCTTTGAATCGACATTCTCAACTTGCCAGTTTTTACTTCACTTGGTACATCACGTTTGAATGACGGTCTCTTTAATGCGCTATGACCATTGTTTCACACCATGAAATCTGTCTTGTCAATGGTCAGTTTTTTCCTTTTCTTGTTCTTCCTCATATAGGTGGTCAGTGTTGTGATTAGCCAATAGAAGAGTAGTTTCCGTTTCCACACTACATTTGTATAACTCGAAGTCTACGAGATTGTATTACTGGTTGTATGCAAAGGATAACCTTGACATGTATCGATTAACCAGCATTTTTAACCATTGATCATTACAAAGACATAACCGTGAGAAACGTCTAAAGATTAATTACAGAAGTTTACAATTTGACACACACACACACACAATAAATAAATCAATAAATTAATGGCTATCTCTATACTACAGATTTGAAGTTCTTAACTAATCAATACATATAATCTGAAATTATTAGGTAGTATAATAGAGAATTGTATAGAATTTAAATATATCTAATCAATAATATTGACTTATGTATAATGTTAACTAATATTAGGGAATAATCCAATCTGTGATCGATAGAAGAAAATGAATGGGAATTTAAATTCAGGCAATTCATCGAATGTATGAACACTGAGTATATACCGATTGTTAAAATTAAAACATTGTACATTCAGAGACTTCATTATGAGGCACTGCCAACAGCCCTGATGTCTGCTACTATCACTGTTCAAGTGAGAGTGAAATTACCCAGCTGTACTACTTCGATGCCGACCAAAGCACTCACCCTACTCAAACTCATGTGGCTAGCCAGGTGAGAGAATGCGGAGAGTTGTCGGCGAAGTTCAACAATAGAGTCCCAGGACTGTAAATGTTCCAATGACCTTGTGAATGTTCCAATGACCTTGTGAATGTTCCAATGACCCTGAACGCATGCTAGTCATTGGTTGAGGAAGCTCACCATTATTCTAGCGCGAATAATTGTGCGTACTGGTAAGTGACACTGAATTAATTGTCTTCTAGGAACTTTCTTTGAAAAGTTGAGACTGTCTTTGACGATTGGTTGTTATTGGTGTCGAAAGTTTAACTTTGCCTGAATATCTTGTTACTGTCCAATTACTGGGTGCCAGAGCGAATAACGTTTGGGTTCTAGATAGATTGATTCTAGATAGGAGTGCTGATACACTCCTCCCTATTATTCAGCGTCTAGTGTTACCAGGCACCACCATTCACACAGATGAATGGGCGGGATATAGCCAATTATCGCAATTGGGATATATACATCATAGAGTGAACCATTCGAATGATTCCGTCGACCCTGTCACCGGTACTCATGATAATTCCATCGAGGGTTTCTGGGGAAGGCTGAAAAATAGAATCCGAGCTATCAATGGATCACAAAACGAAGTTATTTTCAGTCATTTGGATGAATATATGCATAGAAATTGGTTTAATTTAAAAACTGAAACTCCTCTTAATAATTGGAACATTTTTTATCTCATATTACAGAAAAGTACCCTGTTTGATTTTTTTCATGCTTATATATGCGAAAATACATAAAATTTTATGCAAAAATCATCCTTTTTTCTGACTGGTCGGTTCAGGGTCACTTGTGCGTTCGTTCCTTGGGACTCTATTGTAGAACTTTGCCTTGTCTTCTGAAGTGGTCACAACCAGTGATATCCATCAGGGATACCCACTGTCCCTATAACCTCTGTTTAATTTCATCATAGATGCAATAATGAACTCAACTCTAAATGACTTCAGAGACCCAGGGATTGACTTGTTATCATCTGAGAATAATAGTCTCGTTAACTTAGAATATGCAGATGATATGGTCCTTCTAGGTGAAGATGCTGACAAAATGCAGAGTCTTTTGATCACCTTGAGCTGTAATCTGTGAGTGTTTGGTGTGTGATTCGCCGTGGTCAGATGTAAGGTGATGGACTGGACGGGACTGCATTGTCTCCTAGCTTATAGAAAAGAAATGTAGTAGTAGAGCGTGTTGGCCACTTCACTTGTTTGGGAAGTTGCACCAGCCAACGCCAGAGGGTTGATCGCTGACGAAATATCAGCAGTGATACATAAGGCTTGTTTGGCCTTTGTCTGCCAACTTACACTATCTCTGGCCCAGTGGTCATGATATCCAGTTGGCTGTACTGTTCAGCAGTCCACTCCGTCCTCCTTTATGACTGGATGTGAGTGAGACATGGCCATTGAAAGTGGAAGACATGAAAATGCCGGCTATTATCTGTCTTTGATCATAGGTGTCTGCCTGCGTTCTATCTCCTGTGTGTGTTAAGTGGTATAATAGGGTGAGCAATATTGAGGTTAGGTATCAGTCGAGTGGTAGGCTAGGTAAGGAGGGAGGGAAAATCAATCGGCGAGGTGGCTGTGAAGTAGCTGCTGCATCGACTGAGATGGTTAAGACGTGTAACGCATGCATGCCTAGCCAACACCTTCCTCGACAATGTGCAATGTTAGCTGACATCGGATGGATCAGTTTGATGAAGAGTTTGCTAGTGGTGGTCAAACCAAAACATGGCTTCATTAGTAAATGAAACATATATATATATATATATATATATATATATATGGATATTTTAAGAAATAGGGCTGCGGACAATCTATCACAAAGAAATTTTATTGAGATGAACACTGAATGTTCAGTTCACCTTCAGTAATGAGATTTTTAGAGAGATAGATGGCATTGCGATGCGAGGGAAACTAAGTCCACTGCTGGCTGGTTGTTGTATGGCAAAGCTTGAAAACTCTCAACTTAGTCAAAACATCGGTCACTTTGACATCTATAAAAGATATGTAGATGACACTTTCGTCATCTGCTATAAGAACGTAATTCTTGATGATGTCTTGTTTGCATTCAACAGCTGCAATCCTTCTTTACAATTCTATATAAAAAAGGAATCTGAACCAAGCGTTCCCCTTCTTAATGTGTGCCTTGGTAGATTCAACGATGGATCTTCCAAAAGATGAACTTGGAATTCAAAAGTCATCAAGCTTCAGATTTGCTAGAAAACCGTCTCTCTAAAGCAGTCAGTAAGACGTTGTTTGCAGCAAAATTACAAATAACGTTCACCAGCCACAAGTTATTCTGCATCTCTGTACAGGATAAGCTCCCTCGTCTGGCCACATCCATGTGCATCTATCAGTTCACCTGATCTTGTGGAGCAAGGTATATTGGCCGTAGCCAGAAGACGCTTTCCACACGGATACGAGAACATATTCCAGGATGGATTTACAAGGAGTAAAGGAAGTGTGTGCAAAGCTCTATTCTAGAACACTTGATCAACTTCTGTCACTCTGCCAAACCTGATCATGATTTTAAGATCATCTACGGAATCCATGCTAACTTGCCAGCCGCGTTATCTTCATTATAAACATCTCAAGACATCGGAGGCCTTGTCCATTTGTGAATTTTAGCCAGACCTGTGTGTACAAAAGAAGTGTGTACAATCCCTACTTCTGCCTTGGCCATAGAGGGATAGACATTTATGTATTTTGGTTTATTTAGTTATTCTATGTAACTTTCCCTTATTACTACGATTATTATTATTATTATTATTACTGTTATCACTCTGAATTGTTTCCGCTTGTCCTACATGTCATTCTAAATTCAAAATTATTAATTTTTCATTTTTACAATATATAATTCTATCGTATCAAATTTCACACCATGTTACGTAACATTTTATATTCGTCTACTAATCCTATAATTATACACCCTTTTTCAACATCTATTCATCCTGTGAATTATTCTATATATGACAGGGATAGTTTTGTTACTTGACATTAAACTATGATTATAATCACAAATATTTTAAAGTATTGGTATTTTCGTAGGAATTTCGTTTGATTTGATGGAGGATTTCATCATGAGCTGACATCAGTTAAAGAACTACTGGAAAACCCGGGAGTACTGGACAGCTGTTTCGTCCATCATCCGTACGCACCCACCGGGGTTCTAACCCAGGACCTTCTGGCTACAAGGCGAGCTCGTAAACCATGGAGCCATTGGTACCCGATCCAATGGCATTTCATACTTTTATTATTATTATTATTTAATATATTCACGCCTATGATTCAATTCCCTCACCGGATATAATTTCTTGAGGAAAACCAATATAAATACGATTGTACGGCTTGATAATAAATTTATTGAGAGGAGTCTCATCTTTGAAAAATATTGTTTTCTTAATGTTACAATGAGAACTATTAATATATATGTATATATAAATATATAATCAATAAGTTGGTTCTGAGAGGAGAATACTCCCATGAAAGACACGCATATGTATTGATTGAAAAATGAAGTTACACCCAGTTATTCGATAGTTAGGCGTAATTTGACTCTCTGTGGGATGAAAATGGTTTTCGCAATTTCTGTCCATTGATGCATACATTTGCCAAAAACGAATATGAACATAAGAACAAAAAATTCAACGATGAGTCTCTTCTTTCGGCAACGAATTCATTCACTTAGCTGTACAATCGCACCTATGTTTTATTAATTTGTGTGTGTGTGTGTAAATTAGGATTGTCAAACAAAAATAAATATCAGTGTTAGGGTGATTGATATGATCTGTGATCAAGATTTGACCGGATAGTTTCAAAATAATTGAACGCTGAGTGAGAAGTAGATATTTATAAAATTATATTTGTAAATAAAACTGTGGCCAAGAATCTGATCAACAGAGCCAAACGTCTAGTTACTGAGGAGGAAGATATTAGCAAGGAACTAAAATTGGTTCAGTCCACTCTTGAATCAAATAATTATCCTAAAGCCTTCATAAAAAGATATTTAAAATGTGAAGATAAGGATGAATCAAAACCTGATGCTAAGAATTGGGTTAGTACAGCGGTGATTCCTTACCGCAAAGAAACATCCGATGAAATAAAGCGAATCCTTAACGATCATAACATAAGAGTGTATTTTCGTGCATCAAACACCTTACGCTCATTACTGGTGAAGGTTAAGGATAAAATAGAACAAGAAAACCAGCAGAATTGCGTATACCAGATCAATTGTGGGGATTGTAACGCCGTATATGTAGGAGAAACTTCCAGACAGGTAAATATAAGAGTGAAAGAGCATAAACAATGTCTAAAGGTGGTTCCAAAGACCTCTGCAGACTTGAAGAAGCTAGAAAACAACTCAGCGATTGCACTGCATTCGATAGAAATGGGACACAAAATCGACTTTGATAAGACTAAGGTTTTACAGAAAGGTTTTGGTTCATATAAAGAAAGACTGACTGCAGAAGCCCTACATATATGGGTGAATCCCAACAGTTTGAACAGACGTGAAGGTGTGATCTTAGCTGATGCATGGCAAATCCTGACTAATAAATAAATTGGATATGTATCAACAACTAGTCACATTTGGTCAAATTCCCGATTGTCTACGTCTTCTTATGGAGAGAATATCAAATTTATAAAATTATATTATATTTGTAAAAAATCTCAATTATTTTGTAACTATCCGGTCAAATCTTGATCACAGCTCATATGAGAATAACAAATGTTTTATGACTGTTCACCCACACACACATACACACACACCATTGTATACTGCATATACACATATATTTTAACAAAAGTAGACTAATTATCTATAGTTTGGTTTGTAAGGATTAGTTATGTTTTACGAGTTGATCACGGACTGATATCAGCTAGAGAACCATTGAAAATCAAGGAGTACTGGACAGCTGCTGTTTCATCCTAGTTTGGGAATCATCGGCAGTACGCACCCACTGGGACTCGAACCCAGGACCTTCCGGTTACAAGGCAAGCTCGTATACCATTCAGCCACTGGGACCCGATTCAATGGCTCATGAATTCTAACTTCTACCAATTCGTGATTTTAGCGCCACCCCAACTATTGTCGTTGGTGGAAATCCATCCACTCGTGACTTCTAATTGGACCTCACTGGTCACGACTTCTCACTAGAACTGCAGGAAGCTCCAACCTGTAGCAAGTCACTAGCGAGCATCAGAATAATTATCTATAGTTTGGTTTGTAAGGATTAGTTATGTTTTACGAGTTGATCACGGACTGATATCAGCTAGAGAACCATTGAAAACCAAGGAGTACTGGACAGCTGCTGTTTCATCCTAGTTTGGGAATCATCGGCAGTACGCACCCACTGGGACTCGAACCCAGGACCTTCCGGTTACAAGGCAAGCTCGTATACCATTCAGCCACTGGGACCCGATTCAATGGCTCATGAATTCTAACTTCTACCAATTCGTGATTTTAGCGCCACCCCAACTATTGTCGTTGGTGGAAATCCATCCACTCGTGACTTCTAATTGGACCTCACTGGTCACGACTTCTCACTAGAACTGCAGGAAGCTCCAACCTGTAGCAAGTCACTAGCGAGCATCAGAATAATTATCTATAGTTTGGTTTGTAAGGATTAGTTATGTTTTACGAGTTGATCACGGACTGATATCAGCTAGAGAACCATTGAAAACCAAGGAGTACTGGACAGCTGCTGTTTCATCCTAGTTTGGGAATCATCGGCAGTACGCACCCACTGGGACTCGAACCCAGGACCTTCCGGTTACAAGGCAAGCTCGTATACCATTCAGCCACTGGGACCCGATTCAATGGCTCATGAATTCTAACTTCTACCAATTCGTGATTTTAGCGCCACCCCAACTATTGTCGTTGGTGGAAATCCATCCACTCGTGACTTCTAATTGGACCTCACTGGTCACGACTTCTCACTAGAACTGCAGGAAGCTCCAACCTGTAGCAAGTCACTAGCGAGCATCAGAATAATTATCTATAGTTTGGTTTGTAAGGATTAGTTATGTTTTACGAGTTGATCACGGACTGATATCAGCTAGAGAACCATTGAAAACCAAGGAGTACTGGACAGCTGCTGTTTCATCCTAGTTTGGGAATCATCGGCAGTACGCACCCACTGGGACTCGAACCCAGGACCTTCCGGTTACAAGGCAAGCTCGTATACCATTCAGCCACTGGGACCCGATTCAATGGCTCATGAATTCTAACTTCTACCAATTCGTGATTTTAGCGCCACCCCAACTATTGTCGTTGGTGGAAATCCATCCACTCGTGACTTCTAATTGGACCTCACTGGTCACGACTTCTCACTAGAACTGCAGGAAGCTCCAACCTGTAGCAAGTCACTAGCGAGCATCAGAATAATTATCTATAGTTTGGTTTGTAAGGATTAGTTATGTTTTACGAGTTGATCACGGACTGATATCAGCTAGAGAACCATTGAAAACCAAGGAGTACTGGACAGCTGCTGTTTCATCCTAGTTTGGGAATCATCGGCAGTACGCACCCACTGGGACTCGAACCCAGGACCTTCCGGTTACAAGGCAAGCTCGTATACCATTCAGCCACTGGGACCCGATTCAATGGCTCATGAATTCTAACTTCTACCAATTCGTGATTTTAGCGCCACCCCAACTATTGTCGTTGGTGGAAATCCATCCACTCGTGACTTCTAATTGGACCTCACTGGTCACGACTTCTCACTAGAACTGCAGGAAGCTCCAACCTGTAGCAAGTCACTAGCGAGCATCAGAATAATTATCTATAGTTTGGTTTGTAAGGATTAGTTATGTTTTACGAGTTGATCACGGACTGATATCAGCTAGAGAACCATTGAAAACCAAGGAGTACTGGACAGCTGCTGTTTCATCCTAGTTTGGGAATCATCGGCAGTACGCACCCACTGGGACTCGAACCCAGGACCTTCCGGTTACAAGGCAAGCTCGTATACCATTCAGCCACTGGGACCCGATTCAATGGCTCATGAATTCTAACTTCTACCAATTCGTGATTTTAGCGCCACCCCAACTATTGTCGTTGGTGGAAATCCATCCACTCGTGACTTCTAATTGGACCTCACTGGTCACGACTTCTCACTAGAACTGCAGGAAGCTCCAACCTGTAGCAAGTCACTAGCGAGCATCAGAATAATTATCTATAGTTTGGTTTGTAAGGATTAGTTATGTTTTACGAGTTGATCACGGACTGATATCAGCTAGAGAACCATTGAAAACCAAGGAGTACTGGACAGCTGCTGTTTCATCCTAGTTTGGGAATCATCGGCAGTACGCACCCACTGGGACTCGAACCCAGGACCTTCCGGTTACAAGGCAAGCTCGTATACCATTCAGCCACTGGGACCCGATTCAATGGCTCATGAATTCTAACTTCTACCAATTCGTGATTTTAGCGCCACCCCAACTATTGTCGTTGGTGGAAATCCATCCACTCGTGACTTCTAATTGGACCTCACTGGTCACGACTTCTCACTAGAACTGCAGGAAGCTCCAACCTGTAGCAAGTCACTAGCGAGCATCAGAATAATTATCTATAGTTTGGTTTGTAAGGATTAGTTATGTTTTACGAGTTGATCACGGACTGATATCAGCTAGAGAACCATTGAAAACCAAGGAGTACTGGACAGCTGCTGTTTCATCCTAGTTTGGGAATCATCGGCAGTACGCACCCACTGGGACTCGAACCCAGGACCTTCCGGTTACAAGGCAAGCTCGTATACCATTCAGCCACTGGGACCCGATTCAATGGCTCATGAATTCTAACTTCTACCAATTCGTGATTTTAGCGCCACCCCAACTATTGTCGTTGGTGGAAATCCATCCACTCGTGACTTCTAATTGGACCTCACTGGTCACGACTTCTCACTAGAACTGCAGGAAGCTCCAACCTGTAGCAAGTCACTAGCGAGCATCAGAATAATTATCTATAGTTTGGTTTGTAAGGATTAGTTATGTTTTACGAGTTGATCACGGACTGATATCAGCTAGAGAACCATTGAAAACCAAGGAGTACTGGACAGCTGCTGTTTCATCCTAGTTTGGGAATCATCGGCAGTACGCACCCACTGGGACTCGAACCCAGGACCTTCCGGTTACAAGGCAAGCTCGTATACCATTCAGCCACTGGGACCCGATTCAATGGCTCATGAATTCTAACTTCTACCAATTCGTGATTTTAGCGCCACCCCAACTATTGTCGTTGGTGGAAATCCATCCACTCGTGACTTCTAATTGGACCTCACTGGTCACGACTTCTCACTAGAACTGCAGGAAGCTCCAACCTGTAGCAAGTCACTAGCGAGCATCAGAATAATTATCTATAGTTTGGTTTGTAAGGATTAGTTATGTTTTACGAGTTGATCACGGACTGATATCAGCTAGAGAACCATTGAAAACCAAGGAGTACTGGACAGCTGCTGTTTCATCCTAGTTTGGGAATCATCGGCAGTACGCACCCACTGGGACTCGAACCCAGGACCTTCCGGTTACAAGGCAAGCTCGTATACCATTCAGCCACTGGGACCCGATTCAATGGCTCATGAATTCTAACTTCTACCAATTCGTGATTTTAGCGCCACCCCAACTATTGTCGTTGGTGGAAATCCATCCACTCGTGACTTCTAATTGGACCTCACTGGTCACGACTTCTCACTAGAACTGCAGGAAGCTCCAACCTGTAGCAAGTCACTAGCGAGCATCAGAATAATTATCTATAGTTTGGTTTGTAAGGATTAGTTATGTTTTACGAGTTGATCACGGACTGATATCAGCTAGAGAACCATTGAAAACCAAGGAGTACTGGACAGCTGCTGTTTCATCCTAGTTTGGGAATCATCGGCAGTACGCACCCACTGGGACTCGAACCCAGGACCTTCCGGTTACAAGGCAAGCTCGTATACCATTCAGCCACTGGGACCCGATTCAATGGCTCATGAATTCTAACTTCTACCAATTCGTGATTTTAGCGCCACCCCAACTATTGTCGTTGGTGGAAATCCATCCACTCGTGACTTCTAATTGGACCTCACTGGTCACGACTTCTCACTAGAACTGCAGGAAGCTCCAACCTGTAGCAAGTCACTAGCGAGCATCAGAATAATTATCTATAGTTTGGTTTGTAAGGATTAGTTATGTTTTACGAGTTGATCACGGACTGATATCAGCTAGAGAACCATTGAAAACCAAGGAGTACTGGACAGCTGCTGTTTCATCCTAGTTTGGGAATCATCGGCAGTACGCACCCACTGGGACTCGAACCCAGGACCTTCCGGTTACAAGGCAAGCTCGTATACCATTCAGCCACTGGGACCCGATTCAATGGCTCATGAATTCTAACTTCTACCAATTCGTGATTTTAGCGCCACCCCAACTATTGTCGTTGGTGGAAATCCATCCACTCGTGACTTCTAATTGGACCTCACTGGTCACGACTTCTCACTAGAACTGCAGGAAGCTCCAACCTGTAGCAAGTCACTAGCGAGCATCAGAATAATTATCTATAGTTTGGTTTGTAAGGATTAGTTATGTTTTACGAGTTGATCACGGACTGATATCAGCTAGAGAACCATTGAAAACCAAGGAGTACTGGACAGCTGCTGTTTCATCCTAGTTTGGGAATCATCGGCAGTACGCACCCACTGGGACTCGAACCCAGGACCTTCCGGTTACAAGGCAAGCTCGTATACCATTCAGCCACTGGGACCCGATTCAATGGCTCATGAATTCTAACTTCTACCAATTCGTGATTTTAGCGCCACCCCAACTATTGTCGTTGGTGGAAATCCATCCACTCGTGACTTCTAATTGGACCTCACTGGTCACGACTTCTCACTAGAACTGCAGGAAGCTCCAACCTGTAGCAAGTCACTAGCGAGCATCAGAATAATTATCTATAGTTTGGTTTGTAAGGATTAGTTATGTTTTACGAGTTGATCACGGACTGATATCAGCTAGAGAACCATTGAAAACCAAGGAGTACTGGACAGCTGCTGTTTCATCCTAGTTTGGGAATCATCGGCAGTACGCACCCACTGGGACTCGAACCCAGGACCTTCCGGTTACAAGGCAAGCTCGTATACCATTCAGCCACTGGGACCCGATTCAATGGCTCATGAATTCTAACTTCTACCAATTCGTGATTTTAGCGCCACCCCAACTATTGTCGTTGGTGGAAATCCATCCACTCGTGACTTCTAATTGGACCTCACTGGTCACGACTTCTCACTAGAACTGCAGGAAGCTCCAACCTGTAGCAAGTCACTAGCGAGCATCAGAATAATTATCTATAGTTTGGTTTGTAAGGATTAGTTATGTTTTACGAGTTGATCACGGACTGATATCAGCTAGAGAACCATTGAAAACCAAGGAGTACTGGACAGCTGCTGTTTCATCCTAGTTTGGGAATCATCGGCAGTACGCACCCACTGGGACTCGAACCCAGGACCTTCCGGTTACAAGGCAAGCTCGTATACCATTCAGCCACTGGGACCCGATTCAATGGCTCATGAATTCTAACTTCTACCAATTCGTGATTTTAGCGCCACCCCAACTATTGTCGTTGGTGGAAATCCATCCACTCGTGACTTCTAATTGGACCTCACTGGTCACGACTTCTCACTAGAACTGCAGGAAGCTCCAACCTGTAGCAAGTCACTAGCGAGCATCAGAATAATTATCTATAGTTTGGTTTGTAAGGATTAGTTATGTTTTACGAGTTGATCACGGACTGATATCAGCTAGAGAACCATTGAAAACCAAGGAGTACTGGACAGCTGCTGTTTCATCCTAGTTTGGGAATCATCGGCAGTACGCACCCACTGGGACTCGAACCCAGGACCTTCCGGTTACAAGGCAAGCTCGTATACCATTCAGCCACTGGGACCCGATTCAATGGCTCATGAATTCTAACTTCTACCAATTCGTGATTTTAGCGCCACCCCAACTATTGTCGTTGGTGGAAATCCATCCACTCGTGACTTCTAATTGGACCTCACTGGTCACGACTTCTCACTAGAACTGCAGGAAGCTCCAACCTGTAGCAAGTCACTAGCGAGCATCAGAATAATTATCTATAGTTTGGTTTGTAAGGATTAGTTATGTTTTACGAGTTGATCACGGACTGATATCAGCTAGAGAACCATTGAAAACCAAGGAGTACTGGACAGCTGCTGTTTCATCCTAGTTTGGGAATCATCGGCAGTACGCACCCACTGGGACTCGAACCCAGGACCTTCCGGTTACAAGGCAAGCTCGTATACCATTCAGCCACTGGGACCCGATTCAATGGCTCATGAATTCTAACTTCTACCAATTCGTGATTTTAGCGCCACCCCAACTATTGTCGTTGGTGGAAATCCATCCACTCGTGACTTCTAATTGGACCTCACTGGTCACGACTTCTCACTAGAACTGCAGGAAGCTCCAACCTGTAGCAAGTCACTAGCGAGCATCAGAATAATTATCTATAGTTTGGTTTGTAAGGATTAGTTATGTTTTACGAGTTGATCACGGACTGATATCAGCTAGAGAACCATTGAAAATCAAGGAGTACTGGACAGCTGCTGTTTCATCCTAGTTTGGGAATCATCGGCAGTACGCACCCACTGGGACTCGAACCCAGGACCTTCCGGTTACAAGGCAAGCTCGTATACCATTCAGCCACTGGGACCCGATTCAATGGCTCATGAATTCTAACTTCTACCAATTCGTGATTTTAGCGCCACCCCAACTATTGTCGTTGGTGGAAATCCATCCACTCGTGACTTCTAATTGGACCTCACTGGTCACGACTTCTCACTAGAACTGCAGGAAGCTCCAACCTGTAGCAAGTCACTAGCGAGCATCAGAATAATTATCTATAGTTTGGTTTGTAAGGATTAGTTATGTTTTACGAGTTGATCACGGACTGATATCAGCTAGAGAACCATTGAAAACCAAGGAGTACTGGACAGCTGCTGTTTCATCCTAGTTTGGGAATCATCGGCAGTACGCACCCACTGGGATTCGAACCCAGGACCTTCCGGTTACAAGGCAAGCTCGTATACCATTCAGCCACTGGGACCCGATTCAATGGCTCATGAATTCTAACTTCTACCAATTCGTGATTTTAGCGCCACCCCAACTATTGTCGTTGGTGGAAATCCATCCACTCGTGACTTCTAATTGGACCTCACTGGTCACGACTTCTCACTAGAACTGCAGGAAGCTCCAACCTGTAGCAAGTCACTAGCGAGCATCAGAATAATTATCTATAGTTTGGTTTGTAAGGATTAGTTATGTTTTACGAGTTGATCACGGACTGATATCAGCTAGAGAACCATTGAAAACCAAGGAGTACTGGACAGCTGCTGTTTCATCCTAGTTTGGGAATCATCGGCAGTACGCACCCACTGGGATTCGAACCCAGGACCTTCCGGTTACAAGGCAAGCTCGTATACCATTCAGCCACTGGGACCCGATTCAATGGCTCATGAATTCTAACTTCTACCAATTCGTGATTTTAGCGCCACCCCAACTATTGTCGTTGGTGGAAATCCATCCACTCGTGACTTCTAATTGGACCTCACTGGTCACGACTTCTCACTAGAACTGCAGGAAGCTCCAACCTGTAGCAAGTCACTAGCGAGCATCAGAATAATTATCTATAGTTTGGTTTGTAAGGATTAGTTATGTTTTACGAGTTGATCACGGACTGATATCAGCTAGAGAACCATTGAAAACCAAGGAGTACTGGACAGCTGCTGTTTCATCCTAGTTTGGGAATCATCGGCAGTACGCACCCACTGGGACTCGAACCCAGGACCTTCCGGTTACAAGGCAAGCTCGTATACCATTCAGCCACTGGGACCCGATTCAATGGCTCATGAATTCTAACTTCTACCAATTCGTGATTTTAGCGCCACCCCAACTATTGTCGTTGGTGGAAATCCATCCACTCGTGACTTCTAATTGGACCTCACTGGTCACGACTTCTCACTAGAACTGCAGGAAGCTCCAACCTGTAGCAAGTCACTAGCGAGCATCAGAATAATTATCTATAGTTTGGTTTGTAAGGATTAGTTATGTTTTACGAGTTGATCACGGACTGATATCAGCTAGAGAACCATTGAAAACCAAGGAGTACTGGACAGCTGCTGTTTCATCCTAGTTTGGGAATCATCGGCAGTACGCACCCACTGGGACTCGAACCCAGGACCTTCCGGTTACAAGGCAAGCTCGTATACCATTCAGCCACTGGGACCCGATTCAATGGCTCATGAATTCTAACTTCTACCAATTCGTGATTTTAGCGCCACCCCAACTATTGTCGTTGGTGGAAATCCATCCACTCGTGACTTCTAATTGGACCTCACTGGTCACGACTTCTCACTAGAACTGCAGGAAGCTCCAACCTGTAGCAAGTCACTAGCGAGCATCAGAATAATTATCTATAGTTTGGTTTGTAAGGGTTAGTTATGTATTAACGACAATAGTTGGGGTCGCGCTAAAATCACGAATTGTTAGAAGTTAGAATTCATGAGCCATTGAATCGGGTCCCAGTGGCTGAATGGTATACGAGCTTGCCTTGTAACCGGAAGGTCCTGGGTTCGAGTCCCAGTGGGTGCGTACTGCCGATGATTCCCAAACTAGGATGAAACAGCAGCTGTCCAGTACTCCTTGATTTTCAATGGTTCTCTAGCTGATATCAGTCCGTGATCAACTCGTAAAACATAACTAATCCTTACAAACCAAACTATAGATAATTATTCTGATGCTCGCTAGTGACTTGCTACAGGTTGGAGCTTCCTGCAGTTCTAGTGAGAAGTCGTGACCAGTGAGGTCCAATTAGAAGTCACGAGTGGATGGATTTCCACCAACGACAATAGTTGGGGTGGCGCTAAAATCACGAATTGGTAGAAGTTAGAATTCATGAGCCATTGAATCGGGTCCCAGTGGCTGAATGGTATACGAGCTTGCCTTGTAACCGGAAGGTCCTGGGTTCGAGTCCCAGTGGGTGCGTACTGCCGATGATTCCCAAACTAGGATGAAACAGCAGCTGTCCAGTACTCCTTGGTTTTCAATGGTCTCT
>OX235275.1:24089186-24125737 GCA_944472155.2 Trichobilharzia szidati | reverse complement strand
TACAGGTTGTGCTAAAACAGAGCTGTGAATAAACCGTCTTTGTTTGTCTCTTGCTTAACCATGGAGGACGATGTTCAGAAATCCGACTGTAAAAACGCCTAATTGTACTGCCAATGTAAATGGGTCCACAGGATCTGCCAAACTAGCCGGTAAACATGGAAGAGGTGAAATTAAGTAGTTTATTCTTAATTCAGACCAGTTAATGTAGAATTTTTATATACACTCGCTCTTTTCTAGACACAAAGGATCTCTAGGAGTGAAATCCTATCATTCCTCTCCGTCTCTATGGGGAAATTTATTGCAGGATGTACATTATTAAATCTGTCAAGAATACATTTTGCTTCATTCTCATTTTTCTTAACCATGAAGATGTCGTACATGTATTGACAACAGAATTCTTTTCGAAAGTTCATTCTCTGATTCTGCCAGGATAGTTTGAGCGAGAATTCGTCCTAACGGGGACGTCACAGTCACACCGTCAATTTATCTGTAGGATTCCTTATTGAATAAAAGGCATGAACATTCATTGTGCATCTTGACAGAAACTCCTTGACAATAGAGTTTTCATTGTCTGAAACAATGGTCAAAGTGCATTATAGAGATCATAATTAAAACGTGATGTACCAAGTGAAGTAATAACTGACAAGTTGAGAATGTCGATTCAAAGATCGTTTAATACACGTAAGCCGCAACTCAAACTGTCCAGATCACCGTTGGTGATTTGAAAACTGGAAAACCATGTACCTGGGCTAGCCACCTCTTACTGTATATTAATCACTTCAACTGCACCTTTGGTGCCTGTTATATTAGATGTTGTTCTAGGAACGTGATTTTTCGTGTTAAATAAAGGTGTAGTTAAAATGATCAAAGCCCCGCCTGGACTTCGCAGGGAGCGTAGATCTAGTGCCATATAAATTCGAGCACAAGATGGCAGAAGCGGCAGGCAGCGAATACAAAATTTCAGTTGAAAACATAGAGAAGACAGAGGTGATGAGGATAACCAAACAACAGCAACAACAACAAGCACCAATCACTATCAGTTAGGGTAAATAGGAATAGGGTCACTTTCTCCACTTATCCAGAAAGCACCGTCTCAACTCCTGGTGATGAGATGCATGAAGATAAAACCAATTTTGCCATTTTAGCATCGGCTAGAATTGGTCCTTATAGTGATCCCATAGCTTCACCATCCTTATTACATAAAAAGAATGAATATTCAGTGTCAGTCTCAACAGAGACTCCTTCACAAGTCCTTCACATATAATAAACTGAGTTGTAGTAGAAGTAGTAAACGCAATGCAATTCCCCTCTGAGTTAGAAAATAAAGAAAGTGAGTTGATCTCACTAGAGAGTGAAGTCAAACCAAAACAGGATGGTGTATTAGATACCACATGCCCCCTCCACACTCTTGTGCCATGTCTTCGCCTCACCTCTTAGCAGCATACTCAGCAGTATCCTCTTAACCACCGGCTACTGGAAGCCTATCAGTTCAGTGACAGCACAGAAGTCCCTTAAGAAGATTCACACATCTCTTTCATTGAAAAGAGCAGGAATTGGTATCTTCACTGGCCTAAGTCAGAAACACCATATGTAACGAGGGAACATAAGTGACCTGGTGCAACGAACTTTCATATTAAAGAGAAACACAACATATTTATGCACCCGCTAGGTCAGCGGGCAATAGATACACTATTCTGATCGGTTGATGAGTGGTCCAAGGTTAAACGATCGAACGAAAAATTGTCCAATGAGATTATTTCTGCACCACAACGTGAACCAAATCCAGATTTGAGGAATAAACACTCTTACCGTTGCTACAGCCACTGACGTAAAATGTAGATTTCAATTTCTGACCGCTTCCTACCAGTCTGTAGTTATATAGCACACACCACACCAGAATTCATGGGGTAACCATTACATCCCTCTGCACACACTCAGACTTTAATTCATCCTACCCGAAAGTTAGTGACGGTAGGTTTGGTTAAATGTGTATAAAATCGGACCGGAAGCCCTACTCTAGTAAGTCAGAAGATTTAAATAATGAAATCAAAGAAATTAAGAAAATATTTCCTGTGAATGACTACCTTTCAGATTTGATTCAAAAAATGAATTTAAAGCCTTAGTAATACTGCCATGTAGAGAAGGAATACCAGAAGCCTTACATGGGATTCTCAATAAGGCTGGAATTATTTAGTATGACTTAAAACACAAAGGTTTCCTACCAGAAGACCTGATCTTTGCATACAGAAGAAGTAATAATAATAATTTACTTTATTTCAAAACAGTATTAATGATATGCTGTGAAATATTCAGCATTTGGTACAATATTTCATCTAATTTTATCGAGTAATATTAAAAAAAATTATAAAGGCAATATTACAGGATTGTCAATGGTAGTTCTTATTTGGCATTTGTAGTGACAGTAAAGTCATTAACCTACAATATTATTATTTCCTTGTGTTCCGAGTGGAACATGGGGCTTCAACAAAACATCTCCACTTTGTTCTTTTTTCTGCCATCCCCTTCAGCTGGGTCCATGATTACCCAAACTCTCTCATCTCTTCCTCACACGATCTCCTCCATGTCACTCTAGGATGAACCTCTCGTCACTTTCCATTTGGATTTCACTCGATTGCCTGGCATGCGATGTCATTCGGTGGCCTCCTCAATATATGCCCAACCAATCAATCTCCACTTTCTCCTATTTATTTTTTGAGCGATCAACTCTCGCCTGTTGGTTTATCCCACTGCAGTGTTTCTTGTTGCTAATTCTTTCCGGCCATTTGATCTTTGGTATGGAGCCAGCGAAGACAGCTCTTGATGAAGGTCTGTAACCTGTTGGAAATCAATTTCGTGAAACGCAGTGCAAGTTTCTGACCCGTGTAGAAGAACCGACTTGACATTGTTGTTGAAAGTCCGAATCCTATTCCTTATGCTGACTGAGTGAGTGAGAAAGATTTCCAAACTGGTTTTAGTTTGACGGAGGCATATCTTGCCTTTCCGATTCTAACTTTGACATCTTCGTCCGTTCCGCCTGTAGTTGAAACGATGCTTCCTAGATAAATGAAGGAGGCAACATCTGTTAAAACTCTCCTGTTGATGGTGATTGCTGCTGGTTGTTGTTGCTGTCGGCTGGTTATCTTCATCACCTACTTCTTCTCTGTGTTCACCTGCAGTCCTGTTTTCGCTGCATCTTCAGCTATTTTGTTGGTTATCTTGATAACCTCGTCTTGTAAACCTCGTGTAGTTAACTAGCTCGCTAGTTTTCTAGCTGTTTCCATCCCAGGGTAAAGAGGCAGGGGGTCTAGCAACCCCACACAACCAAATCTTTCAAACCACTAAAGAAACTTCAACACACAAAAATATATTAAAAATACATAGTGGGAGATGTTTCTGAGACAGCACGAAAAATCAAGTTGCTAGAGCAACGGCCGATATAACTCGCTCCACCACAAGCGCATTTAAATTGGCAGATACAGTCGGAAGTGCATAGTGTAGTCTAGGTACTTCATCCTTCAGTCGAGGTAGCACCATCGGTCGTGTAGAGAATAAGACGTGAAGTTCGCCAGCATTAAAAGTTTCTTGAACTGATTTTCTTAATTTCATCGTAATTATCTCACTTGGTATATCGTCTTTGAATAGCCCCACTATGCCTAAGTAAAGGTGTAGTGAAAACCATCATCAACAGTTCCATATTGGACTATCTGGTGCAAACCGGCTACAAAGCCAGCGTGGAAGAATCCTTCTCTATAATCTATCAGGTGACTAATAAATTGCCGAAATAATCGAAGCACCGCACGCTCCAAACAGCAGAGGCTATTGCAATTCGCCTCAAACAACCAGTGCTCTGTGTTCAAAAGAAACAAGTCCAGCCCCTACTACTGCCCTGGCCGGCCTTCAGTAGAGACTATAAATTCATGAATTTGTACTATTATCTTTCCTAATTCTTCTGACATTCAGCTTATTATTATGTTGATGCTATTCAGCTGTAATCTATCAATATTATTGATTTGATGTTATTTAAACAACATTAATGTCGTTGATAAGACTAATTCATTCATTCACTATAATGTGTATATAACTGTAGAGCCTGATGATGAAGTTATCGAAAAAAGTACTCTCTGTTCAGTATCCATTCTTTTTTATTTTCATTTTCTTGGGGACCGATAAAATATGGTATGACCAAGTGAGGTCAGAGGACAGAACTAAACCAAGGTGTTTTATGTTACACCTAGTTTCCATTACAGTCCCCTCAATACTACAAACATCATGTGTACTAACCAGTCGTTGTAAATCACGTTTATGTATAAACGCTATATCCAACCGCTACCTTTACCTTAGCCCACAATAAGGTCAACAAATCCTTCATAAACATTTGTACTTTAAATTCCCACCCGAATTTTCTCTTCTTCTCCTATTTTCCTTTTGTTTCATTGACAAACGTCCATCTATAACCTTTAACGACGTTATAACCCTTCAGTATTGATTTCCATTAACTTTTCTATTATGCAGCACTTTTCTTTTAACTTGTTACCATATTTACACAATCCTATTCATTTCACCTCACTAAAGAAAATATTCAAAAAGATATTGAGAAAATAAAAAAAATTGAGAAAAAAATCCTTTTCGATAATTTCCTTTTCTAGCTTTACAGTTATATATATTTTCATATACACAGAATATTCTAAATTAAGTAAGTTAGAACACAATGGAATTGCAGTTCACGAAAGGTGCATAAATTACACAATAAGCATAGAAAAGGCAATAGCAAATAGAATATAAATTAAGGAAATAATTTCCACAACAAATTGAGGATCACCGAAAATACCCATTGAGTCATAAAGAAAAATAAAAGACAAATTCAGGGAAGAAAATGTTTTCTTTATCGACGAAATTATCTTCACAGGCTGTACAGTCGTATTTATATTTACCAAAAATATATAGTGGTCTATTATTGAGTAATAGGGGGTGACATAATTAATGTAATTACTTGGAAGTGGCTTTAGAAGTAAACAGTTAAAAGTTTAAAATTACGCGGTACTCAACGGCACAAAGATAGAAATTTGATAAGGTTAAAATTGTTATTGAGTGAGAATAAAGTTGGTAGTTGAGTATCAATTTAACAAGTGTGAAGAGGGTGTGAAAATGTATAAAAGGGATATATGACAGTGTTAATAGTGAGTTAATTATTAAAGTAAAAGCAAACTAAAAGTAAAATTAAAAATTAAAAAAGGGAAAGAAAAAATCAAAATTTTTTTACAGGGAACGACTAGTGAAAGAGATTAAGACCAAGGTAGAATAAGAGACTGGACAAACTTTTTCTGTATACAGAGTTCGGGGTTGTATTGACGAATTGCCAGCGCCTCCGGCATACACAAAAGCCGAAACCTGACACCCTTTGTACCATTTGGCCTCACTTTGTTGATAATTTTGAAAGACGACTGTGGTGAAGCTAAGTGGCTTGAGTTGATCAAGTGCTTGGGAAATGAGCTAATAATTGTCTTGCATTGTCCCTTTGCTAACCATGCCGGATAATGTTCAGAGATGCGTTTGGAAAGTGTGCGCCAAGTTGTGCGGCCAATATAACTAGCTCCACGCGAGCAGGTGAATTTATAAACAAGCATTGAAGCGGCCCAAAGTGACATTAGTTTATCCTTCACACATCCATTGATCATCTTTTTTGGCTGTAGAAATTGAAACGTAGCTCAGCCATAAAGAAGCCTTTCCTCAATGATCTGCATGACCCACTTCCGAGTAATTATATTTATTATGTCACCCCCTATTACTCAGTATTAGACCACTAAATATATTTTTAGTAAGTATAAATACGACTGTACAGCCCCTGAAGATGATTTTCTTCGCTGAATTTGTTTTTTATTTTCTTCAAAAATTGAAGATCATTAAAACCTTGATTGACGACCAAAGTTAGGACAGTGTCTGAACCAACTTCCCCTTTTGGAATTCAATGCTGCTGAGTTATGCTGTGTCTTCAAAACCACCCCTATTTTGCATTCGAGATTTAAAGATAATCTGTGTAATTTCGCATCTTCCATGTGTATCTACCAATTCGACTGCTCCTGTGGAGCCAGTTGATTACATTATTATTATAATTTATTTTTGATTTTAGTTCCTAGAGGAACATAGGGCTTCAGCCGCACGTCTCCATTGCGTTCGGTTCTCCGACAACGTTTTCATGTGGCTCCACCTCCCACGTGCTTTCATCTCCTCTCCTGATGACCTCCTCCATGTCACCCTCACACTGACTACCAACTCGCCTCTTCGTATTCAAGTTCCACTCGACCTATGGCCTAGCGTGTGATATCACTTGATGACTACATGGGCCATACAGTTCGGCGTGTTTTTGTCGTTGGATTTCTGAACATCACTCTGCCTGGTTGGTTAAGTAAAGGACAAACAAAATCTATTCGTAGTTCTATTCTATCTAGTCTCGTGGATACAGAACACAAGATTGATGACGTTAACGAGGCAGCTTTCAAAGTCATCTGCCGCATACCAACTAATCTTAGCTTTACCTTAAGAGTTCGTCTAATACATATTGCTGAGGCTGGCTGTTGAGATCCACACTAAGGAACCTAACTTATGTGCCTAAAAGAAGCTAGTTCAGACATTGTCCTTACTTTGGTCATCTAGATTCGAATGATCCTCAATTTGCTGAGGAATTTTCCTAATTTCAGTTGATATTCTATTTGCCATTATATTTTTTTAATGCTTATTATAATTTATGCATCTCTAACGGACTGTAATTCCACCCTGATTCTACTTAACAAATCGATATTATTTAAAAAAACACTAATATTGTTATTGACGAGACTATTCCAGAATATTCTATGTATATAAACATACATATATAATTGTAGAGGCAGAAGAGGAAATTATCGAAAAAGATATTCTATGCTCAATTTATTGTTATTATTAGATATTTGATAATCATTTGTTAATAGTGCTTTTAAATTTACACCACACTACCTTTATCGTTTCACCATCATAAATATGGTTGTCTCGAATTCGGTCACAGATTGATATCAATTGGAGAACCATTGAAAACAATCAGGATGTACTGGACAACTGTTTCTTTCTGGTTCGGGAGTCCTCGTCACTGAGCATTCACAGCCAGGGTTCAAACCCAGGACCTTCCATTTACAAGGGAACCTACAGACCATGAACTTACGCCTAGTCTATCCCATTTCTTGGTTTAATCTTCTGCACTACTCTCATATTGTCTAGACACTTGAAGACAATTGGTAGGAAGCCCTGTTGGACCTAAGTTTCGTGCTAGTTAGCACTCACTAGTCAGCAAGGCGTGTCTTCAACCTTGAAGGAACTTATGTCCTTTCCGAGATTTGAACCCACATCATCCAGTGCTGCAGTCAGGGACATGAGTTCCTTCAAGGTTGCAGATACACCTTGCTGACTGGTGAGTGCCAACTAGGACGAAACCTAGATCCGAGGCTTCCTGTGGCCGATTGTCTTCAACTATCTAATATCATCAAGTCAATGTGGACCATGATGGCTAGCTACCTAGAATGGTGGCCACATTGCAAACCTGAATGATAGAATCCAGTCTCCACTAAAGAAAGGACTAGACACATCACACTAGTTACTGGTATCAAATCAAAATATCATATTGTCTGTCTTACACACCATTGATTACACTCACCCTCGAAGCCTGTACTTTTGTTGACTAAATAACAGGCAAACGTATCACTGGATAAGTTCGTTTCATTTTATCTCATATTCTTGCTGACTATGCACACTGTAAATAACAGTCTGAAGTAACTGAATATTGCTCCATTCAAACCTACAAACCCATTCAGGCAGGGACAGGTTGTCTGTAAAGGCTGGCTTAGTTAAGTGTTTGACAAACCAAGCAATAGCACTAAGTAGCACAAAAAAGACCTGAATGATGAAATAAAACAGATAGAAAAGGCGTTGATGTTAAATAACTATCCCATAAAATTCATTAAGAAGATTAAAAAAGGCCAAAATGAAAATAAAAATAATTGTGAAACTAGTAATAATAACGTAAATAAGAGAGAATCTAAGTCATCTACTGTTATACCATATAAGTAAGGGACATTTGAGGTCCTACGTAGGATTCCCAATAAAACAGGAATTAGGGCAGCATTCAAACCTAAAAACGCACTCAGAGACAAGCTTTGTATGTTGAAAGACCCGGTGGACCCAATTAAACATAATAATATAATTTACAAAATACCTTCCAATGACTGTGAGTGAGGTCAACTACATAGGCCAAACTAGTAGGTTGGAGGAAGTCAGATTCTCAGAACATAAGAATTTAGCTAAGGTGAGAATGGTTGACCCCGAGAAGATAAGTAATTTAGAAGAAAAATGCTCAGCAATTGCACTGCATGCATTAACACACAACCACGCAATAGGGTGGGAACGAGAGGGTTAAGATTCTAAGAAGTAATCTATGTAGATGGAGAGAGAGGTTGGTTTCTGAATCCTAGTTCATCGAATGAATCTACACTTAACGCAAGCAACAGAAATGACTCAATGCAAATACCAGAGATATGGAAGCAAGAAAGTTGTGTGAGTGACTAGATATGATTATGAGCAGTCATAAATTGTGCTCGAAACGTGATCATCAGTTAATATTACTGTACAACACTGTGATTTATTAAAATAAAATCTTATCTATAATGATTATGTACACAGAATATTTTAAATTAGTAGTTAATAATAATATTAGCGTTTTTTAAATAATATCGATTTGTAAAGTATGATCAATGCAATTACAGTTCATTAAAGATGCTTAAATTATAATAATAATAATAATAAAGATATAACAGCGAATAGAATATCAACTAAAATTAGGAAAACTTCACAAAAATTCATGATCGTTCAAACCTGGATGGTCAAGGTACTAATAATGTCTGAACTAACTTCTTTTGGATGCATAAATTAGGCTTGTTAATATGGTTTCCCACAGACTCCGCAATGTTTAGTAGTCGAACTCTTAAGGGAAAATTGAGATCCTTAGGTATGCGGTAAATGACCCTGAAAGCATGATTAACGACAATCTTGTGTTCTGTCTCCACAAGATGAGACAGAATAGCGCTGCGAATAGATTTTGTTTGTCCTTTGCTTAACCAGGCAGGGTGATGTTCTGAAATTCGACGCGAAACACGCTTGATTGTACGGCCTATGTAACTGGCTCCACAGGAGCAGTTAAATTGGTAAATACACGTGGAAGAGGCGAAATTAGGCAGTTTGTCTGTTATTCTCGAAAGCAGAAGACGAGTGGTTTTAAAGATACAGCGTAATTCAGCAGCAGGGAATGCTCATTTTACCGCATTTCTAAGGCGCTGTGTTAATATCTCACTGGTGTTGTCCCCTAGGAACTGCATGTGTAAGAACAAAGCATTTTTTGAAACTGTTGGTAACTTGGGCTGCTTTGATTTCAGATTCACATTCTTATCAATAAACTTTTCAGGATACCCATTCTCACTTAGCAACCGTTCAATATTGTTAAGTTCCTCGTCAAGACATTCGTCCGAGCAAATTTCTCTTGCTCTGTGGACCAAGCACTTTATAAGATTGCGTTTGTATTTCAAGGGCACAAAGCTGAGAAAATGTGTGTATTGGCCCGTTGATGTAGGTTTTCTATAAACACTTCTTCTTATTGTGCCGTCCCCTTTTCCGGTCATAAGGACGTCTAAAAATAAAATACTAGAGTCTTTTTCTTTCTCAATAGTAAAATTTATTGCAGGATGTACCTCATTAAATTTATCCAGGATGTTCTTTGCTTCTTTTTCGTTCTTCATAATCTATAATTAAGTTATACTCTACCACAGTGCTCAAGTTTTATACTATATCAATAATTTTAATTCGCCTTTAGTAGCAATACTGTATGCTGAAATCAAGCGATTTGTAGTTGTAGAGCCTATGGAAGAAAGCAAGAATTGATTAGAAGCGACAGTTTGTTCGCTCTAATTACTTTTGTTCGAAATAATAATAATGATAATACGATAAATATATTCACCATATATGGATATTGGAAACAGAAAAATAAAGATCGAAAAATAAGGATTATTAGAGTATGAAGTAGTTAATATATGCATGATTTATTCCTGTTATTTACTTACAAAATTGATTCGGTTTCATTGTTGAGCAGCCTGAAAGGAACACAACTGTCCCATTGAAAGCCTTTATCTGACCTAGATTATGTTTTGCGTGATCAGTTATTATTACTATCTGAAAAATTGTTATTCATTAATCAGTCTTCATGTTTCATGAATGATTATTAGAAATAATAATAATATGTCCTACATAAGTACCTTATATTTCCAACAGGTTGCAGGCCTTTATCAACAACTGTATTCGTTCTATACTCAAGATCAGATGGCCGGAAAGAATCACCAACAAGAAATTATGGGAAGAAACAAAACAAGAACCAATCTCTCAACAAATATGCAGGAGAAAGTGGAGATGGATTGGATACTCGCTGAGGAGGCCACTGGGTGACATCGCGCATTAGTCAGGCCAGTGCTCGAGTGGAACCCGAAAGGGAAGCGGCGAGTGGGACATCCAAGGGTGACATGGAGGGGATCGTGTGAAGATGAGCTGGAGCAGTATGGACTAACATGGATGCAGGTGAAAAGTACAGCAGAAGAGAGAAGCAAGTGGAGAGGTGTAGTTGAAGCCCTATGTTCCACTAGGAACCCAAGGGAACAATAATAATAATAATAATACATAAATATCTTCCTCCTCCTCCCACCTTTTAATACAATACTATTAGCACCGGAGAATTAATTCAGTTGGATTTCAGTATGAGCTTATAGGAGACTTCCCTCTCTATATCAGATAAGTTTATTTGACATATAACGCACAGGGAATGATACCCTCTATTATTAACTGGATGATGAGGTTTCGATCACAACTTTATTGTTGCTCACAATCAATATCATTAGTGTATTCACACGACTTCATACATAATCTGCTTTATTTTCTATTTATGCAGTTTGTTAATGTTTGCATTCTCCCTTTTATTCTTTATTGCTTCTGTTATATAGCTCAGGCTAAATTTTTATGTTCTGATTATCTAGGTGACCCCGATTAACTAGCTTAACTTGTGTATATTTGACCTCACAGTCATTACATCATGGTATTTTGTAAATTATATCGTTTTGTTTAATTGGGTCCACCGGGTCTTTCAGCCTGCAGAGCTTGTCTCTGAGTGAGTTTGTGGATTTGAATGCCACCACTCTAATTCCTGCTTTATTGAGAATTCTACGTAAGGTCTCATATATCCCCTCCTTATATGGCATAACTGTAGATGACTTATATTCTCTCTTATTTATGTTATCATTACTAGTTTCACCATTATTTTTATTTTGACCTCTTTTGATATTCCTAATGAATTTTCGAGGATAGTTATTTGACACCAACGCCTGTTCTGCCTGTTTCATTTCATCGTATAGGTCTTTTCTTGTGCTACTTAGTGCTAATGCTTGGTTTGTCAAGCACTTAACTAAGCCAGCCTTTACAGACAATCTATAACAAATTAAGTTCCTAGAGCACTGGTTCCTAATTTGCAGTAAGACGTTGCTAGTCGAGGTGCATAGTTTTTCAGTTTTAGAATCACAATTGGCCGTGTAGACAACTTGAATTGTGGCCTACGTGTATTGAATGATCTTTGAATCGACATTCTCAACTTGCCAGTTATTACTTCACTTCCTACATCAAGTTTTAATGACGGTCTCTTCAATGCGCTATGACCATTGTTTCACACCATGAAATCTGTCTTGTCAAGGTTAGTTTTTTTCTTTTCTTGTTCTTCCTTATGTAGGTGGTTAGTGTTGTGATTAGCCAATAGAAGAGTAGTTTCCGTCTTCACACTACATTTGTATAACTCGCAGTCTACGAGATTGTATTACTGGTTGTATGCAAAGGATAACCTTGACATGTATCGATTAACCAGCATTTTCAACCATTGATCATTACAAAGACATAACCGTGAGAAACGTCTAAAGATTAATTACAGAAGTTTACAATTTGACGCACACACACACACACAATAAATAAATCAATAAATTAATGGCTATCGCTATACTACAGATTTAAAGTTCTAAACTAATCAATACATATAATCTGAAATTATTAGGTAGTATAATAGAGAATTGTATAGAATTTAAAAATATCTAATCAATAATATTGATTTATGTATAATGTTAACTAATATTAGGGAATAATCCAATCTGTGATCGATAGAAGAAAATGAATGTGAATTTAAATTTAGCCTCTTCATCGAATGTATGAACACTGAGTATATACCGATTGTTAAAATTAAAACATTGTACATTCAGATAGTTCATTATGAAGCACTGTCCAGAGGCCTGATGTCTGCCGTTATCACTGTTCAAGTGAGAGTTAAATTACCCAGCTGTACTACTTCAATGCCAACCAAAGCACTCATGCTACTCGAACTTATGCGGCTAGCCAGGTGAGAGAATGTGGAGAGTTGTCTTCTGAAGTGGTCTTAACCAGTGATATCCATCAGGGATATCCACTGTCCGCATAAAATTCTGTTTAATTTCATCATAGGTGCACTAATGAACTCAACTCTAGATGACTTCAGAGACTCAGGGGATTAACTTGTTATCATTAGGGAAAAATAGTCTCGTTGACTTAGAATATGCAGATCATATAATCCTTCTACGTGTAGACATAAACCAAAGGCAGAGTCTTCTGAACACCTTGAGGAGCAGCAATCTTCGAATGTTTGGCATGTGATTCGCTGCTATCAAATGTAAGATAATGCTATAGGAGAGGACTGGACTACGTTGTCTGCTACCTTATAGATGGGAAGTGGAGAGGTACAGCGTGTTGACCACTTCCCTTATTTGAAGGTAAGTTGCATCAGCCAACGCCAGTGGGTTGATCGCTGACGAAATCCCAGCACAAATACAGAAGGTTTGTTTGGCAATTGTCTACCAACTTACCCAATCTCTGGCTTAGTGATCGTGATATCCAGTTGGCTGTTGACCGTAGGGCGTGTGTACTGCTCAGCAGTTTGCTCCATCCTCCTTTATGGTTGGCTGTGAGTGAGACATGGCCACTGAAAGTGGAAAATATGAAAACGCCGGCTGGCTGTCTTTGATCAGAAATATCTGTGTTGTATCAACCACGTTACGTGATGGTATAGTAAGGTGAGCAATACTGAGGTTAGACATCAGTCGAGTTTTAGGCTAGGTAAGGAGGGGAAATTAGTCGACGAGTTGGTTGTGAAGCAGCTGCATCGATTGAGATGGTTAGGACATGTGATATGCATGTGTTATGCCTAGACACCGCCTTCCTTGATAACGGGCGATATGAAGCGACTGACGCTGGATGGATCAGGTTGGAAAAGAGTTAGCTAGCTCGCGGTAGTCAAACCAAAACATGGTTTCATCAGTCAGTCAAGCCCACGACAGTTTGAGCCAGCTAGCTATGTAGAGTGGTGCCGACTGGCTTCCTGGTTGTGGTCCTCGGGATGGTAAACCCCAATTGCTGGAGACATTAAGTGATATGGCTGAAAGTCGTTATCAAAAGCTGGCTGGCGCTGACGCATTCACTCTTTGTGATTTGTCATATCCAATGAAATTATATAGTTCTTCCATATTACTATTCTGTTTCCCTCACTCACACTTCTGTTTATTATCTCCCTTTTGAATCGCTCTTTACTCTCTTTTCTCGGTTCGTGTGGTACTTGGAGGGAGAGTGGCAGCTGAAACTGCTGAATATCTGTAAAAAGTTCTACGTTGAAACCAGTCCAGTCAGACACTTCGATGTGAATTTACAATTTTTTTGGTCTTTTGAAGAAAGCCACATATAACGTTAGCAGTCAAACAGCGTCACAAAGGCACCGTTGATTTACTTCTTTCGTAGTTCAGAAAAGGTTCTTAGTGGAACATCAGGCTTCAACGGCTTATCCACATTTTATCCTTTTCTCCATAGTCATCTTTAGTTGATGTAAAGATTGCCCTCACACGTTCTCCTCTATGTCACACTCAGACCCACTTCATACTCATTGTTTCTTATATGGGTCACAACTGAAGGTTTCCTCAGCATGTGATGTCACTCGACCATTTTCTCAGCATGTGTCCTATTTAACTCCATTTCTTTTGGCATATTTATTTTAGGGGAGAGGTTGTCGGTCGGTTCGTTTTTCAGATTTGCTTTTGCTTGTCCTTTGAAACAGGCTATCTGACCTTCATTATGAAGTCAACGAAGGCAGCTGTTGATATAAGTCTTCAGTGGACAGTTCAAATTGCTTTTACTATGGGAAATCCGGATCTTGTTCCTTCTACTTAGTGTAATAGGTTTCCGGACTGATTTCAAATCAAGAATGGTTTGTATTGCATCTCCTATCCTGATTGATTTGACGTCTTCAACTGTGGTTTTCGCTTACCCTCATGCTCCCCTTGGCCCAAGGCATGATGCAGTCGAATAACTTTGGCGAATGCTATTGGTGATAGTAGGCAGCCTTATCTTATGCCTGTCTTAACTTCAAACAAATCTATGAGCTTTCGGCTGTGAATCGCCTGAAATGTGACATAGTCATTTGTTTGATGAGGGAGGTTAGGACGTTCCGTTTCTAAATCCGTTTGTTGTCAACGCTGTTGACTACTGTCCTATTTTAACAACAAAAGACAAGGGCCAGGCAACAGATGGTTTATTTAGGAAAACAACGGATTTTTATAGATTCTCATGTACATTATTATAGATTATTGTAAGCAAACAAACACAGTCTTTTGATTGATGGATTCTTGCTGAACGTTAATCTTTCATCTCTTTGTGGCTGTTTATTGAAGTTCAGATTATCTATCTGCAAATTCCATCCGCCTTCGCAAAATCTGCTGTGATTGAAGGTTGAAACAGTGTTTGTTCTTATTTTCTCATGACCAGTATTGGGGATGTAAACATTGACGTAAATTGCTATCTACCAATTTTGGCTAGCAACCGGCTCTCGCCACACTGCGGTCTATCCGATTATTCGATGTAGCAATGCGATTTGATTAGCATATTATTCGCTTATCTCGCTTTTCCATCATGTTCTGGGAAGAGTTTCACATCCGAAGTATCACTTAATCTCTCCAGGATGATGTGTTATTCCGTAGCAGGTTTTGTAAAGTCTCAGGCTACTTTTAATTGTTAGTTCGATAAGGCGGCCTGTCTTCTAATCAGTAGGTATTTTTCCTTCATCTTATACATAATCACGGTGAACAGTGTCTCTGAACTATCTCCTCAGCCTATGTCTAGTCCATCTCTATTTGGGGGGAATGTCTTGCCTTTCTGATCCTGAGTGAATTAGGCATCTTCATCTGTACCGTCGCCTGTATTTGGAGCGAAAGAAGTGACCTTTTTCCAATTTATTCCGTCGGTAGTGATTGGTGCTTATTTTTGTTGTTGGTGCGTGGGTATCTTCGTCATCCATCTTTTCTTCGTGTTCAGTGAAAGTTATGTATTTGCTGATAGCCTCTTCCAGCAACCTGTGGGTTTTCTCCTTTGGATCTTCGATTATATGTGACACTATACACAAATCACCTATGAAGTCCAACTCTACTAGAATCTTCTTGTTAACTTAAGGTACTGCTTTCTTCTCACTCCATTGACGAATGACCCCGTCACGCACATTCAGGAATATTGTCCTAGCCTTCTGTTCACTTCAAAGGTATCAGTGAGACTTCCACTCTGAATCATATCTGTCAAAGTACTTAACCCTAAGTTCCAATTGTAACGAAGACGCTCTGAACCGATAATTACAATGTATCTTTCTCGACTTTAACGCCAAAACACCAGTAGTCGTTTGAAGGAAGTTATATTGTTTGGTAATTAAAGTAAAGATTAATACAAATCAATAAACAAATGTTTACAAATAAATACAATGTACTTTTATTCGTATTCTTTCGTCTTCTTCGAACTTGTACACGATTGAACCATTCGCGCCTTCGAGTTGCCCGCCAATGGCTACCAAGGTCAATGAAACAACGTTCGATGTCCATATTCCTTGACAACATATAACATGGCGTATCGTCCAATGACTGTTGAATCAGGTTGACACAAATTTTCCAAATAATTTCGCAGTCAACGCCATTTTGAAGGCTTTTTCAAAGTTGATGAAGCTTATCTAGATAATTGACTTCCATTGTCTACTGTGCTCAGTGATGCCGATGATAATGCGTAACGTTGTGATTTAATGAGCACATGTTTGACGCTTCCTTAATGTATCTTGTTTTGGGCAGGATTTCCCATTCAGTGCATCTTTAAATTTTTAGAGCAGGATGGTGTGACTTAATATTTTGCTTGGTGTGGATAAATATGATCCATGCCAGGTTTGGGAAAGGTATAAGTCACCTGTCTTTGGTAGTAGGCACCCTGGCTTCCTTCTACAAATTTTGTGATAATATCTTGCGGATATCCGCAGTTTAATTAGGTACAGATAATATATGCAATTTACGTTGACATAATTATATATATATAAGTTTGTTCTACCTTTGTCTCTTCCTTGGCCTAGGTGAATTCTATTCAAAACCCTCCCACCCTTTCTTATTTCCCATCTCCTTCGTACTTTTATAATATTTATTTAAACTCTGATTATCGTTCCACTTCACCTTTTAAGATTTGACCCAATTTATTTATACACTTATAAACATATACTATCTTTGTTATTCTTATCACCTGCATAAACCTTATTATCAATATTTTGTTATCATTATAATCATCGTTATTAACTACGTTCAAAACATTTACCACATTATTATTATTAAGATTATTATTTGATTCCCAAAATCACCGTCATTGGTTAAAATTTTATATACAAATCTATGTAAATTAGAGTAAACTCTGTAGAAGATCTAATTGAAAACAATATTGTTCACTTATATGTCTTGTTCTAATATATATATGTATATATATATATGCGTCGGTGGCACAGTGGTTAGGACTCTCGCCGACCATGCACATGGTCCGGGGTTCGATCCCCTGCCGACGCACACCTGACATCTATGGTCGGCCTGCAAAATTTGGGCTACCGATATCCATGCTGAAAATTCCATACTTGTAGCAAAAATACGGTGTGGAATCAAGCTGTAATCAAAAATAAATAAATAAATAAATAAATAAATAAATAAATAAATAGATAAATAAATAAATAAATATGGATTTTTTAAGAAATAGGGTTGCGGACAATCTGTGACAAAGAAATTTTATTGAGATGCACACTGAATGTTCAGTTCACCTTCAGTAATGAGATTTTTAGACAGAGAGATGGCATTGCGATGGCATCAACACTAGGTCCACCTCTGGTTGGTTGTTGTATGGCAAAGCTTGAAAAATCTCAACTTAGTCACTTTGACATCTATAAAAGATACGTAGATGACACTTTCGGCATCTGCTATAAGAACGTAATTCTTGATGATGTCTTGTTTGCAATCCTTCTTTACAGTTCACCATAAGAAAAAGAATCTGAACTAAGCATTCCCCTTCTTAATGTGTGCCTTGGTAGATTCGACGATGGATCTTGCAAAAGATGAACTTGGAATTCAAAGGTCATCAAGCTTCAGATATGCTCGAAAACCGTCTCTCTAAAGCAGTCAGTGAGACGTTCCTTGTAGCAAAATTACAAATGATGTTCACCAGTCGTAATTTGTTCTCCATCTCTGTAAAAGATAAGCCCCCTCGTCTGGCTGCCTCCATATGCATCTATTAGTTCACGTGTTCTTGTGGAACAAGGTATATTGGCCGTAGCCAAAGGACACTTTCCACACGGATACGAGAACATATTCCGGCAGCATGGTTTTACAAGGGAGAAAGGAAATGTGTGCGAAGCTCTATTCTAGAACACTTGATCGACTCCTGTCACTCTGTCAACCCTGACCATGATTTTAAGATCATCTACCGAATCCATGCTCACTTGCTAGCCGCGTTTTCTTCATTATAAACATCTCAAGACATCGGAGGCCTTGGCCATTTATGAATTTAAGCCAGACCTTTGTGTACAAAAGAAGTATGTACAATCCCTACTTCTGCCTTGGCCGTAGAGGGATAGACATTTATTTATTTATTTTGTTTATTTAGTTATTCTATGTACCTTTCCTTTATTACTACGATTATTATTATTATTACTACTATTCTCACTCTGAATTGTTTCCACTTGTCCTACTTGTCATTCTAAATCCAAAATTATATTTTTATTTTTAATTTTTACAATATTGAATTCTATCTTATCAAATTTCACACCATGTTATGTAACACTTTATATTCGCCTACTAATCCTATAATTATACACCCTTTTCCAACATCTATACATCATATGAATTATTCTATATATGACAGTGATTGTTTTGCTACTTGACATTTAACTATGATTATAATCACATATATTTTAAAGTATTGGTATTTGTAGGAGTTTGGTTTGATTGGATGGAGGATTTCATCATGAGCTGACATCAATTAGAGAACCATTGGAAAACCTGCATGGAGTACTGGACAGCTGTTTCGTCCTAGTTTGGGACTCTTCATCGGTACGCACCCACTGGGGTTCGAACCCTGGACCTTCTGGCTACAAGGCGAGCTCGTGAACCATGGAGCCACTGGTACCCGATCCAATGGCATTTCATACTCTTATTATTATTATTTCATGTATTCACGCCTATGATTCAATTCCCTCAACGGATATAATTTCTTAAGGAAAACCATATAAATACGATTGTACGGCTTGATAATAAATTCATTGAGAAGAGTCTCATCTTTGAAGAATATTGTTTTCCTAATGATACAATGGGAATTATTGATATATATATATATATAATCAATAAGTTGGTTCTGAGAGGAGAATACTCCCATGAAAGACACGTATATATTCATTGAAAAATGAAGTTACACCCAGTTATTTGATAGTTAAGCGTAATTTGACTCTCTGTGATGAAAATGGTTTTCACAATTTCTGTCCATTGACGTATACATTTGTCAAAAACGAATATCAACATAAGAACAAAACATTCAACGACCAGTCTCTTCTTTCAGCGAATTCATTCACTTGGTTGTACAATCGCACTTATGTATAACTAATTTGTGTGTGTGTATGTGTGTAAATTAGGATTTTCAAGTATTGGTTTTGTAGGCATTTTGTTTGATTGCATGGAGGATTTCATCATGAGCTGACATCAGTTTCAGAACCACTGGAAAACCAGGGAGTACTGGACAGCTGTTTTTTCCTAGTTTGGGACTCTTCATCAGTACACGCCCACCGGGATTCGAACCCAGGACCTTCTGGTTACAAGGCGAGCGTCAGAGTGATTGTTTAGGTTATCAAAATGTTTCAAAATCTGCGATGAGTAGTCAAATTTTAACTAGAGGCGTGGTGGGACGGGAGTTGAAGACTAGTAAGTTTTGACTAGGCTTACGTAATATAAAAAGCACCCAGAAGAAATAGGATGTTAATGTCACAGCAAAGAGACAAGTGTCCAAAATAAATTATGTCATAGATAGAAAGAGTAAATGAAGGGTTGGTTAAGAAAAAGATGGTACTAAAATCTCATACAAAAATTTTACAAAAACCAAAGAAATCCTTATAAACAAAGTCGTAGAACTTGGAATTATACCCAGGGTAGAAAAAGGGGTTGGGGAAGTTTCTTCTGTATGCATAAACCAGGATTTTCTATACGGATGGCAAAGTATACGGAAGCTTACCGTCTTCGGGAGCTTTTTTATTGAATTTTGCAGATAACTTTGAATGAATTCTTCTTACATACTGAGTAACCAATGTTGAATATATGTTCAATTATAGCACATCTTATTGATCCGCTGTTACCTTTTCGTAGCTCTTTGACTCTTTAAGATAAATTTGAATAAGGCATTAAGAAGACAAATTTCACGAGATGATATCGTCATTTCTTAGTTTCTTTACAACTGCTTTACAACTAACATGGTTAACAATAATAAAATAAAGTTCATGACAATTACTCAGTTAAATAAAAAACACAAAAGTACATACTAATGAGCAATCATATTTGGATAGGTCATGTTTTCCATGGTAGGCGAAGATTGAAGTCTATTGATTTTTGTACACACAGTTTAGGCTGTATGTGATTAATCCCCCAAAGTGCTTCCATCACCTTCAATAACCTTGAATTATAGTTATGTGAAATAATTGTGAAACAGTCATTAATGCTGATTTTTTGACCCGACAGTAATAAGTGTTTTACAATGGATGATGCTGGATTTCTATTCAGATTAATCGCGTTGGGATTTTCTATATGATTTAATAGCCATTTGGAACATGTTCCTTTCGACGACATTGGAACATTCTGTTAGTTCTACCTATATAGATGTCTTTGCAGCTGCAGGTGAACTTGTAAATGTAGTTTTGAAGAAGATAAAACATGCATCGAACGACTCATACGTCTCGCTCCAGAAGAGCAAATAAATTGGCAGTTATACGTAGAAATGGTTAAATGAGATAATTTATCTTTGAAGTTGCTGAAGAACAGTGGGCGGCTTGAGAATACCAGTCGTAATTTAGCAGCAGATAATGTTCTTTCCAGGGAGTTAGATATTCTTCTCTTTAGGATGTTGACCAGAAGGTGTCGCCTTTGAACGCCACATTTATGTATATCATCTTCTTCTTCGGAGAGATAAGTTGTTCTTTGTTAGTTTCCGGCTTTATGGGTTTATGCATAAAACGTGGTGGTGGATAGCCATTCTCAGGTAGTGTCTTCCTCAAAAGAGTGATCTCCTCTTTTACTGATTGGGGGCTGCAGATTCTACGGATCCCAGTCGCAAGAGATTGATGGGTACCCAACTGTAAAAGCTTGTCAACTGGTCGTTCCATGTAGGCTTTCGATATATTGATCTCTTTAGAGTCCAATCAGTCTTTGTTAGTTGGACATCCAGAAATGACACTGTCTTTCCAGTTTCTGTTTCAATTATAAATTTGATGGCTGGTTGGCAGCTATTAAACACTTGAAAAACATTATATAGGTCACATCTGTTATCACAGATGACAAAAGTTGTCGATTGTTGGTTTCGAATGGACCATTTTCCAAACTTGCCATGAAAATATCCGCAAGTAACAAGCCTAAAGGTGAACCCATAGCCACACCATCATGCTGTCTGTAAATAGTACCACTGAATGTGAATTGAACGTTCACAGTGCATCCAAGTAGAAGTTCTTTTAACTTGGGTGTAGGTATTCCAATATTCAAGTTGTTGTATTTCAAGTAAAAATCGTCTCCATAATCGGGACATCTGTGAAGAGAGGTTCGACATAGAGTGAAATTTTTAATTCGGTGTAGAAATCGTAGAATCTAGTAGAATCCAACGAATATGCACTGAAGACATACTTGATGAAGAAGAAAGAAAGTCGACACAACCACTGGTTGATAACAATTATCCAGACAAGTTCATCAGGAAATATAAAGTAGTCAGAACACCAAGACCCACTCTCCAACTAGACCCTAAGAAAGACGTGTACATCAAGCTACCCGATATGGGGCATCATAGCAGCTTGACAACTAGACAAAGATTGAACGCTGCGGCTAAAGACGTTTTATGCAGCTAATATCATAATAATTGAGAATGTAAAGCCAGTATATCCATCCATCTAAGCCCTTAGAACATGCGAAAAATGATGTCACATCCCACTGTATTTACCAATTTGAATGTACGTGTGGACACGCATACATAGGGAGGACTCATCGATTTCTTCAAGTAAGGGCTGGCTCTAGAGCATATTCCTAAATGCTTTCAGAAGTGAATAGAACCCCTTGAACCCATTAATTAATGGTGAGAACAGGAGACTTAGCTGCTTTATTGCGAAACATATTACCGAGGAGACAGGACATAAAATTGACGTCAACACATCTTTCAAACCTATCTATAGAACGTGGAGGGCGTATCGTAAAGTTTGAAGAAGGCCTAGCTGGCACTTAGAAAGTTTAAACTATCTTTATGCGTTCAAATCAACAATTCGTCATCACACTAAACCTACCTTCCTTGGTAAACTTTGTTTTGATAGCAGCTAGGGTAGATGTACTATTACCTCTGTTATTTGGTTTAGTGACTGATCTTCATTGTTATTTCGATCTTCAATATGGCGGCCTTTTAACTTGACCTAAGTAGTCTATTTTCTCACCTCTTAACTCTTTATTAATTTCATTTATATATACATTCCTATGACAAGTCCGTGTGTGTGATCAGATTGTTTGAAATGTATGTATATATCATCCATAAAAAAGATGTCTTCATCAAATTACCATACAATGGGGAAATAAATAGTAGGATTTGAAGGCAGACTAAATTCAGTCATGTAAAACCTTGCTAACAATTAGTGAAGAAGCCAAAAATATGCTGAACAACAAGTCGAAATATTGCATAAGTGATTGTGTCACATACTATACCATGTACCAATCTACATGTGAATGTGTGTGAATGGTAGCGTAGGCATAAGGAGGAGTAATCGCTCTTTGCATATCAGGGTGGGAGAACATACATCAAGGTGGTTAGCAAAACAAATGAATTGTGAAACGTCGATGAACACATGTGTGGCAGCAGACCTCCACCTTCGTCTATGGCTGAACACTTAAATGATAGGAATCACAAGATTGACATGGGGAAAGCTAGCATACGAGATTACTCATAAATCGAATTACTGGCTTCTCAAAGTCTTTCATTTACTCTGTGAAATCCGTCGTAAAATCGCGAGGGTTAGCTTGATTGGAAGCACTATTATGACTACTAATTTATTATTGTTCCCTTGATTTCCGAGGGGAACGTAGGACTTTAGCTGGCACCACGATTGCCAATAGTCCCTCATCTCCTACTCATACGATTTCCTCCATGTTACACTCGGACGCTGCACTCGTCGTTCGCCATTCGGACTTCACTCGAATAATAGCCTGGCGCTAAGTATCATTCAACGGTCTCCTTAGCATGTGTCCGATTCACTACTATTTTCTCCGGCATATCTGTTGAGCAGAAGGTTCTTTATTGCTTCCTTTCGGGAGTTTTATGTTCCTAATTCTTTCTTCTATACATATCAGAAACTTGGCTGGTCACAAAGAATATTTCCAACAGCCTGTTGCAGACCTTTATCAACAACTGTCTTCGTTCTATACTCAAGATCAGATGACCGGAAAGAATCACCAACAAGAAACTATGGGAAGAAACAAAACAAGAACCAATCGCTCAACAAATATGCAGGAGAAAGTGGAGATGGATTGGACACTCGTTGAGGAGGCCGTTGGGTGACATCGCGCATCAGGCCAATGCTCGAGTGGAACCCGAAAGGGAAGCGGCGAGTGGGACATCCAAGGGTGACATGGAGGAGATCGTGTGAAGAGAAGGTGAGACAGTATGGATTAACATGGATGCAGGTGAAAAGTACGTCAGAAGACACAAGCAAGTGGAGACGTGTAGTTGAAGCCGTATGTTCCACTAGGAACCCAAGGGAACAATAATAACAATAATAATTCTTTCTGGCAATTTCACCTTCAATATGGTTCCAGTGTGGTGAGAGCTGTCTACTAGCCAAATTGGTAGACAGTAATTTACGTCAATATTTACGTTCCCAAGATTTGTCATGAGAAAATGTGAACAAAGATTGATTCAAAACCGATCACAGCAGACTTTGCGTAGGCGGATGCAGTTAACATGTAGAGGATTTGACATTCAAGAAACAGTCACAAATAGATGAATGATTAACTTTAGGTGAGAAACAACCAATCGGAAGACTGTGTTTGTCTGCTTAAATATCCATAGTAATGTACATGAAAATATATATAAATATGCGTTGATTTCCTTAATAAATGATCTGTTGCCTGAGTCTTGCCTTCTGTCGTTACACCAGCATAGCCAATTGTTGATGAAAGTCCACAGCAGGCTGTTGGAAATGCCTTTCGTGACAGGCTGGTTAAGTTTCTGATCCATATAGAAGAACTGACTCCTCTCATATTTGTGTTGAAAATTCGAATTTTTGATCGGACACAAGTCAGTTACTAGTGTAATACCTCTAGTCCTATTTTTGGTATGGAGTGAATTTGTGTCAACCGAAAAGCTAAGTGGCTGGCCATCACGTTGCATTGTGATTTGTCGGAAGGAAGCCTTTGACTTAGGTTTCGTGCCGGTTGGCACTCGTCAGCAATGCGTACCTTCATCTTTGGAGGAACTCATGTCAATCGCGAGCCCGAATAGCTCAGTGGTAACGTCTCTGACTGCAGCACTGGGTGACACGGGTTCGAATCTCAGAAGGGACATGAGTTCCTTCAAGGTTGCAGAAACGCCTTACTAGCAAATGCCAGCAAGCATGAAACCTAAGGCAAAGGCTTCCTGTGGCTGATTGCCTCCAACCATCTAATGCCAAACCGAATTTTGTTCTTTATACTACTGAATACATAAGACTTACAAATTGATTTTGAAGTGATGAAAGTGTACTTTGCTTTTCCACTTCTGGCTTTGATATCTCCATCTATACTGTCTGCTTGTAGCTGAAATGATGCTTCATGGATTAGTGAAGACACTAACCACATTCAAATCTATTCCGCACTGGTTGTTGTTGGTTGGTTATTTCCCTCACCTCTACCTTCTCTGTGTTTACTTGAAGTCCTATCTTCGCTTCTTCGTTTTCCAGTTTGGTTGTGATAGTTTGGGTATATTTCTTCTATCCTTTGAGGTCGCATTAGCAATGGGTTTACGAACACGTTCGGAGGGTTACTAACCAAACGCCCAGTCTACTAATTTTCCCCATTAAGGAACAGTTAGTCAGTTAGATGAGAACAATATACATGCAGCGGAGAGAGAAGACAGGAATATGGTGAACTGACAAGAAGACTGTAGAATTTCTGGACAGTTTGCAGGACAGTTTTTGTTTGACTTTACATAAATTCTAAGACTTGTAGGCGAAAACCAGCAAGTTGGCAGAAGTGGCAGGCAGTGAAGACAGGACCTCAAATGAGAACATAGAGAAGACAGAGGTGATGAGGATAACCAACCAACCAAACAAACAACAACGGCAACAACCGCCAATCACTATCAACGGGGGAAACTTGAAATAGGTTACTCCCTTCACTATTTATCTAGACGGGGTTGATCGTTTCAACTACAGGCGGTGGCAGGGCTGAAGATGTCAAATGCAGCCAAGATTGGAAAGGCAAGGTACACTTTCATCACTCTGACATAAGGAACAAGATTCGGATTTTTTTAAACACTAATTTAATGTCGGTTCTTCTTCGAGTGTCATCAAAAGCTCGTTTAATAGGCTTCACACTTTTATGAACAACTGCGCCATCGCTCAATAATGAAGATCGAATAGCCGGAAGAAATCAGCAACAGGGAAATGTGGGAACAAATCAACAAAAGTGGCGACAGATCGCGCACACTCAGAAACACGCTCTAAGAAGACTGTTGAATGACATCACGCACCAACACAGGTCCTTGGGTGGAACTCATATGAGTGTCGACGAGCTAGGCGTGACTTTCACAGTGACGGTAGATAAGAGCTTATGGGAAGTAGTGAATCCAGCTTAGGATGACTGAAGAGGACAAGATGAAGTGGAGATATTCTGTCGAAACTCCATGATTCCACTCGGAACTTAAGGGGATAATAATAATAGACGCAAAGGACGTTGACATAATGTAGCATATATTATTATTATTGATCCCTTGGGTTCCTAGTGGAACATAGGGCTTCAACTGCACGTCTCCACTTGCTTCTGTCTTCTGCTGTACTTTTCACCTGCATCCATGTTAGTCCATACTGTTTCAACTCCTCTTCACACGATCTCCCCCATGTCACCCTTGGACATCCCACTCGCCACTTCACCTTCGGATTCCACTCGGGGTCCTCGCCTAGATTACTAGCTCGCTAGTTTTCTAGCCGGTACCAAGCTCGGATAAAAGGGGAGGGGTTGGGGCGTAGTGCTAGCAACTCCACCCCCAAAACTTAACCAAATTGCTACAGAAACTTCAGCGCACAAATATATTGAAAATGTAGCCTATATATACATACATATAAATCAATATTTTAGGTTTCGGAGTGGAAGAAACTTAAAAATCACTTGAGAAACCTAAGGTTACACCCAGTTATTTCATAGCCAAGTGTATTTTGAATACTACTCAATTCAGGAAATTAAATTTTTTCTTGCTAGAGATACTTTTTGGTTTTATCCGTTTTCAGATGAAAACAAAATAAAACATATCTGATGGTAGAGAGTAGAATGCATACATAAAAATATATGTATGAAATCAACGCCTATCTAAATTTGGAATAACTGAAATCGGATATATGCATTCATATATATATGTCTATATTGATTTCCATTCATTATTGATTTATAGTGAAATAGACAGGTATGTGGAATAACTGGTTTTGTTAATTTTTACATTTAAGTAACTGGATATGCAAAGTATGCAAAAATGAGGCAGTTAATCATCTGAACAAGGAGCATAGAGAAAAGTTAACTGAAAGTGACGCAGCGAGTGAGAGTGAGAGAGAGAGAAGGAGAGCTAGAGCGTAGGAGTGAGGCAGAATTGACGACAGTTGACTTTTATTTCTCTAAATGATTTACACTACTTATACATTTTATAGTAGGATAAAAATACTTCAGGAATAGTCAAATAAGGCTCATGCAGGCACTTTCCCTACCCTGGTCGTTATGATTAACAGTCGTATAGGTTCCGAGCGGGGGTAGCAGGTGGCGTGGTAGGGCTTAAGTTCGTCTTTTTCTCTACAATTTTCTTTAGTTGATTGCATGATTGGCCATATGCTGTCACTTATATTGGGCGTACAATTAATCGGCTTCATTGTAGGATGTTTGAACATCATCCAATGCGGTTATACAAGTGACATGTCTCTTTTTAGCTCATTCTATGGATTCTTCTTATTCCTTCACTATCCCAGTGGATAAAAGAGCTTTATTTAGCGTCAATCGAGAGATGTTTTGGCAACTACTTCGCTACTACGGGGTGCCATCGACAATTATACATCTCACCCAACAACTGTACGACAATACTGCATGCCAAGTAATCCACAACGGGAAAATCACGGAATCGTTCCAATTGACGACAGGAGTAAGACAAGGCTGCCTACTATCGCCAATGATTTTCCTGATTGCAGTAGACTGGATAATGCGACAAACAGCGGGCAATGAGGAAACAGGCATAAAATGGATTCACACAAAAAGAGACTTGGAGGATCTGGACTTCACCGATGATATATGTCTGATTTCCCACAAACTGGAAGATATGCAAGCGAAAAGCAACAAGTTGGAAGAAGAAGCATCCAGAGAAGATAAGACTTCAGGTGAACATAGAGAAAACAGAAGTGATGAAGATTCCTGGACAAGAACAACAACAACAGACAACAATCAGCATAAATGAGAGGAACCTGAAGGAAACAACCTCTTTTACCTACCTGGGAAGCATCGTTTCAACTACAGGCACACGGAACTGATGAGGATATCAAAGCAAGAATCGGAAAAGTAAGACAAGCTTTCACTACTCTCAAGTCTGTGTGGAGGTCAGCAGCACTCAGCTTGAAGAATAAGATCCGGATTTTCAACTCCAATGTGAAGTCAGTCATGCTACTTTATGGATCAGAGACTTACACTGTGCGTCATAAAGAGCACATCAAACAAACTACAGACCTCCATCAACAGTTGTCTTCACTCCATACTCAAGATCAGATGGTCAGAAAAGACCAGCAACAGAGACCTTTGGGAACGAACCAACCAGGAACCGATTGTGAAACAAATAGGTAGGAAGAAATGGAGATGGATTGACCATACTCCGAGGAAGCCATCAAGTGACATCACCAGAAAAGCCATCGCTCGAGTGGAATTCGAAAGGGAAGCGGCGAGTTGGTCGTCAGTGGTTGAGGGTGACTTGGAGGAGATCATGTGAAGAGGAGATGAAAACGTGTGGGCAGACATGGAGCCAGGTGAAGACTGTAGCAGAGAACCGAACGCAATGGAGACGCACGGCTGAAGCCCTATGTTCCTCTAGTAATCAAAGGAAACAATAATAATAATAATCCTGGAGATATGAAGTTTTTGTTATATTAGTGTTCTATTTTTACGAGGTAGGGTTGCTAGCTTCATAAACAACCTTACATTTTTACTGGTCTCGTTACCGGCTTTGCAAGATAAAAGAGTGCGTTGGCCAGGAGTCGAATCCAGGATTACATGTATGGTTGGCGAGCATTCTACCGCCAAGTCACCGACTCACACCTAGGTTTCGTGCTCGTTGGCAATTACTTGTCAGCAAAGCGTATCTGCTACACTGAAGGAAGTCATGTGCCATCGGAAATTCGAGTCCACGTCATTCAATGCTGCCTGCAATCAGAGACGTCACCACCGAGCTATTTGGACTCCATATTTAAGATGTTGGACACAAAATCGTTGTTAGCAAGGCTTTTAAAATTATATGGCGTATTCCAGATAATCTCAGGTTTATCTGACGTGTTTATCTTTTACAAATAGCTGTCGTTGTACTCCACCACAATAGTGTTTCAAGTCTTGATAAAGGCGCAATGTTTGTTTTAGCCTTTTTATTTTTCGGGCAGATAACAATATAGTGTTTTACTACATGGAAAGCTCTCCGCTTCGTTGTTAACGGAAACTGGTGTGCCTCAAGGCGCTGTACTCTGTCCATTCCTTTATTCTTACCTTCTGCCTGATCTTCCATATTTTTTCAAAGCTAACCTCGTTAAATATGCCAATGATCTTACCATTTCTGTCCCAGTTGTTTTTTCCACACTGGATTGTTCTTAAATGTGAATAGATTCTTGTCTGAAGTTAACAAGTGGTTTCACCTAAATGGTACTGATTTTTGCGTTTTTCAATAGTAGTAATACTGTCTGTAAATCGCCGTATACTTCCTACCACCTTTTCATTTTGACTGTCTAACGGGCTGATTGATTCCATTTCTGCAATTCAATCATGAAGAAGAATCTAGAAGATCTGGATTTCGCAGACGATATATGTCTAATGTCACACAAACTCGGACACTTGGAGGCGGGCGAAAACCAACAAACTAGCTGAAAAAGCAGTCAGCAAAGACAGAATTCCAGGTGAACATAGAGAAGACAGAGATGACGAAGGTAACCAACCAACCACCACCACAAACAGCAACAACAACAAGAAACAGCACCAATCACTAACAACGCGAGAGATTTGACAGAGGTTACTTCTTGCCATCACTTATCTAGGAAGCATCGTTTCAACTACAGTCGTGCGGGAACGGATGAAGATGTCAAAGCCAGCCAGCTAGCCAGAATTGGAAATGCAAGATACGCCTTCATCAACCTGAAACCAGATTGAAAATCTTCTGCTCTCACTCAGCCAACATAAACAACAAGATTCGGATTCTCTTCAACACAAATGTAAAGTCAGTCAGTCAGTCAGTTCTTCTATACGGGCAGGGAACTTGGGGGAGACCGTCACAAAAGGGATTTGCAATAGGCCACTGCAGATTTTTACGAGCATCTGCCTTCTCTGGCTCCATACTGAAGATCAAATGTCCAGAAATAATTAGCAACAAGAAACTCTGCAGTGGGAGAAACAAACAGATGAGATCCGATTGCTTGACAAATGTGTAGGAGAAAATAAGGATGGATTGGGCATTCGCTGATGATTCCATCTAATGACATCGCGCTGAATGCAAGCCATTGCTCGAATAGAATCCCAGTGGGAAGCGACGAGTGTGTCTTCAGTGCAAAGTTGACATGGAGGAGATCGTGTGAGGAAGAAATGACAGAGTTCGGCCAGTCGTGGACCCAGCGAGCTGAAAAAGAGAGCAGAAAATAGAACAAAGTGTAAATGTTCAAATGTTGGTTTGTAGGGATTTGTTTGGTTACAGGATTTTCATCATGAGCTGACATTAGTTAGAGAACCATTGGAAAACCCACTGGGAGTATTGGATAGCTGTTTCGTCCTAGTTTGGGACTCTTCATCAGTACGCAACAAACTCCAGGGTTCGAACCCAGGACCTTCTGGTTACAAGGTGAGGTCGTATACCATCAAGCCACTGGGACATGATCCAATGACCCATGAATTCTAACTTCTGTCAATCCTTATGTTCCACTCGGAACCCAAGGGAATAATAATAATAATAATAGTAATAATAATAATAACGCAATCATGAATTAATCAGTTCAGAATAAACATAATTTCAAGCGAAAACAAAACACTAAGATCGATAATTTGTTTGAAAAAGAAAAGAGCAAACAAGCTTACAAAATCTTATTTAACTAGTCATATACAGACTACTAACTTGATTGAACAAGTTTATTTTATTGATTCGTTAATATTGATTTGTGATTGATTATATTTCATATAAGTCTGGTATACTCTAGAGAATGTAAATACTTTTTAATATGCATTTTAAAAGTCTTTACAATAATGAATTTTAAGGTGAAACGCAAATTATGGAAGGATTAAAGGAGCGTAAACTCAAGAAATATGAGGGCTTTTTATAGATACCGTAGGCACAGACACAGTAATGTATTCAGAGGGTGTGCTTACGACATGTGGTATAAGCATAAATGCTTCATATTAAAAAAGAATTCAGTTGAATGGTGGTTATACAGAAATGGGTAAAAATGGGCCACAGGATTTTGACCTAATGTCCATGATTGGTCAATGAGCACACCTTTTAATAAGAAGGTTGGGTTCGGTGCTCGTTTGTGGGGTCCGTAACGCTGGAGAGTCTCAAAGCAGTACAGAACAGTTGTCAAGTAATATTATTATTCCCTTGGGTTCCGAGGGGAACACACAGCTTCAACAACACATCTCCACTTTGTTCAAGTTTCTGCTGTCCACTTCAGCTGGATGCATCCACGATTGCTCATAATCACTCATGTCCTTCTGGCCATACGATCTCCTCCATTTCACTCTCGCACCGACGACCCACTCTTCGCTTCCCATTGTGATTCCACTCGAGCGATGGTTTGTATTGAGTGCGATGTCATTCGATGGCCTCCTCAACGTATGTCCGACTGATGCATCTCCATTGTCCCCACATATTTGTTGAGCAATCGGCTCGTGCCTAATGTTAGTTAACTCAAGCGGTTTCTTGTTGCTGTTTCTTCCTGGTCGGACATTTGGTCTTCAGTATGGAGCCAGCGAAGGTGGACAGCCGTTGATAAAGGTCTGTAACTTGTTCAAAATCCTTTTCGTGATACGCTGGCCAATTTTCTTACGCGTATAGAAGCACTGACTGATTGACTTTACATTTGTGTTGAAAAGAATCCGAATCTTGTTGTTTATGTTGGCTGAGTGAGAGCGAAAGATTTCCAGACTGCTTTCAGGTTGATGAAGACGTATTTCCCTCTTTCCGATTCTGGCTAGCTGGCTTTGACATCTTCATCCGTTCCCGCTAGCCTGCAATTAAAACGGTGCTTCCTAGATGAGTGAAGTCCAGAAGTAACCTCTGTCAAATCTCTCCTGTTGTTGGTGATAGGTGCAGGCTGTTGTTGTTGTTGCTGCTCTCTTCGTTGGCTACTTCTTCAACCAGTTTGTTGGATTTTGCTTATAAGTCTTCTAGTCTGTTTGATATTAAACATAAGTCATCCACACTCGAAATACATATCTTTCAGAGTTTTTCTGTCGTTCCAGGATGTTCATATCATCTAACTCCCCACAGTCTGATTCATTATCCAGTCCACCACATTTAGAAATACCGTCATGGGTAGTAATAGGCAGCAGCCTTGTCTTTCTTCCGTATTCACTTCAAACGCCTCGTTGAGTTTTTCATTGTGGATCCTCTGATGTGTGACGTTGTCATATGGCTGTTGAACGAGGTTGATAAAGACTTGGACATTGCCCACCATAGTGTTGTAGCAGTTTCCAAATTACTTTTCGGTCAACGCTGTCGAAGGCCTTTTTGAAGTCGATGAAGTCAAGGTTTGACTGCCATTCTAGGCTTTGTTCGACGATGGTGTACTGAGTTGAAATTTGATGAGCAGATTACTTGCCTTTACTGAATCCAGCTTGTTCAGTTGGGTGGAGTTCTGCATCGAGTGCATCTTTTATTCTCTCCAGGATGACGCGACTTAGTATTTTACTTGGCGTGGAGAAGAGCAAGATTCTACATCAGTTGTTGAAGAGGCCTTACTAGGTAGCCCTTCTTTAGTAGTTTTTCAAGGTAGCCAGCCTTTCTTCTATTCAGAAGGTAGGCATCTTTCCTCCCTTTCAAACCTTTCGGAATAATGGCATGAGAACATCTGCTGCAGTCTCTGGGTCCGTTTGCAGTGCTTCTCGGGAGGGGGAATTCCGCCCGGCCCTGCTGCCTTCCCAGCTGGTGTTCAGTAACTTGACTACGTTTAGGATTTCTGCTTTCGTTGGAGGATTGGTGTCCACTGGTAGTGCCGTGTGCAGTGTTGGTGGTATTTCTGGATGAGTTGCAGGGGATGGTCGATTCAAGAGTTCTTTAAAGTGATCAGCCCATTGTTTCATTTGTTTCTCCTCCTTGGTAATTAGGTACTACCTGGTGGATTTTGGTCGTTATGTGTGTCAGTTTGTAGTGAAACTTGAAATCAAACAAATCTTCGCAAATCAGTGCTCAAAAATTTTCCGCCCTTTATGATTTTGCTTAATCCTTATTAATTAAAATATTTTTATTCGTTTAGGCTCCTAGTGGAATAAAGAACTTCAACAGCAAATCTCCATTTCACGTTGCTTTCCGCAGTCATAGTATTTAGATGACTCTACGATTTTCCATTGGCTTTCATTTTCTCCCCAAACAACCTCACCTATGTCACTCTCAAATCAAAGTCCAACTAGTCTTTTCTTATTCAGGATCCACTATATGGCTAGGTTCGGCGTGTGATGTCTTTCAAAGGTCCCCTCAGTGAATTTTCAAGCCATCTCCACTTCATCTATCAGATTTATTGGGTGATAGGCTCCCGGTTGACTCACCGGCTCTCAGAGTTCCTTGTGTTGCTAATACTTTCTAGCCGGACGCTTTCTTCTTGAGCATGGAGCGAAGACACTTGTTGAAAATGCTTTCATCAATGCGCACGCCTAAGAATCAAAACATATTGAAGCACTGACCGACTCTAATGTGAATGTTCAAGTCCGAATCTTGTCCATTATGTCGAGTACTGTTGATTTCCAGATGGACTTCAAATCATCGTGAGCTTCCATTGCTTTTCTGATTGTGGCTAGCTGCCACATGTAGTTGAAATGATGCTGCCTTGATAAATGACTGAAGTGACTTCCTTGAGGTTCCTCCTATTGACGGTGGTGTAGTGGCTCTCCGATTCTTGATGCAGTAATAGGAATGCTAATATACAACCATATCATCACACATCAGTAGATTTTATTCACATGGTGGCTTTGTTGTCCATTGTGAAAATGGCCAGGTCTATCGGCCGGTGCAGTGGTTAGTAGATTTATTCATGTTTCCATAGTAAGATTCTATTTATTTTATGCAAGTGATTTGGCTACTTAATAATGTTTAAGTAGCATGATTAGATAACCGAAATTATGTCCCAAGGAATTCTTGTGGAAATGTGTAAGTAATGCTAGTGCCAGTAATTTCACATAAACAACACCTTCAACGACATCAAATTCACAAGAGAAGAAGAATATGAAAACAAAATCCCATTTTTAGACGTCTTAATCAAACGAACAGCTACAGGAAAATTAGAAACCCAAGTATACAGAAAACCAACGCACGCGGATCAAATACTCAATTACAACAGTAACAACCCAACATCACACAAAATTAGCTGCATACGTACATTGTTCAAGAGAGCCAGGACTCATTGCAGCACTCCTGCCTTGAGGAAAATTGAAGAAAACCATCTTATGGACGTCTTCCAAAGAAATGGATACCCACGAAACTTCATCAAAAGACATCTACCCCCAGCTCAACCAACCAAATCAAAGGCCACCAGCGAAAACACAAAGAAAGTCGTCCTACCATATATAAAAGATATCTCCGAAATCACTGCAAGACTATTCAAACCTTTTGGAATCGATGTCGCTCATAAACCAACAAAGTCACTACACTCAGTTCTATGTAAACCAAAGGACTCAACGGCAAAAGAAGACAAAACTAACGTCATCTACAAGATAAGTTGCAACGACTGCGACAAACATTACATTGGTCAAAGTGGACGCCCTCTTCGTCTTCGCATTCACGAACACAAACTAGCTGTCAAAAGACACGACATACACTCCCTCATATCACTACATGCAGACAACCACGGGCACCAATTCAACTGGGACAATGTTCAAATCTTGGACAAAGGGAACTGCAAAAATCCCAGAGAATTCCTAGAGGCCTGGTATTCAAATGAATCAGCAATCAATAGACACATAGAGATTGACAAAATATACCAATTCATACGAAGAAATTCACACAAAACAACTTCGAACTTCAGGTCAAGGAAACAGTCAACACCAAAACAAGTGAACTAGAAAGTGAGAAGTCACACAAAAACAGCCAATCACGTTCAAGGTTAGCAGAAGGAATGACTAACGACATTCAGACCAAAGAAGCAGCCAGCACCGAGACAAGCAAACTAGGGGGTGAAATGTCACACGAAAACAACCAATCACGTTCAAGGTTACTAGAAGAGATGACTAATAAACTCATAGAGAATTCTAAAAGCTCACTGCACATCGAAGTATGCGCTGAAGATGTTGTTCAGTAGAGCAATGAAAGCTTCGCAACCAAACCATCCAGCTCAGAGAACACAACCACACCAAAACCATCCACCTGAGCTACAAATCTTCTCTATTCTATCTTTTTCATCGGCATGTATTTGTCGTCACAAGCAACTCACAGGATCTCACCGGTTACGAGTCATGACTGGAACTACAGGCGACTTCGTCCCGTCATCTGCAGATAACTGCTTTTAACACTAGCTGCGGATGTCACAAAAACTTGCGAACTGACATGGGTTAGAATTGATCGAATGGTCATTAGATTCTGTCTACCTGTCTAAATCCTGCGTTCATTCCATGAAAGTGACATGAATTATGAAGTTTCAGTTATGAGTCATGACCAGTGGGGTCCCGTAGGCTGCTTGTGATGACTATTGAGTGATATCACATGCCAAGCAGGCCATCGCTCGAATACAACCTGAATAGGGAACTATGAGTTGGGAGTGTGTGGTGGAGGGTGACATGGAAGAGGCTGTGGGGACAGCAGGAGAAGAAGATTAATGACGAGTTGAGAAAACAGGCTGAAAGGGAGGAGTGCTGTTGAAGCCGTCTGTTCCACTGGAAATCAAAAGAAAAAAATATATTAATAAATATATAACTACCTCATTTATTACAATGAATGACTATTTTTAGAGTATTAATTAAATATTATAACATTCTCTCAGTCAGCAATTCCCCTGAGTGTTGATAATTATGATCAAAATTTTACTTAACAAAAACTCAAACCGAGACAAAATTATAAATTTAGAAAAAAATCAACCTTGTCTAATTTTAGATCAGGCTGTTTCATGGTACACATAAGAATTCTGCTATTTTTGTAAGTAGTATAGATGCGAAGACATGAAAATGTTCACTGGTAAACGTTTCTAATTTGTAGAATAATAGGAATACCTTTTTGGCTGTTTCGTCCTAGTTTCGGACTGTCCAGCATAAGCCGCCCACAACCCTAATGGGCATTGAACCTGCAGCTTTCAGGTTTCTAGGCAAGTTAATAGAACATTCAACTACAGAATCTAGTGTCCCACCAATTCTAGCCTCTGTACAATAGTGACATACTACAGGATGAGGTTCCCTGAATTCTCAGTGAGAAGTGGTGATCATCAGGGTTCATGAAATCAGGTAAGCAAAGAATTTCTCCCTTGTGAAATGAACTGGCAGTTGCGCTATATATTATCCCAAATTGGCCGAAGTTGGGATTCAAAGGCTTCTGAATAAGGTCGGAGGGGGTGAATAGGTCTACGACCTCATTTTCTGATCGGTAGTTCGTTATATCGTACCCGCTATGATAATCCTGAAACCATAGTCTTGATTTGAAAAAACACCTTACTCTGTTTGTCCTTCAATACTTTTTCTCTCATGTGGAAGGTTTCAAATATTGTTTCAAGAGGACTCGGATAATAATAATCATCTACTCTATTCCGAAAACAGCAGTACTTATCATTCAGAATGGAATTCTCAGCATTTGTCACGCATATTGCATCTGACTTACTCAAAATATAAGTAAAAATAACCAGAGGAATTTATCCAGGTTTACGGTATAAAGTCCAAAATATTCGAAGTACAAAATGAAAAGAATAAATACAATAACAATGATAACAGTAAGTATGTTTTAAGCAGTATTGTCGATTCAGTTTGAAAAGCTTAGCATGTTATAGATTATTGAATCTAATGTTCTGTTGATATAGCAGCATAGTGAGGTGAAATACAAAATTAACAGCTATAACGCAGCTTAAATGATGTTTACACTTATGAGAAAATAAACAAAACAATTGAGAGGATTGTAAATATAAGAAGACAAGTAACAATAAAGCTTGGCGGAATAAGGATGGAGAAAATGGTTTATTTACTAGTGCGAAG
>OX235275.1:24065699-24088687 GCA_944472155.2 Trichobilharzia szidati | reverse complement strand
GCTCATGCAGGCACTTTTTCTACCTTGGTCGTTATGATTATCATTCGTATGGGTTCCAAGCGGGTGGAGGGTGGGGTGTGGTTTCACGGTAGGGATCGAGTTCGTCTTGTTCTCTGAAATTTTATTTAGTTGACTGCACGAATGGCCATATGCTGTCAATTATATTGGGCGTACAATTAATCGGCTTCATTGTAATAATAATAATAATAATAATAATAATAATAATAATAATAATAATAATAATAATAATAATAATAATAATAATTTACTTTATTCCAAAAACAGTACTTATAATACAGAATGGAATTCTCAGCATTTGTCACAATATTGCATCTGATTTACTCAAAGTGTATATAAAATTAAAAATTTAAAACAAAAATTAATCAGAGAAATTTGTCCACATTAACGACATAATTATTAGATATAGTAATAATAATAATAGTAATAATAATAATAAATACTAATAACAGTGAGTTTGTTTCAAACGGTATTGTCAATTCAGTTTGGAAACTTTAGCATGTTATAGATTATTGGGTCTAATGTTCTGTTGATATAGTATAGTGAGGTGAAATACAAAGTTAACAGTCATAATACAGCTTAAAATTATGTCCACAGTTATGAAAAATAAAATAAACAAAACGAAAAAATTGAGAGGATTATAAATATAAGAAATACAATAACAATAAAGTATGATGCTTTAAGGTTGAAGGAAATGGTCTATTTAGTGGAGCTAAGAAGGTTAGTTAGTTCATTTCTGACACTATTTTCATCACATAGAGTACGTGCTAAATATGGTATAGTGGAATTTTTATACTTAGACGTACGTGCATAAAGTCTTCTGAAAAGACTTCTTGTTTTACCTGAGGAGACACAAGGTTGGAGCTGCGGGTAGAGTGGGTGCTCAGAGTCTGACAAAATTCCTCTAGCGAATCTGTTGCATGACATCAAATGCCTATCGGTGACAATGCCAACGATATGGCCCAATGGGATACCACTAGACCTACTGACAGTCCTCAGAGTTCTACGAAGTATGACATAATCTTTTTTAAGCAAACCAGGAAAGAATAAGGGTGAACAGTAAAGAAGAATAGGTAAAATACACGAGTTGACAAACTGTAAGAGGAGTGGTTGCGTTATGCCTGAGTGCCTTAACTTCTTAATGTAAAAAGTCAAACGAAATATTCTTTGAGAAATCGCTAAGACATGAGAAGACCAAGATAGGTCAGAAGAGAGAACTAATCCAAGATACTTAACTTCATACTTGCTTTCTATATCGGTATCATCGATTTTGCAAGGGTCATAGGAACCAACGGCTTCATTTAACTTTCGTTTACATCGGAAACTGAAATTAACAGTCTGACATTTGGAAGGATTAAGTTTAAGGCCGTTAGACGAAGACCATTTGCTAATTTCTGATAGAAAGTTGTTAATCTTAATACAGTCAAGTTGAGAGTTAACAGACATTGAAATAGTTAAATCATCGGCATACTTAACAAAGTTCATTTCCTCGGAGTGAGGCAAGTCATGCAAGAAGAAAGAAAACAGAAAAGGAGAAAGGACAGCGCCTTGAGGGACACCAGCCTGAGTAAGCAATGAAGTGGACGACTTTCCCTGATATACAGTGTATTGCTTTCTTTCTGAGAAATAAGAATGGAGCCATTTGACAACCCAACAGTCAGTTTGAGTTTCAGCAAGCTTGTTTAGTAAAATGTCCCTAGGTACTGTGTCGAAAGCAGATGTATAGTCTAGAAATGTGCAGCGAACAAATTTAGCCCCCTTGTCTAAGCTGGAGACAATGTTATGATGCAGGACTGCAGCTGCGTCCAAAGTACTTCTACTATGTTTGTAGGCAAACTGTTTGGGATCATTAAAGGCTTTAAGTGAAGGCTGAAGATTAAGTAAGAGCAACTTTTCCATAGCTTTTAGAAAAGGGGAAGTAATAGCAATGGGTCTGAATTTAAAACATGTCGCAGTAGACGACTTAGGAATAGGTACAATTTTAATGTCCTTCCAAGCGGCTGGCACGACATTTTTGGAAAAAGAATCATTGAATATGTCCATGAGAGGATAACACAGGATATCTGCACAATGTTTAAGAATAACACTAGGCAAACCATCTGGACCCAGGCTACAAGAAGGGTTCATAGACTGGAGACATTTTAGAACGTCATTTGTAGTAAATCCAGGAAAGCAGGTTTCATTAATACTTGTAACACTAGAAAGTTTGGCATTCGTGGGAGAATGTACGAAGGAATTGTTTAGTTTGGAAACATCAAGGGGAAAAGGAATACTGTTCATCTGCTTACCACCAGTAATTTCTTTGAAAAGTTTCCATATGTTAGACGCATTTTTACAGGATATGAACTTTTGGTTGTAAATTGAATTCAATCTGTGCATTTCGGACTTTATTAGGATGTTAATTCTTTTCAAACCAGCATTATCCTTCATTTTATATAATTTTTCTTTCTGTCTGCGAAGATTTTTAAGTTGAGGAGAGGAGAAACGGTCAAATCTGATAAAGAGCGTTTCTCTGGGACAACAGGTGTCAAGACAAAATTTGAGATAACTTGTAATATTGGAGATTGTGTCATCAAGAGAGTCTTCTGTAAACAGGTCCCACCTTGTATCTTTGAGCATGCTTCTGAGGTTCTGAACATTCTCCATAGAGTAACATCCATGTACAGTTATCTTGGAAAGGTGTGAGAAACTTCTCTTGTGTAATTTTCCATAAATTTTAGGTAAAACCCGTACAATACAATGATCTGAGTTAAACAGTGGAGCTCTTTTACGAGCTTCGTATATTCCGGAGTCATTGATAAATACAAGATCAAGGGAATTATCCAGTCTGGTGGGAAAGTTGACAACATTTTCATGACCTATCACTGTGAGAAAGCTGCAGTCGCATGAATTAAAATCACCTGTCACTATGGACAGGGAGTTACCAAAAGAGGCGGCAGCGAAAATAGTGAATTCATCAGCAAACATAGATAATTCTGAAGTGCTACAACAAGGTGTGATATAAATATTCGTGTTATAAATGAATTTGTATTTAGATAGGTGTTTAGGTTGACATTTGACAGTTATACAGTCAATATTATCATTTGAGAATTTAAAACAGATGTTGTTGGCAACAGACCACTGAGAATTGATGAAGGTAGCAACACCGCCGCCTCGCTTCTTCCTTGAACTAATCCGGTCTTGTCTGTACATATTGAAACCATTTATTAAGATTAAATTATCATCATATGAGTCGTGTAGCCAAGTTTCCTGAAGCGTTATTACACCAGTATTACGATAAATATTTGAATATAATAGAGAATCCAAGTGATTAATCTTGTTCGATAATGACCTGCAATTAGTGCTCATAATCACAGGAACAGTCATCTGATGCATTGGAGTACACTTTAAGGATCTTTGCCACCCACCATGGTGCTTTTTCTTAAGGTTATTATATACTCGTAAATTATCCGGTTGAAAACATTTTAAATAATCGCGAGAGTAAGTAACACGTTTTGGATACATAATTGAATAATTAAAACAAGATAAATCCAAGAAATCAGATGCAATATAAGTGACGGAAAAATTTGGTAGCCCAAGTTTTAAGCAGGTCGCCGATAGGATATTTGAACATTATCAAATGTGGTTAAACAAGTGATGTCTCTTTTTTCGCTCATTCTGTGGATTCTTCTTATTCCTTCACTATCCCAGTGGATAACAGGGCTTTATTCTGGAGATATAAAGTTTTCGTAGTATTGGTGTGTTTTATTTTTATGGGGTAGGGTTGCTAGCTTCATATGCAACCTTACATTTTTACTGGTCTTGTTACCGGCTTTGCGCGGTAAAAGAGTGCGTTGGCCGGGAGTCAAACCCAGGATTAAATGTATAGTTGGCGAGCATTCTACGCCAAGTCACCGACGCACACCTAGGTTTCGTGCTGATTGGCAATTACTAGTCAGAAAAGCGTATCTGCTACACTGAAGGAAGTCATGTTCCATCTGAAATTCGAGTCCACATCATTCAGTGCTGCCTGAAGTCAGAGACGTCACCACCGAGCTGCTAGGACTGCATTTTTTGGATGTTGGACACAAAATCGTTGTTAGCAAGGCTTTAAAAATTATGGATCGTTTTCCAGATAATCTTCTTATTTTTCGGGTCGATAACAACATACTGTTTTACCACATGGAATGCTCTCCGCTTCATTGTTAACGGAAACTGGTGTGCCTCAAGGCGCTGTACTCTCTCCATTCCTGTATTCTTTCCTTCTACATGACCTCCCATATTTTTTTTCCAAAGCTAACCTCGTTTAATATGCCTATGATCTTACCATTTCTGTCCCAGTTGTTTTTTCCGCACAGGCTGGATTGTTCTTAAATGTGAATAGATTCTTATCTGAAGTTAACAAGTGGTTTCACCTAAATGGTCTCAGTGGTACTAGTTTTCGCGTTTTTCAATAGTAGTAATACTGTCCGTAAATCGCCGTGTGCTTCTTACCACCTTTTCATTTTGACTGTCTAACGAGCTGATTGATTTCGTTTCTGCAATTCAATCATGAAGAAGAATCTAGAAGATCTGGATTTCGCAGACGATATATGTCTAATGTCACAGAAACTCGAACACTAGCTGAAAAAGCGGCCAGCAAAGACAAAACTCTAAGTGAACTTAGAGAAGAGAGAGATGAGGAAGATAACCAACTAACCACCACCACCAACAGCAGCAACAACAAGAAACAGCACCAATCACCAACAACGCGAGAGATTTGACAGAGGTTACTTCTTGCCCTCACTTATCTAGGAAGCATCGTTTCAACTACAGTCTAGCGGGAACGGATGAAGATTTCAAAGCACACCAGTCAGAATCGGAAATACAAGATATGCCTTTATCAACTGGAAACCAGATTGGAAATCTTCTGCCCTCACTCAACCGACATAAACAACAAGATTCGGATTCTCTTCAACACAAATGTAAAGTCAGTCAGTCAGTTCCTCTATACGGGTAGGGAACTTGGAGGAGACCGTCACAAAAAGGATTTCCAACAGGTCACTGCAAACTTTTACCAGCAGCTGCCTTCTCTGGCTCCATACTGAAGATCAAATGGCCAGAAAGAATAAGTAACAAGAAACTGTGGAAACAAACCAACCAAGAACCGAGAAAGTGGAGATAGATCGGTCATACATTAAGAAGCCCGTCGAATGACATCGCGCTCCAGGCCACTGCCCGAGTGGAATCCCAATGGAAAGCGACGAATGGGTCGTCATATCGACGGTGACATGAAAGAGATCGTGTGAGGAAGAGATGAGATAGTTTAGGCAATCGTGGACTTAGCGAGCTGAAGAAGAGAGCAGAAAATAGAACAAAGTGTAAATGTATTGTTGAATCCTTATGTTCCACACGGAACCCAAGGGAATAATAATAGTCATAGTAATAATAATAATGCAACCATGAATTAATTAGTTCACAATAAACATAATTTCAAGCAAAAACAAAACAATAAGATCGATAATCTGTTTGAAAAAGAAAAGAGCAAACAAGCTAACAAAATCTTATTTAACTAGTCATATACAGACTATTAACTTGATTGAACAAGTTTATTTTATTGATTCGTTAATATTGATTTGTGATTGATTATATTTCATATAAGTCTGGTATACTCTAGAGAATGTAAATACTTTTTATTATCCATTTTAAAACTCTTTACAATAATGAATTTTAAGGTGAAACGTAATTATGGAAGGATTAAAGGAGCGTAAAGTCAAGAAATATGAGGGTTTTTTATAGATATCATAGGCATAGACACAAAAATATATTCAGGGGGTCAGCTCAAGGCTTGTGGTTTGATCAGAAATCCTTCATATTGATAAAACATTCAGTTGTCTTGTAGTTGCCCAGAAATGGGTAAAAGTGGGCCATGGGATTTTGACCTAGTGTCTGTGATTGGTCAGTGAGCTCACCTCTTAATATGAAGGTCGGGTTCGGTGCTCGTTTGTGGGGTCCGTAACGCTGGAGAGTCTCAAAGCATTACAGAACAGTTGTCAGGTAATATTATTATTCCCTTGGGTTCCGAGGGGAACACACAGCTTCAACAACACATCTCCACTTTGTTCATGTTTCTGCTCTCCTCTTCAGCTCGCTAAGTCCACGATTGCCTAAACTATCTCATCTCTTCCTCACACGATCTCTTCCATGTCACCGTCGATATGACGACCCATTCGTCGCTTTCCATTGGGATTCCACTCGGGCAGTGGCCTGGAGCGCGATGTCATTCGACGGGCTTCTTAATGTATGACCGATCTATCTCCATTTTCTCCAACAAATTTGTTGAGCGATCAGCCCTTGGTTGGTTTGTTTCCACAGTTTCTTGTTACTAATTCTTTCTGGCCATTTTTTTGATTTTTTTGATTATCGCTTGATTCCACACCGTATTTTTGGTACTAGTATGAAATTTTCAGCATATGATATCAGTGGTCCGAATTTCGCAGGCCGACCAACTGATATCAGGTGTGCGTCGGCAGGGGATCGAACCTCGGACCATGTGCATGGTCGGCGAGAGTCCGAACCTGTGTGCCACGGACGCACTGATATTCAGTATGGAGCCATCGAAGGCAGCTGCTCATAAAAATCTGCAGTGGCCTATTGGAAATCCTTTTTGTGATGGCCTCCCCCAAGTTCCCTACCCGTATAGAAGAACTGATTGACTGACTGACTTTACATTTGTGTTGAAGAGAATCCGAATCTTGTTGTTTATGTTGGCTGAGTGAGAGCAGAAGATTTCTAATTTGGTTTCTAGTTGATGAAGGCGTGTCTTGCATTACCATTCTGGCTAGCTGGCATCTTGACATCTTCATCCATTCCCGCTAGACTGTAGTTGAAACGATGCTTCCTAGATAAGTGAGGGCAAGAAGTAACTTCTGTCAAATCTCTTCATTTGATGGTGATTGGTGCTGTTTCTTGTTGTTGCTGCTGTTGGTGGTTGGTTAGTTGTTTATCTTCGTCATCTCTGTCTTCTATATGTTCACCTGGAATGCTGTCTTTGATGGATGCTTCTTCAGCTAGTTTGTTGGTTTTCGCCTGTGAGTTTTCCAGTCTATTTGACATTAAGCACAAGTCATCTGCGTCGGTGGCATCGCGGTTAGGACGCTCGCCAACCATGCACATGGTCCGGGGTTCTATCCCCGGTCGACGTATTCCTTTACCTCACTAAGACAGAAATAATGCTGGTGAAGAGGAAAGGTTGGGCATGAGGCTAGCAACCTCATCCTGTAAAATAGACACTGCTAGAGAAACTTCAAGCCTCTAGCTTGAAACCCTATATTCCACTGGGGAACGCGAAGGAAAAAAATCTGTGAAATCTAGATCTTCTAGAGTTTGTCCTACCGTTCTAGTGTGTTCATGTCTTCTAACTCCCCACAGTCTGATGCATAATCCAGTTCCCCACAGTTAGAATTATCATCTTGGGTGGCAATAGGCAGCAGCCTTGTCTTACTCCTGTATGCACTTCGAAAGACTCGGTGAGTTTTCTTTTGTGGATCACCTGACATGAGACATTGTTAAATAGCTGTGAATTGAGGTTGACAAACATTTGGGCATTGCACGCCATAGTTTTAAAGTTACTTCTCGGTCAACGCTGTCGAAGGACTTTTCGATGTAGATGGAGCAGAGGTTTGACTGCCAATCTATGCTATGTTCGGCGACGATGCGTAGAGTTGCAATGCAATCAGCACAAGATTCGCCTTCCCTGAATCCAGTTTGTTCCGGATTGGCGGCGTTCTGTACCCATTGCATCTTTTATTTTTTCCAGGATGATGCGACTTAGGATTTTACTTGACATGGACAACAGCATTATTTTACTCCAGTTCTTGAGGAGGTGTAAGTCTGCCTTCTTTGGTGGCTTGACAAAGTAGCCAGCCTTTGTTTCAATCGGCGGGTATATTTCCTTCTTTCCAAACTTTTTGCAATAATGGCGTGAACACATCTTTGACAGTCTCTGGGTCCGTTTTCAGTGCTTTAAGTTTCAAGCGGAATATAGAACTTCAAAAGCACACCTTCATTTCATCCTGTTTTCCACAGTCTTTAAATCCTTAGCTGGCTCCACGGTTTTCAAAAAGCTTTTATCTTCTCCTCAAACAATCTCATGCATATCACTCTCATACCGAAGTCCAACTTTTCTTATTCAGGTTTTGCACTACATGGCTAGGTCTGGCGCGTGATGTCCTACAAAGATCCCCTCAGTGAATTTTCAAGCCATCTCCACTTTATCTGTCAGATTTATTGGGTGATAGGCTCCCGGTAGATTTTTTGGCTGTCAGAGGTCCTTGTTGCTAATACTTTGTAGTCGGCTACTTTCTTCTTGAGCATGGAGTAAAAACACCTGTTGAAAATGCTTTCATCAATGCGCACGCCCAGGCATCAAAACATATCGAAGCACTGACCGACTCTAATGTGAATGTTCAAATCCGAATCTTGTCCATTATGCTGAGTGATGTTGATTTACAGATGGACTTCAAATTATTGTAAGCTTCCCTTGCTTTTCCGATTGTGGCTAGCTGCCACCTGTAGTTGAAATGATGCTGCCTAGATAAATGACTGAAGTGACTTCCTTGAGATTCCTCCTATTGACGGTGGTGTAGTGGCTCTCCGATTCTTGACGCAGTAATAGGAATGCTAATATACAACCATATCATCATACATCAGTACATTTTATTCACATAATGGCTTTGTTGTCCATTGTGAAATTGTCCAGGTCTATGGGATAGTGTAGTGGTTAGTAGATTTATTCATGAGTCCATAATAAGATTCTGTTTATTTTATGAAAAAAATTTAGCTACTTATCAATATTTAAGTAGCATGATGAGATAGAAAAATTTATGTCCCAAATAATTCTTGTGGAAATGTGGAAGTGATGCCAGTGCCAGTAATTTCGCATGAATCTTGTCTGTCACACAATAAAACCTGTTTCAGTTACAATTGTACATGAAAGCTTTCTTCGTCCATTAGCTGATAACTAAATGGAAAATTTCAAGTTTGTTAGAAAATCATTGAAAACCACCGGGAAGTACAAGACAGCTGTTTCATCCTAGTTTCGTACACTTCAGCAGTAGGCAGCCATCATGACCTTGAAAGGAATCAAACCCACGACTGTCAATTCACGAGTCATTCTCACTGACCTTTCATTGGCTGAGGCGGATTGAAACGGTGCCTGGATTCTAACTTCGGTCAATTCGTGATTTTCGTGCTATCTCCAGCGAATGTCATCGGCATGTGTTTGTCGTCACAAGCAACCCACGGGATCTTACCGGTTACGAGTCATGACTAGAACTACAGGTGACTTCGTACTGTCGTCTGCCCTTAGCACTAGCTGCGGGTGTCACAAAAACTTGCGAATTGACATGGGTTAGAATTGATGGAATGTTAATTAGATTCTGTCTGCGTGTCTAAATGGTTGACGGCCTCTTTCATTCAGCTGAAAATCCTGCGTTCATTCCATGAAGGTCACATGAATTATGGAGTTTCAGTCATGAGTCATGACCAGTTGGGTCCAGTAGGTTGCTTGCGATGACTATTGAGTGACATCACATGCCAAGCAGGCCTGAATAGGGAACTATGAGTTGGGAGTGTGTGATGGAGGGTGACATGGAAGAGATCGTGGGAACAGCAGGAGAAAAAGATTAATGACGACTTGAGAAAAGAGGCTGAAAGGGAGGTGTGCTGTTGCAGGCGTCTGTTCCACTGGAAATTCAAAGAAATAATAATATATTAATTAAAACAAAATAATCGAGCAAAGAATATTCTTTTCGATAAATTCCTCTTCCAGGCTCTACAATTATATATATGTTTGTATACACAGAATATTTTAAATTAGTAGTTAATAACAATATTAGCGTTTTTTTAAATAATATCGATTTGTAAAGTATGATCAATGCTATTGCAGTTTATTAAAGATGCTAAAATTATAATAATCATAAAGACATAACAGCGAATAGAATATCAACTAAAATTAGGGAAATTTCACAAAAATTCTGGATTATTCAAACCTGGATGGCCAAGGTAATGATAATGACTGGACTAACTTCTTTTGGGTGCATAAACTAGGCTTATTAATATGAAACCCCACAGCCTCAGCAATATTTAGAAGTGGTTTTGAAGACACAGCGCAATTGAGCAGCAGGGAATGCTCTTTTTACCGCATTTCTGAGGCGATGTATTAGTATTTCACTTGTGTTGTCTCCTAGGAACTGCATCTGTAAGAACAAGGATTTCTTTGGAACTGTTGGTACCTTGGATTGTTTTGGTTTTAGATTCATATTCTTATCAACAAACTTTTCAGGATAACCATTCTCACTTAGCAAACGTTTAATATTGCTAAGCTCCTCGTCAAGACATTCATCCGAGCAAATCTCTCTTGCTCTGTGGACCAAGCACTTTATTAGATTGCGTTTGTATTTCAAGGGCACAAAGCTGAGAAAATGTGTGTACTGGCCCGTTGACGTAGGTTTTCTATAAACATTTCTTCTTATTGTGCCATCCTCTTTTCTGGTCATAAGGACGTCTAGAAATGAAATACTAGAGTCTTTTCCTTTCTCAGTAGTAAAATTTAATGCCGGATGTACCTCATTGAATTTATCCAGGATGTCCTTTGCCTCATTTTCGTTCTTCATAATCAAAAGGTATCATCCATGTATCGACAATAAAATTCGAGTTCATTAATAACATCTTTCAAAGGCCCATTTTCTAGTTTCACCAGGAAAATGTCGGCTAGAATGGGAAATAAATTTTACTATTGAGAAAGAAAAAGACTCTAGTATTTCATTTCTAGACGTCCTTATGACCAGAAAAGAGGATGGCACAATAAGAAGAAATGTTTATAGAAAACCTACATCAACGGGCCAGTACACACATTTTCTCAGCTTTGTGCCCTTGAAATACAAACGCAATCTAATAAAGTGCTTGGTCCACAGAGCAAGAGAGATTTGCTCGGATGAATGTCTTGACGAGGAGCTTAGCAATATTAAACGTTTGCTAAGTGAGAATGGTTATCCTGAAAAGTTTATTGATAAGAATATGAATCTAAAACCAAAACAATCCAAGGTACCAACAGTTCCAAAGAAATCCTTGTTCTTACAGATGCAGTTCCTAGGAGACAACACAAGTGAAATACTAATACATCGCCTCAGAAATGCGGTAAAAAGAGCATTCCCTGCTGCTCAATTGCGCTGTGTCTTCAAAACCACTCATCTTCTGCGTTCGGGAATAAAAGACAAACTGCCTAATTTCGCCTCTTCCATGTGTATATACCAATTTAACTGCTCCTGTGGAGCCAGTTACATAGGCCGTACAATTAGGCGTGTTTCTCGTCGAATTTCCGAACATCACCCTGCCTGGTTAAGCAAAGGTCAAACAAAATCTATTCGAGGTGCTATTCTGGCGCATCTTGTGGAGACAGAACATAAGATTGACGTTAATCATGCTTTCAGGGTCATTTACGGCATACCTATGAATCTCAATTTCGCTTTAAGAGTCCGACTTCTAAATATTGCTGAGGCTGTGGGGTTTCATATTAATAAGCCTAGTTTATGCACCCAAAAGAAGTTAGTCCAGTCATTATCATTACCTTGGCCATCCAGGTTTGAATAATCCAGAATTTTTGTGAAATTTCCCTAATTTTAGTTGATATTCTATTCGCTGTTATGTCTTTATGATTATTATAATTTTAGCATCTTTAATAAACTGCAATAGCATTGATCATACTTTACAAATCGATATTATTTAAAAAAACGCTAATATTGTTATTAACTACTAATTTAAAATATTCTGTGTATACAAACATATATATAATTGTAGAGCCTGGAAGAGGAATTTATCGAAAAGAATATTCTTTGCTCGATTATTTTGTTTTTATAGATGTCTGAATGAACATTTTTGCAATATATTAATAATTATATAATTACCTCACTTATTGCAATGAATGAATACTTTTAGAGGTACATAAACCCACAGTTCCATTGAGACCAGTAATAGATTTCACCAACTCACCGACATACAGCCTATCTAAATACTTACTCTCGATACTACAACCACTAGAAAAGGACACTCAAAATATTGTGAGAAATTCATATGATTTCAAATCCCAAATAGAACACCGAGAAATCGATAAAGAAGACATTATGGTAAGCTATGATATTAACTCATTATATACTAGTATCCCCTATTACGGAAGGTCTTCATATCATTTCCAGTCTACTAGAATCAGATACAACGCTTTCACAAAGATGTCCACTGGACACCAGTGAAATAATTAAGAGCTTAAAATTCTGTCTAGAAAATAATTATTTTACATTTAAAGAGAGTTTATATAGACAGACAAATGGTGTTGCTATGGGTTCACCAGTCTCCCCAATAGTCGCCTACTTTTTCATGAATAAATTCGAAAATAACATCTTTTCAAGCATACTCACTCCAAAAATATGGTTAAGATATGTAGATGATACTTTTGTAGTACTAAAACGAGATCTACACAATTCATTCCTGGAGAAAATAAACTGTATATCTCCCAGAATCCAGTTTACTTCGGAAGCAGAATCAGACATCGGTGAACTACAATTTCTAGACTGCCTCGTTAAGAGAAGGGAAAACGGACATTTTAGTATATCCATATTCAGGAAGAAAACCCACTCAAATAAATATTTAGACTTCAAGTCATCACACCCCATCAGCGCAAAGATTTCAGTTGTTTCAAGTCTTCTTAGACGAGCACACTCTCTGATAACCGACGAGAAAGAAAAAGAAGAAATATCAAATATTACTGAAACTCTCAAGCAAAACAACTACCCATGGAACTTCATCAACAAAATCAACACAGACATTAAGTATGGCCGAAAATGCATTCCGAAAACATGGACCTCGAAAGTCGTCATTGCATATAGAGCACAGATGTCAGACGATATCAGAAGAGTACTCAATCAGCTCGATATTGGAGTTTTCTTCAAAACATCAGACACACTTCAAAGCAACCTTGTCCATATAAAAGACCAAATCCCCAAAGATTCTCCATCTAATTGTGTCTATAAAATAAAATGCTTGGAATGTGATACCATATACATCGGACAAACATCGCCAGAGGGAAATCAAAATCGGAAGAAATGAACACCGTAGAGCATCCCTTCGACTACTGAGAAATCCAACTGAACTGGAAAAACTTGAAAAATCATCAGCCATAGGTCTACATGCTATAGAATCAGGCCACAAAATTGATTTTGATAATAATGAAATATTCCAGAAAAACATCAGGAATCACAAAGAACGTCTAATATCAGAAGCACTTCATATCAAGTGGAATCCAAATTTTCTGAATAGGAATGATGAACTAAAACAGAATCTGACCTGGTTACAACACTTTCCTCCCCATGAAGTGACAAAATCAACACGAATGTGATATGCAAGTTCACTAAGTAAACACACACTACCTTTATAATTTTACACACCGATCAAATCCAACAATCCACACTTGATTTTATTATCCTTACTAATTGACCAACTTGACAACTAAAAATGCCCCCAGACAGACGAACGATGATCAAGTTAGTAAACTTTATTTTGATATCATAAGAGACATACTATTACCTTTGTTATTTATTTTAGTGATCTTCATTGTTATTTTGACTTTCAATATGTCCTTTTAACTTGACCTGAGTCTATTTTCTCACCCCCTAACCCTTTGTTATATACATGCTGAGATTTTGTAAATTCCGGTTTATTATTACTACTTTGATAAAGCTATTAGCATTAAATATCGAAACGTCAGTAAAAACAATATCGTTTTGTTTTTCATTCATTGGGAAATACAAAAACCTTTATTATATTTTTAGAGTAGTAATTAAACATTACAACGTTCTCTAAGTCAGCAATTCCCCTGAGTGTTGATAATTATGATCAAAATTTTACTTAACAAAAAATCAAACCGAGACAAAATTAGAAATTTAGAAAAAAATCAACCTTGTCTAATTTTAGATCAAGCTGTTTCATGGTACACATGAGAATTCTGCTATTTTTGTAAGTAGTATAGTTGCGAAGACATGAAAATGTCCACCGGTAAAAGTTTTTGATCTATAAAATGATATGAATACCTTTTTGGCTGTTTCGTCCTAGTTTCGGGCTCTCCAGCATTAGCCGTCTGCAACCCTAATGGGCATTGAACCTGCAACTTTCAGGTTAATAGAACATTCAACTATGGAACCTAGTGTTCCACCAATTCTAGCCTCTGTACAATAGTGATATACTATCGGATGAGGTTCCCTGAATTCTCAGTGAGAAGTGGTGATCATTGGGGTTCGTGAAACCAGGTAAGCAAAGAATTTCTCCCTTGTGACATAAACTGGCAGTTGCGCTGTATATTATCCCAAATTGGCCGGAGTTGGGATTCGAAGGCTACTGAATAAGATGCAAGGGGGTGAATAGTCTGCGACCTCACCTTCTGATCGGTAGGTCGTCATATCGAACCCACTATGATAATCCTGAAAGCATAGTCTTGAGCTGAAAAAAACACCTTGCACTTTTTGTCCTTCAATACTTTTTTATGTCTTGTAGAAGGATTCAAATATTGTTACAAGAGGACACAGATAACAATAATAATCTACTTTATTCCGAAAACAGCAATACTAATAACACATAATGGAATTCTCAGCATTTGTCACAATACTGCATCTGATTTACTCAAAATATAAATAAAATTAAAATAAAATTAACCAGAGGAATTTGTCCACATTTACGATATAAATTCAAAAATACTCGAAGCACGAATTGAGATTATTAAATATGTTAATAATAATGATAACAGTGAGTTTGTTTCAAACATTATTGTCGTTTCAGTGTGGAAATTTTAGTATGTTATAGATTATTGAATTTAATGTTCTGTTGATATAGTCTAGTTAGAAGAAAGGCAAAATTAACAGTTATAACACAGCTTAAATGATGTTGACACTTATGAAAAAATAAACAAATAAAAGCAAACTATTGAGAGGATTATGAAAATAAGAATAATAATAGTTGTAAAGGTTAATGTGGTAAGAGTGGAAGAAGTGGTTTATTTAGTAGTGCAAAGAAGGTTAGTTAGTTCATGCCTAACACTATTTTCATCACATAAAGTACGTGCCAACTATGGTATAGTGGAATTTTTATACCTAGACGTACGTGCATAAAGTCCTCCAAAAAGATTTCTTGTTTTACCTGGGGAGACACACGGTTGGAGCTGAGGGTAAAGTGGATGCTCACAGTCTGACAAAATTCCTTTAGTAAATTTGTTGCATGAAATCAAGTGCCTATCAATAATGACGATGTCAACGATATGGCCCAATGGGATACCACTTGCCCTACTCACAGTGAATCTTCAGAGTTCTACGAAGTATGACATAGTCTCTTTTATGGACTCCAGGAAAGAATAAGGGTGAAAAGTAAAGAAGAACAGGTAAGATGCACGAGTTGACAAACTGTGAGTGGAGGGGTTGGGTTTTACCTGAGTGCCTTAACTTCTTAATGTGAAAAGTCAGACGAAATATTCTTTTAGAAATCGCTAAGACATGGGAAGACCAGGATAGGTCAGTAGAAAGAATTAATCTAAGATACTTAACTTCAGACTTGATTTCTATATCACTATCATCAATTTTGCAAGGGTCATAGGAACCAACGGCTTCATTTAACTTTCGTTTACATCGGAAACAGAAATGCTATTAAGTTGTAGAAATCATTGTTTCGCGGTGAGTGTAGATATTATTCTCGTGCTTCTATGAAGTTATTCCTTGACAGCTTTTCACAGGCAACGCCTTAATATTCAGCTGCCAGTGTGTATCGGCATACCTCCAACAGCCAGATAAACTATGTCACTCCCGATATTCTATCGGTAAGTGACTTTATTAATAAAAGGGTAAACTTAAACTTTAGGCACCAGTAAGTACCAACGGATAAGTGAATTTGAACGCATTAACCACATGAAAAAGTTGACTTTCGCATATAAAATGCATATATCCACGGAAATTATGAATTGAAATGCAGAAACTGTTACACAGGATACCTCTGTCTGACGTGTGACAAAAATACCTCTGAGTTTTCGATTGGGGTATGAAGACAGTAACTGAACCACATTTTTAGTGCTTGTAATTATCTAGGTCTTCTAACAGTAACAATAACCCTAATCTTTCCTGAACCTAACCCCGAAGGGAAAATATCCCTGGACTAACCCCAATTTAACTCGAACCAACCCTAATGTGCCCATTATTAGGTTAACCCACCCTAACATGTCCTTAGCCTAAACACAATCGTAATCTTTCCCAAACCGTAGCTGAAAATTTCCAGATATCACACTTAATAACACAACACTTTATTATTCATGATTACAAAATTATTTACCGGGTTCCACTAACTTGCTCACTGAATGTTTCAACGTCATTGGTCCGGTCGCTCTCTACTGGTACTTATTATTATTATTATTGTGCGTCGGTGGCACAGTGGTTAGGTTTCTCGCCGACCATGCACATGGTCCGGGGTTCGATCCCCCACCGACGCACACCCGATATCTATGGTCGGCCTGCAAAATTTGGGCTACCGATATCCATGTTGAAAATTCCATACTTTTATCAAAACTATGGTGTGGAATCAAGCTGTAATCAAAAATAAAAAAAATAAAATAAATATTATTGTATCCTTTAATTCCTAGAGGAACACAGGGCTTCAGCCGTGCGTCTCCATTGCGTTCGGTTCTCTGCTAGAGTCTTCACCTGGCTCCAAGTCTGCCCACACGTTTCATCTCCTCTTCACATGACCTCCTCCAAGTCACCCTCATCCTTGGACGACCAACTCGCCGCTTCCCATTCAGGTTCCACTGAAAGGCCTGTCTAGTGATGTCACTTGATGGTTTGTTTCCTCAGAGTATGGCCAATCCATCTCCATTTCTTCCTGCCTATTTGTTTCACAATCGGTTGGTTCCTACTGTGTTGGTTCGCTCATTGCCGGAGATCCCTCTCTGTTGCTGATCTATTCCGGCCGGCCATCTGATCTTGAGTATTGAGCGAAGACAGGTAGCTGTTAATGAAGGTCTGTAGTTTGTTTGAGATGCTCTTTATGACGCGCAGTGCAAGTCTCTGATCCGTATAGTAGCACTGACTTCACATTGGAGTTGAAAATCCGGATCTAATTTTTGATGCTGAGTGTTGTCGACCTCCACACGGAATTGAGAGTAGTGAAAGCTTGTCTTGCTTTTCCGATTCTTGCTTTGATATCCTCGTCAGTTCCATGTGGCTGTAGTTGAGACGATGCTTCCATGGTGGGTAAAAGAGGTTGTTTCCTTCAGGTTCCTCCCATTTATGCTGATTGTTGTCTGTTGGTGCTGTTGCTGTTGGTGGTGTTGCCCAGGAATCTTCATCACCACATCGGTTTTCTCTATGTTCGCCTGAAGTCCTTCCTATCTGTGATGCTTCTTCTGCCAACTTATTGCTTTTCACTTGCATATCTTCCAGTTTGTGGGAAATCAGACATATATCATCGGCGAAGTCCATATCCTCCATGTTTTTTGTGTGAGTCCATTTTATGCCTGTTTCCTCATTGTCCGCTGCTGTCTGTCGCATTATCCAATCTACTGCAGTCAGGAAAATCATTGGCGATAGTAGGCAACCAGCTTGTCTTACTCCTGTCCTCACTTTGAAAAATTCCGTGAGTTTCCCGTTGTGGATTGCTTGGCATGCAGCATTGCCGAACAGCTGTTGGCTGAGATGTATTATTGTCGGCGGCACCCCGTAGTAGCGGAGTAGTTTCCAAATCACCTCTCAATCGACGCTGTCGATGGCCTTTTCAAAGTTGATGAAGTTGAGATAGAGAGGTAACTGCCATTCCAAACTTTGTTCAATGATGATCCGTGATGTGGCGATCTGATCAATGCATGACTTGTTTCTCCTGAATCCAGCTTGTTCCGGTCGAAGTTTTTCATCCAGGTTGGCATGTTTGATTCTCTCCAGGATGACGCGGCTTAGTATTTTGCTTGGGATGGACAGGAGCATAATTCCGCGCCAGTTCTTGCATTGACTTAAGTCTCCTTTTTTGGTAGTTTGAATAAATATCCTTTCTTCCAATCCTCGGGTACTTTGGTTTCTTTCCACACCTTCTGCAGTAGTGGCGTCATCAAATCCGCTGTTGTCTCTGGGTCCGTTTTCAATGCTTCTACTGGTACTTGCTGTTGCCTTAATCTGAACTTGGCCAAGATAGGTTCAAATTTTTGACTATGCACATTTACTACTTTAAATTTTTTGAGTAGTAAGCTTATTGATATCTAAAAATGAAAAATCCTATCCTAAGGTTCACATGTTGTAAGCTGTGAGCTGTAATTTGATCTTATGTGGGTATATACTCAGAGGAACTTACGAATCCAACCAGTAAGCGAGGTGTTATTTCAACTACAGACTGATTAACCTGCTACTTTTGGACTGTTCAGTTAAAGCCTCAATTGTGCTAAATTATCAGGGATTTGGCCCACGATCTGAAGTTTATAAAGCCGACTTGTTGATCAGTCCAATAACAACAGCATGGATTCTAGCTTTTGTCGATTTGCGTCATATGTAGCGCAACCAATATAGTATTTGTCCCATATGCTAACCTTGGTAGACTTTGTTGGTCACAGTTGGGTATTAATCTCACGCTCCCTGAGGACTGACTACAGGAAACCGGTGCCCTGTACTCTTGGTGCTGTACTCTTTTCATTCTTTTCTTCTTCCTTCCTTTTGCACGACCTTCCATATTCTTCTTCCAGAGCCAACTTCACTAAATATGCTGATGGTCTGAAAATTTCTGTCGCAGTTGTTTTTACCGCATTAGATTGTTCTTATATGTGAATCGACCCGTATCTGAAGTTGACAATTGGTGTCACCTAAATGGTGGTGGTCTTAAACTAAATCCATCCATCTAAATGTCATATTGTGTTGATTTCAATTTCAGATGTTAACAAGACTTGCGTGGATGGACTGGTTCGGTTCGATGATTCCTGTAATATTTATGGCACTGTGTGATAGATAGGGAGTAAATGGAATATCTCTCATTAGTTGAAAGGCATCTGAATACATGCGAAAAATGGTCTAAAACCATACTCTCAGACCCCCAACACCCCCTCTATTCCCAACTCTCGCCTTGTATCTCATCAGGGGGGACCAGAAATCAGCATAAAATAATCTATACTCGTAAAACTAAGTACAGGAATTCAACGATACCATACTTGGCCCGTGTTCTAAGCGACAGAGACAATGTTAAGCGTGAAACCTATGACTTGCTTTGCTATTAATAACATAATTTTAGGCTCATTTATTTCTCTCTTACTTTGTACTCTATTGTGAACTCGTTCTTAAACATACTTAGCTACCTAAATGATTAACATTGGCTACCTTTTTTGTACTTTACTGTATTCCTTCTTTTGTGTATCCACTGGCTCCGACTATATTAGCACTATGAGTATTACAAAATTGTCCTGTCATTAACCATCATGTAACTATTAGTTTTTGTGGTTGTTTGTTTTATTTTTTTCGGCAGTATTAACTGTCAAACATTGGTTGTGAACGCCATTACTATCATCTCAAAATTTTGTATTATTCAGGATTACTCATACTGCCACTACAAACACTCCATTAGACCCTGACAATAAGAAACAAAACAACAATCCTGAAATATTATTTTATGATTGTTTAGTGTTGTTTCAACCAAATTAACTGATCATCTTGGCGATAAACATTTTTAAATATCATTTCATAACTTCTTGTATGACTAGAGCTTTACTGTCACCATGCATAATCATATCATAGCTTCCACTACTCAATACTGAGATATCACTATATGCTGTTTACTTTCCTTTCTACTTGGTATTTTTTCGCATTTTCTTTTATATTATTCTTGTGTTATTTGTTTTTTTGCTGTTGTTGTCTTTATATTAATTTTTTGAAGTACTCCCTTTAAATGTTTGATAAAATTAGATGCAAATATTGTGATATGTCCTGAAAATTCCACACTGTACCACTAGTACTGTTTCTGGAATAAAGCAAATTATTATTATTATCTCGGCATAAGTTCCTCTTCAAATTTCTGTTGATCGTCTCATATACTGTCGATTTCTAGTAAAAGGTTTCATCACTTATCTTATTGCATGAGGAAGTTGAGACTTTCTGGCAAAACTCGACCTCTTCCCTTTACAGCCTTTTTGTAATTCATGTATTCTGCCCATTCACTTTCTTTATTGTTCGCCCTTCTTATTCTTCCCTGAACTTCTCATGGAAGATTGTGTTATATTACGTTGAATATTGAAGGCTGTGAGTAGGGAGTATTGGTGTGCCTGTGACTGAACTAACTGACATTATTGTCAGCTCAATCCTTGCAAGCATTTGGCTGAAGTCATCTTGTCTGTTACGGAACATCCTCATTATTTTCAGCTTTTTCCTCATATATGTTCGGGGGGGGGGTGAAACCAGAAGAAGCGTCATCAGAATTTATGTTAAATCGTTGCAAAATGTATAGAAACTCCGAAAATTGCATTCTCTATAATATATGTGTAAAACCTGGGCACTATGGTAGTAAGTAATTCCATATTAGTTTGTTTAATAGATAAATCACACATTGAAACAGCATTATGTACTGGATGACAGAGTTTCGAACAAAATTTATTGTTCATAATCATGTCATAAATTATAATCACACAACTTCGAAACTTGAGTTTCATAGTTTTCTTTGTTCTCTCCCATTTGTCTTCTTAGGGTTTCCAGATATCAAGCTGGACAAGTGTTGAATCATTCCTATTACACGTGTTTGCAGTTGATTCTATAAACAACGCTTCCGGTATCAATCTCTTTCTCCACCCTGAGACATTAGATTTTAGAACTGTCACCTTATCCTATCTCATTTTATGAATGCGTGTAATTGCTTGGCTAGTCTGACTGCCCCTGTTCTACTACTCTGGCCTACGTATTTGACCTGACAATCATTCCAGATAAACTAAATTATTTTTTTAGAGGCTCCACAGGATTGATCCTTTAACTGAAAAAGCATGTTTCTAATTGAGTTTGTGGGTTTGAATACCAGCCACTTTTATTCCTGCCTGCCTTGTTAAGAATTCTCCATAAGGTTTCTGTGGTTCCTTCTTTCTGTGGAAGCAATACGGATGATTTGGATTCCTTATTGTTAGTGTTGTCATTATCCTGAGCATGTTTGACATGCATGTCGTCATTAGTATTTTTATTATTATCACTCCCACTACCATCATTATTTATTTTATTTTTACGTTTGCCTACATACTTCCTGATTAATGTATCAGGGTAATTATTAAGTTTCAAAGCCTCTCCTACAAGTCTCACTTCCTGTCGTAGGTTTTCCTTGGTACTCCTTAGTTTTTGTGCTCCATCACTTAAACACTTCACTAATGCTATTTCCACTGACATAGGATGGGATGATGAGAGGTCCAAATATCTGTTTGAATGTGTGGGTTTCGTGACAGCACTAGTGTTTAACTTCCTATATTCTTTCCTTTTTACCCTCTACAGTCTATAATTAGAAGCACCCATTTTGAATGACTTTCCAGTTCATAAGTGAATTGAATTGCCTCCACCTCTGAGTTAATGTGTTCGAAAAATCTATCTGTATATTTTGTGTTTTGAGTACAGTGAATGTGTCTTCTACATTTCTCCACCATACTTTTAGGGGAGGGGGAGCTGAACGTTTCAATCGCTGTGCCTTCCCACCTATCCATAAATATATCTGCCAAAACAGTTCTCTAAAATTATTATTGTTTAGAATAAAGTGATTGTTATGATTATTTTTACTATTGATACCCTTTTAATAATAATAATATTAATAATAAGCTACTTTCAAATGAACTGTCGTCAAGATATGACAGAATAGTTCTAAAATATTTGGGCGCCGAGTGAGAAGTAGACATTTGTAAAAAATTATATTTGTAATATCTCAGCGATATTGAAATGAGTAATTCCAACCTTTCGTTCGGCAATCTGGTCCGAACGTCTTCAGGGAAATTAATCGAAGTTAACATAACAGAGCTTAATATTTGATAAAAAGGACATCTCTTGTTTTTAAAAACTTTGTCCAATCGTATGAGTTATGAAACAGGTATCAACATGTATAATAAACAAAATTGTATGAACTGCGATCAAAATTTGACCTCAGACTTTCAAAATTAGTCTACTTTTGTTAAAATATATGTGTATGTGCAGTATACAATGGTGTGTGTGTGGGTAAACAATCATAAAACATTTGTTAGCCTCTCCATACGAAGATATAGACAATCGGGAATTTTGACCAAGTATGATTAATTGTTGATACATATCCAATTTTTATTTATTGATCAGGATTTGCTATGCATCAGCTAACAAGTCCCGTTTCTATCGAATACAGCGTGCAATTGTTGATCACTTTTCTAGCTTCTTTAAGTCTGCAGAGGTCTTTGGAACCACCCCTAGACCTTGTTTGTGTTTTTTCACTCTTATATCTACTCGTCTAGAAGTTTCTCCTACACAAACGGCGTCACAGTCCCCACAATTGATCTAGTGCACACATTGTTATAGGCAAAATTTACCAGCTAATAAAAAGTGAATCATCATATGGCATAGAAGTTCAAATTCCAAGTCAATAAAAATGATCAATAGACACGTAAATTGACAACCAATCACGATAAGTTCAGTTTACATTAAAGCCTGCACTGGATGTGCTGTCTAGAATGTGGACAATGAAATCTCCGCAATTAAATCAACCAGTTCCTCAGAGATCATAACTAATTTAATGTCATCCACCTGGGCTACAAATTTCCAAATTATGGTTAGATATAGCCGCCCAACACAATCTTAGATTTCCCTTAGAGAATTAATAGTAAGCCCGGAAGCAAAGGACGGTCGGGTGTGAGGGTAGGAACCTTACTCCGTAAAAAACGGCAACCACTACTAATAAGCCTTCAAAGACTAAAAACAGAATAA
>OX235275.1:24013422-24065199 GCA_944472155.2 Trichobilharzia szidati | reverse complement strand
CTGTAAATACCTCTGTTGCTATCTTGACCTAAGTTGAAACATTTAAGTTCAATTTTTGAAAATCTCCTTCTGACAAATCATTCCTCATCAGTAAAAATCTCTCAAAATGGAGGGGTTTCCGGCTGCCGCATCTTCTGTCCATAGAACCTCTTGCTGTACAACAACACAAGAAAAACTCTGCTCTGTGTGTATACAGAAGCGTTTTATTCAACCCTGTTTACTAACGTGGTCTTAAACATTCCTTTCTATAACTCGTATGCAATCCATATTCCTTCGGTAATATTCTTCGTTCTATATCACTTTTAACTGTACTTTGTAAATCGTCTCAATCTCTCCTTTTGCTTTACATTCATAGTTTTAAAAGATTGGAGTTTCAATTTATTATCACTGGTCTCATTGACAGTGCATTAATTTGGTCTTATGAAGTCGATACCCTCAACTATTCTTTTCGAAGCATCTTTGATGAATATGGCTTTGTTGTCCTTTCAATGTTACGTTCTAGGAAATCATTTCTTAGCAGTCGGTTGCTGTTTTCGACACAACGGTAATAGCTGGTTGTTTTTGCTGAAAATATCTCCAGTTTGTGTGAAAATGAAATCTGAGTCTTTAACATTGGCCAGAAAATCTAAAATCTTTTGATTGAACACTAGTAACTAATGCGATGTGTTTAGTTTTTTCTTTGGTGCAGACTGAATTCTATCAGTCAGATTTGCAATGTGGCCACCATTCTAGGTAGCTCGCCATCACCATGCACATTGATTTGATGATATTAGATGGTTGGAGGCAATCGACAGGAAACCTTGAACCTAAGTTTCGTGTTTGTCGATTGGCACTCGTCAGCAAGGAGTATCTGCTACCTTGAAGGAACTCATGTCCCTTCTGAGATTCAAACCCACGTCACCCAGTGCTGACTGCAGTCAGAGACGTTACCACTGAGCTATTAGGGCTCGCGATTGACTTCATGTAGGACTGTAGTGGATACTTTGATTGGACATTAGTAACTAGTGTGATGTGTCTAGTCCTTGAGTTCCTTCAAAGTTGCAGATAAGCCTTGCTGACGAGTGCCAACTAGCACGAAACCTAGGTCAGGCAAGGCTTCTTGTCGATTGCCTCCAACCATCTGATATCATCAAACCTAAATCAGAGCTGTTCTGGTCTACTGAGAAATGGAAGTAGCAGTTTACCGTCTTCACGGAGTTTAGACTTTAAGACAGCCTCATTTCTGGCCTCTAGTCAGCAAGGCTTCTTTCATAAAGAAACTAGCGAAAAGTAATACACAACAATCTTGTTTTCCAGTAGATTATTTAAGAGTCAAATAGATGCAGACGAAAAAGATAGATAGATTACTGACAATGTGAGTGTAGTTTTAGAAAGATAATCCGTTAGATTGGCTTTATAATATTCGGTTTTTGTGAGAAAAATATGAATAAGACAGGTATAAATGTGTTTTACATTAAGAAAGCAGAAGGAAAAGTATGATGAAATGCTCACTGGCGACTTACCCTATTCAGGTAGGTAGTTACCTGGGGTTCTAGTGAGAAGTCGTGACCAGTAGGGTGCATCAGGTTGGGTGTGAGGACAAATACTCGCCGAAGACATTGGCTAGCGGTGGCGCTATGTCGTGAATTGGCAGAAGTTAGAATTCATGGGCCATTGGATCGGGTCCCAGGGGCTTAATGGTATACGAGCTCGCCTTGTAACCAGAAGGTCCTGGGTTCGAATCCCGGTGGGTTTGTACTGATGAAGAGTCCCAAACTAGGACGAAACAGCTGTCCAGTACTCCCAGGTTTTCCAATGGTTCTCTAACTAATGTCAGCTCATGATGAAAATCCTGTAACCAATCAAATCCCTACAAACCAACACTTGAAAGAATGAAAACATGTTCTCTGTGTTTATATACACACTGCTAACATTTTTGAGTTGTGTGAAAATTTTAGTGGTGTAGTACGACTTAATACAACTATTTCTGACTTGGTTGTGAATGTGAGAAGTTTCATTTCTTCATTTTGAAACTGTCACATATTGGATCGGTAAAAAGACTCTTAAAAATCAGAAATTTACCATGGATATTGGCTTTTGCAATATCTATCTGTCAGTTCACTTAGTCATGTGGAGCTAGGCACGTCGGTTGTACTCAGTGTTTACTATCCAAACGTATAATCGAACACTTACTGACATAGTTTTATGAAAGAAAGAAAGATCCTCTAGCTACAACTCTATCCTGGAACACCTTACTGAATCTGGACATTAGGCTAACCTACAAACCTTCTTCAAAGATATCGCCTACAGAATAAACGGGAACTTTGCTAAAAGAAAAGTTAAGAACACAATATTCAGCGAAGAGACTCTTTTCAACGAATTTATTATCAAGCTGTACAATCGAATATATGTGGTTTTAAAAAAAAATTATATACGGTGAGGGAATTAGGTCAAAGGTGTGAATACATGAAATAATAATTGTATGAAATGCAATTAAAATATTTGTGATTATAATCATAGTTTAGTGTCAAGTGGCAAAATAATTAATGTCGTATATAGAATAATACATAAGGTGTATAGAATTTTGGAAAGGGGTGCATACTTTTAGCATTAGTAGGCGAATATAAAATGTTACATAACATGGTGTGAAATTTGATAAGATAGAATTCAATATTGTAAAAATATAAAAATAATTTTGGGTTTAAAATGTCAAGTGGGTCGAGTGGAAAAGATTCAGAGTGAGAATAGTAATAATAAAAATGATAATAATAATAATAATGGTAGTAATAAGGGAAGAGTACATAGAATAACTAAATAAACAAAATAAATAAATGTCTATCCCTCTACGGCCATACTTCTTTTGTAGACAAAGGTCTGGCTTAAAGTCACGAATTGCCAATGCCTCAGCTGTCTTTAGAAGTCTGTAACGAAGAAAATGCGGGAAGTTAACATGGATTCGGTAGATGATCTTAAAATCATGGTCAGGGTTGTCAGAGTGACAGAAGTCGATCAGGTGTTCCAAAATAGAGCTTCACAGAAACTTTCTTACTCCCTTGTAAAATCATGCTGAAATATGTTCTCGTATCCGTGTGGAAAGCGTCATCTGACTACGGCCACCATATATATACGATTGTACAGCTTGATAATAAATTCGTTGTTGAAAAGAGTCTCTTCGCTTAATATTGTGTTCTTAATGCTACAATAGGAATTATTAAACTATTGAAAAGAAAACTTACTTATTCAGACCTCAGAAGCAATGGCAATTCAATTGTTAAACCAAGAACTCTGCATACGGAAAACAGTCTATTCAGTGTCACTAAATCTACAATGATCCTGATCTGTCTTAACACCAGTTGGGTAATTTTTGATTTTATCTTTTTCTGATTGAATTACTTACCCGCTCTTAAATGTCTACTCCTTATAGCCAGTGTTGTGAGCTTGACTTTCGTTCAGTTTTAGTTGAATTCTATTCGGTCCTGTCAATTATATTACGTCATTCAATATACTTATTTAGGGTTCAATCCCCGGCCAACGCACTCCTTCACCTCGCTAAGCCAGTAATAACGCTGGTAAAGAGGGAAGGCTGGGCGTGAGTAAGGCTAGTAACTCGACTCCATCCCGTAAAAATGAATACCACTGCTACCGAAACTTCAAGCCTCTAGCCTGAAGCCCTATGTTCAAGCACTGGGAACGTAAAGGAATAAAAAAATTAATAATAATTCCGTGAATTTACTTGGGTTGACCGTATAGATAGATATAATATATTGTTTCATGTTGAACTTTTTCAGACTATCGCTTTTAGGATCCTCATTAGTCTTTTTAAGTTGGTTAGGCTCATGTACTGAAGTTGTCTGTTTACTGCTTATCCACATAAAAACAGTGGCTGAGACCGGATAAGAGAATACTAAGCTTTATTTTGATCCCACTGCTTCGACAAACATATAAATATATGTATATCAAATATATTATATACCTGTGATGAAGACAGGCCTCCAGATGAATATAGAGAAGACGAAGGTAGGTGGTGAAAATAACCAACCAACTAACAGCAACAACAACAACCAGCACCAATCACCATCAACGGGAGAGATTTGACACAGGTTACTTCCTTTATTTATCCAGCTGGGAAGCACGGTTTCAACCAGAGGCAGTCGGAATGGGTGTCAATATTAGCCAGTCAAAGTCAAAAAGGTCAGATTCACCTTCATCAATCTAAAACCAATTCGGAAATCTTCTACATTCAGCATATCGAACAAGATTAGCATTTTTAACACCAATGTGAAGTCGATTTTTCTATACGGGTCAGAAAATTGCACTGGCTCTCATGAAAAGGATTTACATCAAGTTGTACACTTACATCAAAAGCTGTCTTCGCTTCTTACTGGAGATCAAATGGCCAGAAAGAATTAGCAACGAGAAACTGTGGCTTGAATGAATCAACCAAGAACCGATCGCTCAACAAATATGTATGAGGAAACGGAGATGGATCGGACATACACTGAGGAGGCCGTCGAGTGATATTGCATGCAATGCAGGCCACTGCTCGAGTGGAATCCAAATAAGAAGCTATTAGTGGGTCGTCAGTACAAGGATGACATGTAGGAGATCACTGAGGAAGAGATGAGAGACTTTGGACAGTCATGAACACAGCCGAGAAGGATGGCAGAAAATAGAACCATGTGGAGATGTGTTGCTGAAATCCCATTTTCCACCTGGAACTTAAGGGAACAATAATTATAATAATAACATATTGGAAAAACACATCTGTTTTCACAGATAATTTATAAATCCTCTACTCCTAAAGGTAACTGTTAGGAAATTCTAAACATGTCTACAGAATTTCATGAGTAGTGCACATCTCCGAGTGAACATTTGAATGTGACCTGAAGAAGTAATTGACCTCCTTAATTTATTATTCCTCTTTTGTTCATCGATTCCATCAAGGCAAGGAATTGTATGATATCAACTCCAGTCCATTTTTTAAATACAACTTGTGTTAAATAGACCTAAAAGACCTAATAGAACATCATTGAACAAAGCTTGGAATGGCAGTCACCTCTCTATCTCAATTTCATCGACTTTGAAAAGGCTTTCGACAGCATCGATCGAGAGGTGCTTTGGCAACTACTTCGCTACTACGGTGTGCCACCGACAATTATACATCTCATCCAACAGCTGTACGACAACGCTGCATGCCAAGTAATCCAAAACGGGAGACTTACGGGTCATTAAGACCATCTCAAACAAAATACAGACCTTCAATACCTGTTGTCTTCGCTCAATACTCAAGACCAGATGGCCAGAAAACATCAGCAACAAGGATCTCTTGGAGCGAACCAACCAGGAACAAATTGTGAAACAAATAGGCAGGAAGAAATGGAGATGGATTGACCATACTCTGAGGAAACAAACCATCAAGTGACATCACTAGACAAGCCATCGCTCGAGTGGGACCTGAAAGGGAAGCGGCGAGTTGGTCGTCAGTGTGAGGGTGACTTGGAGGAGGTCATGTGAATAGGAGATGAAAACGTGTGGACAGACTTGGAGCCAGGTGAAGACTCTAGCAGAGAAGCGAACGCAATGGAGACTTGGGGCTGAAGCCCTATGTTCCTCTAGGAATTAAAGGAAACAGTAATAATGATAATTTTCCTAAACTACTACATTTATCTTTACACTGCTGGGTGTATTTCCCTCTCCCCCACTTATAACCTTGAGACCGTATTGGTCGTTTGCTGTTTTAACTGATCAATGTAATTAGTGTCGCTCATGGTCATTTGAAGCGTATATTTATAAACGCTACTTCTATCAACCATTTTCGTTGTTGATACGAGACGGTAAAAGCTCTCTACGTCAACGGTCTCTTTTCGGTGGTAACGCATCGTATCGTTATTGTCGTAGTTGCAGCAATGCTTAGAAGAGCAGGTTTGTCAATCAACGTTTTTAAGGTAATCCGTTAGTTCAAACTCTCAAGTGTTTAAATGGTCATAAAATTTGTCAGTCTAGTCAGGCTCTCTTTCTGTTGGTGTGTTTTCGTGTTGTTTTTGTTTTCAAATAACTCAGTGTCTTCGTCATCTGTCACCATGGTTACGCTGAGTAAAGGCTGATAGAGCTAAACTGTCTGTAAGATAATATAAATGTCAGCATATATATATATTTCAAAAGTGAAAATTGTTAAATGCAGTGATGCAGAAAAAATGAGTCTGAGACTGGCAACAATTTTATGATGTCAATTAATATATATACATATATATTTCCTTATAAATTTTATTTTTATTGTTTAATAAAGATTCGTTGACTTGTGTTCTACCACAAAATTTATGCTTTATACAGACTTTCTAAGATTGTAAAGGAATTTAGAAGGTTAGCAAAGAAACTGTGATCTCCTTCCTATTACCTTGCAAACAAATTAGGTTGCGTCATCCTGAAAAGACTAAGAGTTGCTCTGAAATGACAAATTTTGTACAATTCAAACGGTAACGCTAAGTATAATCATCGAACAGAGGATAGAATAGCATTCAAATTTCTACTTGAACTTTATCAAATTATCGAGATTACTTTTCTTTCACGTATCCAGCTAGGGAGCACGGTTTAAACCTGGGGCACACATTACAGATGAAGATGTCTATAGCAGTCAGAATCAGAAAGGCGAGATACGGCTTTATCAACCTGAATTCAATTTGGAAATCTTCTGCACTATGCCTCAGCATAAAGCAAAAGATTCAGATTCTGTTCAACACAAATGTGAAGTCAGTCAGTTCTTCTACATGATTCAGAAACTTGACACGCGCATCACATAAAGGATTTTCAACATGGTACAGACGTTTATCAACAGCTGACTTCTCCGACTCTATACTGAAGATCAAATGACTAGCCGGCCAGCCAGAAAGAATTAGTAACAAGAAACGCTGGCTGGGAACAAACCAAAAGGCGGAAGCCGATTGCTCAACAAATATGTAGGGGAAAATGGAAATGAAGCCGTCAAATGACATCGCGCTTAATGCAGACCATCGTTCGAGTAAAATCCCAATGTGAAACGACTAGTGGTTAGCAAGTGAGAGGTTGACATTGTGGAGATTGTGTGACGAGGAGGATATGAGAGATTATCGTCGATCGTGGAGCCAGCCAGCTGAATAGGACAGTAGAGAATAGAAGAAAGTGGAGATGTGTTGTTGAAGCCCTATGTTCCACATGGAACCCAAAGGAATTATGATAATAATATAGTATCAACTATAAATATATATATACACTTCATCGTTGGTTCTGCCACACGTGGTCCCGTGTACGATATCCGGCAAATGGACTCCTAAACCTTGTTGAGCCAGTTAGGAGTAGGCCAAGTAAAGAATGGAAGGTGAGGCTAAGGAACTCCAGTCTCCATAAAGAGGAATAAACACCACTACTACTGAAAATTCAGACGCTAAAATCTTGAAGTCCTGCATTTTTCACTCAAAAATCCAGATGGAAAAAGGTCATAATTATGTTGACAAGTAGAATAAACCCTAATATGACTTACTATAATGCATAAAGAAAGCTTTCCTAAACTTTCCTAGAATAATTAGAAACAGTGAAAAGTGAAATATTGAAATTATATATATAATCAGACTAATGGTCATTAGAAGTGAAATGACTACAGGCAAAATTAATTATGTACTCATTTGATAGTTTACAACCCTTTTCCCTATTAACAAAGATAGGTAGATAGTTGTACAAACTGCCGACAATTAGACTATGTAGATTAATACAAATATTCCGGCCCACTGTAGAAAGCAAAGGATGCTTCTCAGCTTCATTAAGACAGATGGAGAATGGAGAGAAGAAGCATGAGGAGAGGCGGAAAACACTCTCCCTGTGTTGTTTTTTTTAAAAATTCCCATGCACATTAATAACAATTTTCAGAAGTTATGTGAGAGAAAGAAAATGAAAGAAGAGAACACGAAGTTCAGCAAAGATATCTTTTCGGCGATTTCATTTTCAAAAGCTGTACAATCGCATTCAAATACATAATTTCACATGGAGACAAATCTTGTTTAATTCTACATAATTATGACGGCGAATAAAAGGTGATAATTATTTCAAACTAGATATGGTTTACAAAGAGAAGCTTAGAAACAAATCACATAGGATTAGAACGGATGACAAGTGTGTAAAAATGAGCATGGAAACAAAATTGAAATAATAATTTTCAACTTGAGATGGGAATTAGGAGGTGCGAATATAGATTACAAGAGCCTTAGAAACACAAGAAATTGCACAGGATTAAGATATAATTGTTAATATTTTTAAAACGAATTATAAATGTGAACGGGAAAAGCATGGAAACAAACTTAAAATAACTGTTTTTATGAAAACAAAACACGTAGATCAGCGAAGAGTCTCTTTTCGGCGATTATCTTCTTATAAGAAGATGAATTCGCCGAAAAGAGACTCTTCACTGATCTACGTGTTTTGTTTTCATTAATGCCTGGATGGGGATTATCCATGAACTGTTTTTATAACTGGAAAAAAATGGGGTGAATCGAATGAAGACTGATGGAGTAAGAATCACAGACATAGCGAACGAAAAAGAATCAGAAAGAAAAAAGAGAACGAAAGAAGAAAAAACAAAAAAACAAAAACGGAAGCCAAGGTAACATACCGAACTAAGTCCATAGTAGTTGTAGAGGTTGGACTAATTTCTTTTGAACACACAGCTCCGGCTTCTCGATGCATATTGCGAGGGCTTCTGCAGTAGAGAGAAGTCGGAAACAAACTGCTTTCGGTAGGTTTCTGTTGACTTCGTAAATTACTTTGAAAGAACCAGTTGAGATGTTCAATAATGGCACTTCTGATTGAACCGATGCCTCCTCTTTGCAGCCACTCTGGGTAATGTTCTCTAATACGTTTTGAAAGGATGCGCATACAACGACCTATGTACCTAGCTCCGCACGAACAGGTGAACTGGTATATGTACATTGAATTGGTCATATGCGAGAGTTTGTCCTTCGTGTTGTTTCGAAGTATTGGACGGCTAGAGAATGTCACTCTTAGTGTTGCTGCAGGGAAGGTTTTCTTTAAAGAGCTGGATATTCTCCTCTTCAGGATGAGAGAAAAGTTTAGCAGTGTAGTGCAGTATGACATAATTGTTTGTAACTTTGTTAAAAGTGAAACTTTTCTTCAAGTTATTTCGCATTTAACAGCTGAGACCGCGCTGTTCATTAAAATACTTCCTTTATACAAAGCTATATAAGTAGTATGTTCTCTGTATTTGATGTTTTACAGTTATTCGAGTTTGACCACGGATTGATATCATTTAGAGAATCATCGAAAACCAGGGAGTACTGGACAGAGCTGTTTCGTCCAAGATTGGGACCCATCGGTAGTAAGCACTCACTGGGTTTGAACGCAGGATCTTCCGGTTATGCGCTCATAAACCATTTTTCCAATAGGACCTCACTCAGTTGCCACCCAATGAATTAATAATAACAGCTTTATTCCAAACAGTATTTGTGGTACAGGTATGGAATTTTCAGCGTGCATTACAAATATTGCATCTAATTACCTCATAAATTTTATAAGATTTTAAAAACAAAAGCAACAACAATAAAAAGGTAGATAAATAAAAAGATTAAAAAAAGAGAACAGCGTTGCATACATATTTTAAACAAAGCACTACAGGAATATGAAATATAAAATTAGTGTGTAATAGAAGATGTGATCAACACTATAATAGTAACACAGAAAGGAAAACAAAAACTAATGGGAACTATTTGTTAGAGTGCCGCAGTAAGTTGATCGCGTCATACCTAACAGTTTTCTCATCACATAACAGCTGTGCCAGATAGGGTATTGTGGAGTTTTGTACTTCGCAGTCCTAGCATATAGCCTCCTATAGCTGCTTCTAGTTCTACCAGATGAAATGCAAGGAGAGAGCTGTGGATAGAGAGGGTGTTCGGGGTCTGACAATATAGAATTCGCTAGTTTCTTACATGACATTATATGTCTATCCACAATGGTGTTAACCAGTTGGTTTAACGAAATCCCACTTGCCCCACTAACAGCTTTTATTTATTTTTATTTTTTTTATTTTTTTTTTGATTTACAGCTTGATTCCACACCGTATTTACAGTACAAGTATGGAATTTTCGGCATGGATATCGGTAGCCCAAATTCAGGCTGACCATAGATATCGGGTGTGCGCCGGTAGGGGATCGAACCCGGGACCATGTGCATGGTCGGCGAGAGTCCTAACCACTGTGCCACCGACGCACAGCAAAGCAAAATCGTTCTTAAGTAGTCCAGGAAAGATTAATGGGGAGCAGTAAACTGGGATGGGTAGAATACAGGAATTGACAAACTGAGAAAGCAAAGACTGCTTTATACCAGACTGCCTAAAATTCCTAACGTAGAACGTCAAGCGAAACATCTTTCTAGTAACTAGCAAGATGCGGGATGACCAGGAAAGATCGGAGGAAATACTCAGTCCAAGGTACTTGACATTAGATGTGATTTCAACCTCTATATCGTCAATGATAGTGGGGCCGTGTGAGCTAGGTAGTTGTTGTAGGTCACATTTTCGTCTGAAAGTGAAATTGACTACCTGACATTTAGACGGATTTGGCTTAAGACCGTTTGAAGAGGACCATTGACTAATTTCCGACAGAAAGTAATTTAATTTGAACAGTCTGACTGAGAGTTGACAGGCATAGAAACAGAGAGGTCATCAGCATACTTGACAAAATTGGCTACATCAGAATAGGGTAAGTTATGTAAGAAGAAAGAAAACAGAAAAGGAGAAAGAACAGCACCTTGAGGGACACCAGCTAAAGTAAGTGAGGTAGTGGAGGACTTTCCATTATAGACGGTGTACTGCTTCCTATCAGAAAAATGGGAATGCAGCCACTTATTTGTCCAGCTTTCAGCCTGTGTTGCGACAAGCTTACTTAGCAAGAGAGACCTAGGTACTGAGTCAAAAGCGGATGCGTAGTCAAGGAAGGCACACCTAACGTATTTAGCACCTCTATCTAAACTAGAGACTATATAATGATATAGAACAACAGCGGCATCTAAGGTACACCTACTATGTTTATGACCAAACTGGTTGGGGTCATTGAAAGGCTTTAAAGAGGGTTCAAGATTAAGGAAAATAAGTCTTTGCATAACTTTCAAAAAAGGTGAGGTAATAGCGATGGGTCTAATCTTGACAGTAGGTGCACTTGTTGTTTTAGGCACTGGAACAACTTTGATATTTTTCTATGAGTCAGGTATAATACTTTTGGAAAAAGATTCGTTGAAAATGTCAGTTATTGGGGAACACAAGATGTCGCCACACTTCTTAAGGATAACAGCAGGAACTCCATCAGGACCAAGGGACTGAGTAGGTAACTTCTACCAATTCGTTTTACAGTTAGGCTAGCTGAAATCCTTTTGATCTGCTGTTTTCCGTTTGTCTTATATTTCTGTGAAGAAGAAACTCATATTCTCTTACCGATATGGATGAGGTAACATTTACTGATGAATTCATAAGAACGTCAGGAAATCTGCCAGTTTGACTGTACAGTATCATTGTATTCCGAGTGAAACATATGGCTATTGTACTTGTCTGCCTGCCTGCCTCTATTACCGCTTTCAACCGGCTCCAAGACTTCCCACCATCGATCATTTCGTCTTTACATCATCTGTTTTTCAAATAATCTTCTACAAATGATGACTATGCTAAAGTTTCTCATTTGGGTTCCAACAGGCAATCTGTTTGTCATGTGAAATAAGCTGAGTACAACTTTAGATTATGTTCAGTTCACATATTTGTTGTGTTGTATATTGTTGCCTGCAAGAATTCTTTGTTCCTAGTGGCAGCCATCTACTAATCAGCATACAGACAGCTGGTAATGAAGCTCTGATGGAAGCAGCCTGATGGAAATGCCTTTAATTCTACTTCCACCAAAGTCTTTAAACTACATAAAAGCACTGAAAGTCATGACGTTCGGGTTGTATTCCCTGTGTTGTTTACTGTGGATCTGCATACTGATCTCAGAGTATTGAAAGTCGGCCTTGCTTCATTGATTAGATCCTGATTGACGTTTTCATCCTCATCACAACTGTCCTCTATATATTCACCCCAAGTTCTGTCTACACTATCTCTTCCGCCAAACTGTTTTATTTAGCCTTAACATCTTCAAGTTCCTGTGATATTAGACGTAGTTCATCTACGAATTACATGTCTTTCTAGAGTCTTTCTGAAGATGAAACATATAAATCTCTCACTGTTAGCGGCCTTCGGGAAGATTATCGGTGAAAGATGTAAACTCCTTCTTACTTCTGTCTTAATCACTTTAAACACTTTGATGAGCATTCAGTCATGAAATATATTGTATATCCAATCGAGATGGGACATTTATCCAAATATAAAGTCAAGCCTGCGTCATTCTATTCTGCAGTAGGACACATGACCACAAGAGCTATCAGAGACACAGACTGGAAACAGGCCTCCTGACGTTCCAAAAACGAATTATGACAACATATAGACAGTTATTTATTCAGATCAGTCTGAACACCGACACACAGACCATCAAAGCTAGATCGTGTGTTATTCAGACAGCGGGACAAATCTCAGTGAACGGTGAACTTTATAAACATTTGAAACAGAATTCTTTCATATGCAAACTATTTTAAAATATTTTCAGTTATTCTCATAGTGGTACAACATGGCAGATTATCTTACGAAGGAGAATAAAAAATATCTCAGGAAAGGATTAGTTTTCTATAGTTTGGTTTGTAAGGGTTAGTTATGTTTTTACGAGTTGATGACGGACTGATACCAGTTAGAGAACCATTGAAAACCTGGAAGTATTGTTTCGTCCTAGTTCAGGAATCATCGGCAGTACGCACCCACTGGGATTCGAACCCAGGACCTTTCGGTTACAGGGCAAGCTCGTATAACATAACTAACCCTTACAAACCAAACTATATAATATTAATCTGATGCTCGTTAGTGACTTGATACAGGACGGAGTTTCCTGGAGTTCTAGTGAGAAGTCGTGACCAGTGATGTCCAATTAGATGTCACGTGCGTGGATGGATGTCACACCAACGACAATGGTTGGGGTCGCGCTAAATCACGAATTGGTAGAAGTTAGAACTCATGAACCATTGAATCGGGTCCCAGTGGCTGAATGGTATACGAGTTTGCCTTGTAACCAGAAGGTGCTGGGTTCGAATCCTAGTGGGTGCGTACTGCTGATGATTCCAAAACTAGGATGAAACAGCAGCTGTCCAGCACTCCCTGGTTTTCAGTGGCTCTCTAACTGATATCTGTCCGTCATCAACTTGTGAAAGGATTAGTGCCTGCTTGCTAAACGTGGAACATACGAGTTCAAGACTGGATTTTTCGTTTTTGGGTAGCAGTGGTATGTGTTCATTGAAGTAGTGAGGTTGCCAGCCTCACATCCAACTATTCATCCTTTCCTGTCTTACTACATGCTGAACAAGGTTAAGGAACGCCTCTTTAACCCAGGATTTGGGCCAGGAACATGGGCATTCACACCACTGAGCCAACTACAGACATACGAATTTCTTATTGGACAGCAATCACTTTAGCTATGTACTAATGCTAGTACTACTTGTTATTTCTGTGAAATTTAATGTCTAATGTTTATCTTTTCATAAATTATTAAACATATATTCAACTTAGATATTTATCTTACGATGAACTCAGTTGGTGTAATTCCAGCATGGTAGATTACACCAGTAAAGGATACCATAGAATAAATTGTATCTGAGTTTGCCGTATACTTATTCTCTTTTGTTCTAAGTGAAGCATAGGGCTTCACGGGAACATCATCTCATTCTATTTCATGCAGTCGTCACTAGCTAACCTCACGATTTCCTATAAGCTGTTACGTCCTCCATGTTTCACGCGTGATGTCACTCGACGGTCTCCTCAGCTTTTATCTAACTCCATCTCCATTTTCTTCAGCGCATTTGTTGGGTAATAGGTTCTTGGTCGCTTTATTGCTTATTTTTCCCACCGGCTATTTTATATTCAGTACGGAATCAGAGAAGATGGATGTGGACTAAGATCAGAAGCCTGCGCAAGATGCTTATGATGACTAGCCAAGTCTCTAGGAAGGTACTGTCCTGATATATCACACAAATATAAATATAAGTGAATAGGAAGCGTACCCCTCAACCATATGACTGTAGACCTTTTAATATCAAGCATCACAAATAGACAGGGTTAATACACAACGATCTATTGATATTATTTTGGTCGATGTTGTTTAGAAGTGGGATCTAATAAGCAAGTTCCATCCTACTTATTCACACCATTCGTCAGAACACTAGACCATAAAATTCAAAGGTCCAGTCCATCACTCACTGTAAATGCTGACAAGTTTGAAATAGGACTTAATGAACGTCTCATCAATTAAATCATATCGTGTTAACCTTAAGACATCACTGAAGCAATCGTAATTTATGCAGTAAGTGAACTTAGATGCTACAGTAATTTAAACAAAAACGGAATATTCAGGTATTGGCTTTTTTTTAGGGATTTAGTTTAATTGGTTGGAGGAGTTCATCATGAGCTGACATCACTTAGAGAAACACTGAAAAACCTGGAAGTACTGGACAACTGTCTCGTTCTAGATTGGGACTTTCTATCAGTATGCACGCACCGGGGTTCGAACCCGGTTCGAACCTCCCACCAATCGAATTGAATCCCTACAAAACTAACACTTGAAAATTCATCTGATACTCACTAGCAACTGGCTCTATTCAGGCAGTTAACCTGCCGTTTTAGTGGGAAGCCGTAACCAGTAGAGTGAAGCAGATTGAAGGCGAGGCAGTAACTCGCCGAAGAAGATATTGCGAAGTTGTCGATGTGTGTCATGAATTGGTAGAAGTATTAATTCATGGGGTGGCTGCTGGATTAGGTCTCAGTGGCTGAATGGTCTACGAGCTCGCCTTGTAACTATAAGGTCCTGAGTTCGAAACCTAGTGGTGGGTGCGTACTGATGAAGAGTTCTGAACTATTACGTAGGCAACAGCTGTCCAATACTCTCAGGTTTTCCAGTAGTTCTCTAACTGATGTCGGCTCATGATGAAATCCTCCAAACAAAACAAATGGAACAGCTAACTCATGTTACAATTATAATTAATAACACTACCTCTATTTTGAATAGTATTTATCCGATGTGCAAACTTTTCAGCGGAATTTGCAGCATATCAGTTTCGCTCTATCCAGAATTTTCAGATAAACTAGTAACTGGTAGTAGATTACCTGGCACACTGCTGTCTATCCTGAATTGAAAAACAATCCCTCATGGGATTTCTTCGTTGCTTCCTTCAGGGAATGTATAACATTTGATTGAAAGACGACTTATATAAGCCCAAAGGTACATTTTGCGACACGAATTGAATTGAATTTTATTTCTCAGACAGTAGCACGCTGAGTTAAAAGTTTCAGGAGCAGTTATCCCAAGTATCAGGAGACTTTGACAACCACTGTTTTGCTTTTCCTCAAATCCATGACAAACTTAAAAATTATCAGGTCGTAAACATTTTTGAAATGATTTCGAAAGTTTTAATGGTCTGAAACACGAGAAATTATACAAAAAATGTGGAAGGATTTACTTGTTCAAGTTTTTAGGCTGGCTGTCAGTTAATGTTCAACATCTTCTGATCCCTTCATGGTCTGCATTTCTTCATTACTAATTTCATTTTGAAATTTGCATTTATTTTTACAGCCGGTGGTTTGGAAAGATGTCAGTCATTCAGAATGGAAAACAATCTCTTGATCGACTAACAGAAAGGAATCATAAGACCTTGTATAAAGAAGGCCTTTTTGTCTAGAGTTTAAACACACGTTTTTTAATAACAATAATAACATGTTTATGCTGGACAGTATTTATAAAATGCATAGAAAATTTCAGAAGAGTTTATTGCATGATATTTTCCCTTTGTATAATATCTTCAAGTAAAATATTGATTGACAGTATATCCTGTGACATAGTGATCTCTGAGCTGAAGCACAAACCATTCCATGATGATATATATCTGCCTTGTCTCATTCAAGAAATCTGTCCACTATATCTAGTTGAAGGCCAATTGTAAGATGTTCAGGAGAACATTTTGAGAGCCAGGGACATAACTGGAGAACAGTTATCTCGTGTGTTGAAACACGTTGCAACACAATATCGGACCTTTCCTCAGGTTGAGTATGGACTTGCGAATTTGAGGCTTGTAAACATTTTAAATGCACACAAGAGTAGATAACACTATTGGAGGTCATATCTTAATCGATTAAAACGAACCGAACGAGAGACAATGCATATGAAACAGAGAGATGGAAGTTTTTATCAGCCAAAGTTTTAAGCTGGCCGCCCCTGTTTTTCTGTGTGTGTCTGTATGACAGATGTCCGACGCATGTTTCAGGGGAAAGGAGGTTTACATTCTATTAGCTGGCTGCTGCTTGACAGATTTGATAACAGGAAGAAAAGTTACCAATCTGAAAAACTCCAGATGGTGAGTGTTATTCACACGTGGCTGGGTAGATGCAATATCATTTCCTTGAGTTTCGGGTAGAATATAAAGCTTCAACAACAGATCTCCATTTCATCATCTTCTCTGCAGTCATGTTCACCTGGGTCAGTGGCTGTCCACAAGCTCTTATCCCCTTCTAACGAAATCTTATCCATGTCCCCCTCAAACTCATGTACAAGTCGTTGTTCCTCATTCAATTTTCTACCTCGAGGGCCTTGCTCATGATGTTCTTCAGCGTTTCCTTCAGCGTCTGTTTGATGTGTCTAAATTTTTTCCGGCATATTTGATGTCCTTAGTTGGTTCTTAACCCGTCAGAGTTCCTTGTTACCGATAATTTCTGGCCGGCCATCTGATCTACAGTTTGCACGCTGAACCATTTGAAACCTTAGAACTGAGGTACAAAATTATTAATACGGTGGTTAGACAACTGCTTTGTATTGACTTATTCACTAGCTTGGTTCATTGTGTTGTAGTGTACACTGAACGTTTGTTTTAACTCACTCATCCTAGTTTTGGCGCTACTCCACTTCGCTTCTTGTACGTTTTGGCACTTGAATGCTTTCTCCCTCGCTGTACTCTCCTACAAGCATACTGCTCGAGTTCCCTACTCCTACGGGTACAGATAAGTGGTAAACCTGTTTTTATATTATTAAATTCTAATCACATTCGTTATAAATATACGTTTGGTTACAGGCAAGTAGCGAGTCCTTTTTATTTCTGCTTTTTACTCGTTCCTGAGTACTTGCAGGATAGGCAGAGTACTGATTAAGACCTAGGCAAAAGAAGTTAGTCTTTTTGAAAGTGTGACAGGCAAACTCACCTGAGGATAAAAATCTGGCACTTACAGTGTCTTCTATCATTATTGGGGTATTTTGTGATGGCGGCAGATGTAAGAAGTAAGCGGTAATCAGTAGGGAATATTTGATCTTTGGATGAGTAACTAAATGCATTCTCGATTAGAACCTTATTCGCAACAATATTCCTGTCTTCCACATAAACTTTTGGTCACATTACTATTGTCCATGTCAGTTAGTAATAACCTACTGAAAATCATGCCTTCTGTGACACCAAAGAAATAACTAGGGTGTTCTCAAAGTCTCTCAAATAAAGCATATTTACATTAAGATGAAGGGGTATTGTCACTTTTTTAGGCTACTCTCTGCTGGATAGAAAGTAGTCACCGCGCGAAATTACCTTCTAAAAACCAATTAACTCCCCATGATATATCTTCTTCGGTGTCCATTAAGGTTACTTGGATAGATTTGCAGTTACAAGATTAAATGTCGGGATCTCTGAGGTAAAATGTGGGCATGAATATCACAGTGGGTGTTTTCTCATCCCTTGGTGTTTCAAGTGAAACGGAGGACTTCACTCTTCAAGATTTGAATTTACAGGATTAGCGGTGTGTTATTACACTGGATGAAGTGCTAACCTCACTCCAAACCTTACGTCTTTTCCTTATCCATTATCGGCTATCTGACTGGGGGAGGAAATAATTTTAGGGTTGCATCTTCCAGGTGATCAAACTTGAACTAGGTGTGTGATTGACAACTAGTCTACCCGTAGTCATCAACTTAGAGAAGTCGTGACGACCATTAACTAGTTAATATTTTGAATCTAATCAACTTTTGTTTTAATCATAGGTAGAGTTATCATTTCTAATCTTTGCATGACGGCTTCAGTTAATAATCCTGATATGGGCGATCCCATTGGTGTTCCTTTTATCTATTCGTATATTTGAGTATTGAATTGGAAGTATGTTGTAAGACCGAATTCTATGAGTTCGATCCAAGCTGAAGTTTTCAACACTATAGAGTAATTGTTGCATAGTTTCTGTTGTTAGTTTTGGACTAATTGAAGTATATAATGCTGTGACATCATCAAAGGACACCATTATTTCATTATCATCCACTTGAATGTTTCTGATTTTCTCTAAAAATTGGATTGACAAACTGGAAGAAAGGTCGCATGATTCTGTTAGGTATTTTAATTTCCAGACGGTTCTTTAGATAGATTATATGTTGGTTTTCCTGAAAGCGAAACGATTGGTCTACCATAAGGTCCTCATCCAGCCAATTTACATCTCTAAAGATGGTTGGCTAAGCAACATTTGGTTGGAGGATTTCATCATGAGCTGACATCAGTTTGAGAACCATTGGAAAACCACACTGGGAGTACTTACTATACAGCTAGCTGTTTCGTTAGCCTAGTTTTGGACTCTTCAGCAGTACGTACCGATCGCAAAGGTCCAAACTCAGGACGTTCTGGTTATAAGACCAGTGAGCTCATAGGCCACTGAGCCACTTGAGTCCTCGAACTATGTGTTAAACAGTTAATATTGATTTAAAATGAAAGTTAGTGAACGATGTTATTCCCTTCCCTAAACTTCATTTTGGAAAACGTTTATTTATGTAGATCATTATTTTATCAAAACGTATAATGAATGAGTCATCTATAGAAGGAATAAAATAGCAGTTCTACATACACAAGGCATGAGCAATAATAAAAAAATAATAAAAATGACGACTGGTAAGCATGAAATAAAGTCATTTATCATCCATGGACGAGTGATAGGAATATAAAACCGCTTTCAGGTCAAAAAACACACTCACATACATCATGACAGAACTGAATAAGTTAATATATATTTGACAAAAATGATGGTTTGAAAAGACAGTATATATATATACATATATATATATATGTAAAATTTGTCAACGATATACTGTAAAAGTGACTGTTTGACAGAACAAACTTTAATGAAATGACTGTGTGTTTTATTATTATTATACTATTATTATTATTGTTTCTTTTAATTCCTAGAGGAACAAAGAGCTTCAGCCGTGCGTCTCCAATACGTTCGGTTCTCTGCTAGAGTCTTCACCTGGCTCCATGTCTGCCCATACATTTTCATCTCCTCCAAGTCACCCTTGAACGACTAACTCACCGCTGTCCTTTCAGGTTTCACTCGAGCAATAGCTTGTCTAGTGATATCACTTAATGGTTTCATCAGAGTGTGGCCAATCCATCTCCATTTCTCCCTGCCTATTTGTTTCAAAATCGGTTCCTGTTGGGTTGGTTCGTCGTTTCAAGAGATCCCTGTTGCTGATCTTTTCTGGCCGGCTATCCGATCTTGAGTAGTATTGAGCGAAGACAACTGTTATTGAAGGTCTGTAATTTGTTTGAGATGCTCTTTATGACGCGCTGGTCAAGTCTCTGATCCGTATAGTAGCAATGACTGACTTCAAATTGGAGTTGAAAATCCGGATCTTACTTTTGATGCTGAGTGCTGTTGCCCTCCACACAGAATTGAGAGTAGTGAAAGCTTGCCTTGCTTTTCCGATTCTTGCTTTGATATCCTCGTCACTTCCGTCCGCCTGTAGTTGAAATGTAATGTTTTCACCTTCATAATCAAGCTGAAAGTGTATTGGCTTTTTTTCCACTGTGATTTGTTTTACATTTTTGACTTCAGATCTTCCATACTTGTTGATGAACCTTTGACGGTACCCATTGCTCTTCAATGTCTTTTCAAGAAACTCAAATTCTTCCTTTAATTTCTCTATAGAGCATATTCTTCTCGCTCTATAGTACAGAGTCTTGACTAGACCGCGTTTAAAGCTATTTGGACAAAAGCTATTGAAATGAAGGTATTGTCCTTTCCATGTAGGCTTTCGATAAATTGACTTTTGAAGACTACAATCTTCTAGGCGTTCCATGGCAATGTCGAGGAAGTGAAACTATCCGTCACTTTCAGGTTTTGTTTGGTGTATAGAGGTATCCAACTGTGAAAGTTAGTAAGCTGTTCATTGCACGTCAACTTTCTGTGGATAGATCTTTTCAGTGTTCCATCATGTCTTCGTCTGGTCAACTGAACGTCAAGAAAGGATATTTTGGAGTTAGACTCTTTCTCTAACCTCAACTGAATCGTGGGGTGGCAGTTGTTAAAGGAATTTAAGATGTCGTCTAGATTTTCTTCACTGTTGACGATAATGAAAGTGTTGTCAACGTATCTCTTGTAGAATTCGAAGGTATGGATCATTTATAATCATATTATAATATTTTCAGCCTGTATTTAGTTCAAGAGAATATCGAAAGAAGTATTCAAAAATCGAGATTCGCCATAATACAAATCATCATTGAACAAAGCTTGAAATGACAGTCATTTCTCTATCTCAACTTCATCGACTTTGAAAAGGCCTTCGACAGCACCGATCGATAGGTGTTTTGGTAACTACTTCTCTACTACGGTGTGCCACCGACAATTATATATCTAACCCAACAGCTGTACGACAATGCTGCATGCCAAGTAATCCACAACGGGAAACTTACGGAATCCTCTAAGTGAGGACAGGAGTAAGACAAGGCTGCCTACTATCGCCAATGATTTTCCTGATTGTAGTTGACTGGATAATGCGACAAAGAGCGGGCAATGAGGAAACAGGCATAAAATGGACACACACAAAACACTTGGAGGATCTGGACTTCGTCGATGATATATGTCCGATTTCCCACAAACTGGGAGATATGCAAGCGCAAAGCAACAAGTCGGCAAAAGAAGCATCAAAGATAGGACTTCAGGTGAACATAGAGAAAACAGAGGTGATGAAGATTCCTGGGCAACACCACTAACAGCAACAACAACAACAGACAACAATCAGCATAAATGGGAGGAACCTGAAAGAAACAACCTCTTTTACCTACCTGAGAAGCATCATTTCAACTACAGGCGGACGGAAGTGACGAGGATATCAAAGCAAGAATCGGAAAAGCAAGGCAAGCTTTCACTACTCTCAATTCTGTGTGGAGGGCAACAGCACTCAGCATCAAAAGTAAGATCCGGATTTTCAACTCCAATTTGAAGTCAGTCATTGCTACTATACGGATCAGAGACTTGCACTGCGCGTCATAAAGAGCATCTCAAACAAACTACAGACATTCATTAACAGTTGTCTTCGCTCAATACTCAAGATCAGCAAGGCTAGAAAAGATCAGCAACAGAGATCTCTTGGAGCGAACCAACACATCAGGAACCGATTGTGAAACAAATAAGCAGGAAGAAATGTAGGTGGATTGGCCATACTCTGAGGAAACCAACCATCAAGTGACATCACTAGACAAGCCATTGCTTGGGCGGAACCCGAAAGGGAAGTGGCGAGTTGGTCGTCAGAGCAAGGGTGACTTGGAGGAAATCATGTGAAGAGGAGGTGAAAACGTGTGGGCAGACTTGGAGCCAGGTGAATACTCTAGCAGAGAACCGAACGCAATGGAGATGCACAGCTGAAGCCCTATGTTCCTCTAGGCATTAAAAGAAACAATAATAATAAATAAATCACACTAGCATACAGAAATATTCACCGAATGACAACTTTTTCACCACATTTTAAGCCTGATCGGAATCACATCAAGCTACTCACGTGAACTTCCAACTTCGTTTAAATAATTCCATTATTCCTCATCTATTAATTTAATCAGCTGATATCAGTTAGAGAACCATTGAAAAACCTGGTCGTGCTGGACAGCTGTTTCATCTTCCTAGTTTAAAGGTATTCATGAGTATGCACCCCCCACCAAAGTTCGAATCCAGTAACTTTTAGTTGCAAGGCGAGGTCGTAAACCATTACTCGGTCACTGAGACACGAATCAATGGTGAGCCCACGAATTCCAACTCCCGCCAATTCACGACATAACGCGCAGTAGGAATATTATCCAGATTTCTGGAATGAGTGATGAGTCATTATTGTTGCGTGCGTTGGATGTAGATTCACTCGATGAACAAAGATTCAGTTATCAACCTCTCTCTTGACTTACCTGTATTGCTTTTCAGAATTTTAACCCTGTTCCACTCAAATGTATGGTTGTGTATTGACGAATGTAGTGCAGTGGCTAGGCTTTCTCCTAAATAACCAATCTTCGCGGAGTCAATCACTCTAACGTCAGCTGAATTCTTACCTTCGGACAATTTGGAAGAAGTCCAGTGTAATTCTGTTTGAGTAAACTAAGGTGGTTCTGAACTTGGACTGTTTGCTTTAATCATTCAGTGTGTAATTCTTGGGGATAGATTTTGATCATGCATTGTTGGGAATACCCTCCTTGATTTGAAGCCACTTCTTACAACTGCTTAATGCCACTATTCAGATGTAGTGCAATCACTGCTGAACAGTATTGTAGGTCTATTGACGAATAATTGTCTTTTCGATGTCTTTTAAGCGTTCTATGCCTTTGCATGTCTCTATAAAGTTTTGGTCAGTTATACAGTAGGATTCAAAGATTGGCTCCCTACGTTCAGACCACAACAAGTCTGTTTTGGTCGTTACAGACGAAATGCCTGCCCAGTATTACACGTTTTCCTTGTAATTCTACTTGAAGTGAGTTCGTGGCCAAACTTGATAAACTTGCACTGAATTCGGTCGACACTGTACTGTAAGCTAAGTCTGTAAAATAAAAGAATAACGTAGATTTACACAGAAATGTTTTCGAGAATACGTTAAATGTAACCATGCAACGACAGGTCTTTGAAACCTGATATTAACCCGCTTTGTGAAGTAAATATTTGTTGATTTCTAAGACGCGTCTCTGAAACTCCTTCAGATCTGATATTTCACTTAGTCGAAAGCATTTCATCCTACATATTTCACTTTAAAAGGAACTGTTTCCCTAGTGCAGACTGAGAGAGAGGGTTGGTATTCAAAACAGATGGGTAGACAGAACTGTTGAACACTCATGAAACTTGAGAAGCCGACTGAACACATTAATACCGGCACGAATCTCACTAGGTATTAGATTACATGTATAACTCTGCGCATTTAAAGTCTCTGTTGAGTTCTACACTTCCTAACACACAAATCACAATACCACTTGAATAAAAATACATGTGATATGCAAGTTGAGACCGTTGTGGCGTTGTTTTCCCGCTGACTGATATAATAAACAGTATTGAGCTCATTTTCAAAATAAGGATTCCCATAATGTCACGAAATGTGAGAAACACGATCCCAGAAAATAATTTTAAAGGGAATGTTTTAAGAATTTGTTTCCTAAAATCCTGCTAGTACTCAAGCCCTTCTTTTTAAAAAGAAATGTGATTTTTTTTCTGAAATATATGAGTATCTTTGTGTGAGAATAAGAATTCCTAAACGTTTCTTCAAATTTACGTTACCGGTTGCAAAGACTAAAAGTAGCATAAGTTAGCAAAACTCAAAGCCTTGATCACCGATGATATTCCTGATTACCGTGAACTGGATCATGCATCAGACCGTAGAAAGACAATGTGAAGACAGCTATAAGTTTGTCTGACAAGAACACTCTAGAAGATCTGAACTTTACGGACGATTTTTACCTAACGTTACAGAACTTTAGGCTATAACCACCAAGCTGACTGAAGAGACAAATAGTAAGAATGACAATAAGCACTAGTCACTATCAAGAACAGAAATCTAGGCAAAATCACTCTACCAGGGTAGCACATCATGTCAACTTCAGATGGTCAGTTCGAATGAAGATTTCGAAAGCAAAATTAGAAGAGCGTAAATGATCTTCATTAACCTGAAATCAACCAGGAAATCTATTGCATTCAGCGAAAGGAACAAGGTTCAGATTTTGAAAACTGATGTCACATGGAGCATTTCTACAAGCTGCAAAACTGTATCAGCAAGATGACCAGTGTGCATCGGTGGCACAGCGGTTAGGACGCTTGCCGACCATGCACATGGTCCAAGGTTCGATCCCGGCCGAGTACTCTTACCTCTCTCAGCTAAAAAGAGGTTAGGATGAGGGATTGAAAAATAAAGGAATAAAAAGTGACAGTAAGAATAAACAATGTTGGCCTCTGGTGGACGAATCACCAACGAAGAATGAATAGTCCAACAAATGTCCAGGAGAAAATGGAGAAGAATGAGCCACATGATGAGTAGGCAGCTGAGTAACATCACACGTTACACAAGCCTTCAAATGGAACTCAAATGGGCAACGACCAAGTGAGTGTTGGTCTGAGAGTGACATGCAGGCGACCCTGTGATTAGAAGACGACTGTTTGTTGTCGCTCGAGGAGTCAGTGGAAACAGACTGGAGAAAATACATTGAAGTAGATATACGCTGTTGAAGCCTAACGTTCTATTCGAACCCTGAGGGAATAATAACAATACTTATAATAAGGCATTTTTGAAAATATCGGGACAGATATCAGAGCGTTAGAAGCGACAAACCATTGTTGAAAAATATGCAAATTCTTCAATGACAACTTATGCTATCAGTATAAAACTTGGGCACTTTGGTGGTAGAGTATAACTCAATTATGGATAAAATTTTATTTTGATAAATCACACAGTGTTACACCATGTGTAATATTAACTGATGACAACGTTTCAAGCACAAACTATTGTTACTCATAATCATGTCAAGATAATACTCACACAACTTCCTTGCTTCATTTGCATACATTAGTGAAAATTGATGATTAGACATTTGAATAAAAATCAGTATAAGATAATGTACAATCGAAAATAATATGAGTATTATTGATCAAATACAATCAGATGGGAAATAAGACGAGTGTTTTTACAGTAAAAATAAGTAACTTGCCAGAATGTTATAGTGTGAACTGAAAATAAGGCATCTACAGTTTTACCATATAAGGAGCGGACATCTGAGACCCTATGTAGGATTCTCAATAAAGCAGGAATTCTGATGGCATTCAAACATACAAACTCAGTCAGGGACAAGCTCTGTAGGTTGAGGGACCTTATAGGTTGACCCGATTAAACAAAATAATATAATTTAAAAATTGCTTTTAATGACTGTGACTTAGGTCAACTACATGAGTCAAGTGAGTAGATCAAGGGTAATCAGATTATCAGAGCATACGAATTCAGCTTAGGTTAGAATGATTAACCCTGTGAAGATAAGTAATTTAGAAGAAACTCAGCACTGCATTGCACTACATGCATTAACACACAAACACACAATAGGTTGGAAGATGGTTAAAATTCTAAGAAGTAATCTATGCAGGAGGAGAGAGAGATTGACTACTGAATCCTGGTTCATTGAGTCCACACCCAACACATACAACAGAAATGACTCAACGCAAATAACAGAGATATGGAAGATATTATTACCACCAGTCAAATCAGAGGAGAATAATTAGTTACATTCTAATAAGCTACTTATTTTAACTATAAAATCACTCGTCTTATTTCCCATCTGATTGTATTTGATCAATAATACTCATATTATTATTTCTGATTGTACATTATCTTATATTGATTTTTATTCAAATGTCTAATCATCAGCTTTTACTTATGTATATAAATGAAGCAAGGAGGTTGTGTGAGTGAATTGATATGATTATGAGCAGTTATAAATTGTGCTCGAAACGTTGTCATCAGTCAATATTACTGTCTAACACTGTGTTATATAACAACGTATGCTAGTTAGAAGCTCAGCAACAGATGATGTTCACTTCAGTAATCGAGACAAAAAATTCTTCAGATGAACTGTATTGAATATCTGACTAAATAGTTCCACCAAACAATAGGTGCCTACTGAAAATGATACATATGCAAAGCACCATGTATTTGTAATTGAAATAAATCATTCCAACGTTTCGCATGTCACGAAAAGTCGATTCTTTAAACTCACTGCCACCGTTTTGAAACTGTTTCCATCTCTAATCAACGTCGTATTTCTTTTCAGGTCTGGAGGTTTTCTTACAGTTCACACATGGAAATATATTCCTCATGCATGAGTATCAACTTTCAAAGATCATTCGTGGATTCTTTCATTTTTTTAAAAACAGTTAAGTTTTTCTACTGTCTATCTCACACTGTTTTTTCCGAATACTTCTCATATATAGTGAAATGCCCATAAGATCGTGAAAAATACCCACTGGGACATTAGAAAGAAGAGAACAGGAAGTTCAGCAAAGAGGTTGATCTTTTCCGCAATTTCATTTTCAAAAGCATCTGTACAATCGTATTTAATTAAATAATTTTACATAGATACAATTTCTTTTACTCGATTTCACATAATTATGAAGAGAAATAAAAGGTGAGAATTATTTTCAAGTAGATATGGATTACGAGGAGAGACTTAGAAACAATATTAGAACGAATTACATGTGGGTAGAAAGTGCGCATGGAAACAAATTGAAATAATAAAATTTCCACTTGAGATGGAAATTAGGAGGTGTGAATATAACTTACAAGAGTCTTGCAAACAAAAATTGCACAGGATTAGGATATAACTGTTAAACAGTTATTTTAAAGAAATTATAAATATGAGCAGGAAAAGCATGGAAACAAACTTGAAAATAACTGTTCTTATAACTGAAAAAAATGGGATGAATTGAATGAAGACAAAGAGAGAAGAATCACACACACAGCGAATGAAAAAAGGAGGCTAAGGGAACATATCGAACTAGGTCCATGGTAGTTGTAGAGGTTGGAATAATTTCTTTTGAACACACAGCTCCGGCTTTTCGATGCATATTGTGAGGGCTTCTGCAGTACAGAGAAGTCGGAACTATACTGCTATTGGTAGGTTTCTGTTGATTTAAATGCAACTTAACTATTTTTTTGGTTATAGCTTGAAACTACACAGTATTTTTGGTACAAGTATGGAATTTTCAGCATTTGATATCGGTAGCCTAAATTTTGCAGGCCGACCATAGATATCGGGTGTGCGTCGGCAGGAGATCGAGCCTCGGACCATGTGCATGTCGGCGAGCGTCCTAACTGCTGTGCCACCGACGAAATCAACAGTGTACCTTCAATATCATTATTTGTGTTGTATATCAAGGTGCGTGCGTCATCCATGCACGATTTGTATTTCATTCAGACAAGTGGTTAATGTCTTTGTAACGAAAAAGTCTCACTCTGAACCAGTCAACCCTCTTTTAAATTTGGATAGCAGTATTATAAGAAAGAGTTTATATGAAAAAAGCTTGGTGTGATGCATTTACGCAATACCTTTCGGCTGCAAATACGGAGTTCGATCCCCGGCCAACCGACGCACTCTTTTACCATGCTAAGCCAATGGTAAGACCAATAGAAGGGGAAGGCTGATCATGGGGATAAACACCCCTTTCCTGTGAAAATAAACACCGCTGCTACCGTAACTCCGAATCTCTAGCTTGAAGCATCTTGTGTTCCACTGGGAACTTAAAGCAATAAATTCATCTAATGACATTTCAATATAGAACTATGAAAACTCGATCACAGTTGTCAGACTAGTTCGAGGAATAGACACAACTTCAATTACATTTGTCATTCGTCCTTACTCAGCGCTATTGATTTAAGAATTGAACTTGTTCACTGTGATAGAGTATAATTCCAATGTGGGTAAAAATTTACTTTGATAAAGTCTTACAGTGGCATGCAGTATTATTTACTGATAACAACATTTCAACCACAATTCATGCCTACCCATAATCGAATCAGGTTACTCACGTGACTTTCCAACTTCGTGTTTATATTTCTTGATTTATTGATTGATAGGAATGGTTACAGGATTTTATCATGAACTGACATCGGTTTGAGAACCATTGGAAAACCACTTAAGAATACTGGACAGCCGTTTCATCCTAGTTTAGGACTTTTTATCAGCATGCACCCACCAACATGGTTTGAAACCAGGATATTTTGGTTTCAAGGCAAGCTCGTAGACCATTAGTCGGACACTTTAACCCGATCCAATGGCCAGCACATGAACTTTAACTTCAGCCAATTCACGAGATAGTGTGCAGTAGGAATATTTTCCATATGAGTGATGAGTTCGGGGGTAGATTCACTCGATGAACCAGGATTCAGTAGTCAACCTCTCTTGCTCTCCACCTACCTATATTACTTTTTAGAATTTTGACTCTGTCCCACCCACCCTATTTTGTGTGGTTGTATGTTAATGCATGCAGTGCAATTGCTGAGCTTTTTTCTAAATTACTTATCTTCTCGGGGTCAACCATTCTTACCTTAGCTAAATTCCTATGTTCTGATAATCTCACTACTCCCGATCTACTAGTCTGACCTGTGTAGTTGACTTAACTCACAGTCATTGGAAGGCAGTTTGTAAGTTAGACAAAATAATATAATTTTCAAAGTACCTTACCATGACTGTGATTGAGGTCCACTATAAAGATCAAACGAGTAGACTGGGAGTAGTCAAATTACCAGAACATAAGAATTTAGCTAAGCTTAGAATGATTGACCCCGGGAAGATTGGTAATTTAGGAAAAAGCTCATCAACTGCGCTGAATGTATTAACATTACAATTCTCAAAATTCATATAGGTAGATGGAGAGAGACGTTGATTACTGAATCTTTATTCATCGAGTGAATCTTCACCCAACACATGTAATAGGACAATCTGACCACACACATTTATGTGTCACATAAATTTAGTTCACCTTTGAAATGCGCAATTGATCAACTAGAATTCTATTAACAGCATATCGATTACACAAATTTTTGATTAAGAGAAAGTGAGAATAAAGCAGTGCACATGCTTGACAAATTTAACTATGGGCATCCTGCACTAAATCTTGCCATCGAGAAAGAAAGTAGTGATATAATTTCATTCCTGGACGTTACTACAAAACAGGACGACGATTAATTATTATTATTATTGTTTCCATCAGTTTCAAGAGAAACATAGGTCTTAAGCCACACGTCTCTATTGCGTCCGGTTCTGTGCTAACGTTTTCACCTGGCTCCACGTATGCCCACATGCTTTCATCTCCTCTTCACATGACCTCCTCCTCCATGTCACTCTCACACTCACAACAAAATCGCCGCTTTCCGTTTGCGTTCCACTTGAGTGACAGCCTGGCGTGTGATGTCACTGGACGGTTTGTTGTCTCAGAGTATGGCCAATCCAACTCCATTTCTTCCTGCATATTTGTTGCACAATCGCTCCTGCTGGGCTGGTTCGTTCATTGCCACACATCCCTGTTGCTGATCTTTTCTGGGCGGCCATTTGATCTTGAGTGGTATTGAGTGTAGAGCCAGCTGTGAGTGAAGGTCTGTAGTTTGTCTGAAGTGCCCTTTGTGACGCGCAAAGTCTCTGATCCGTATAGTGAGTAGCACTGACTTTACATTGGAGTTGAAAATCCACATCTTATTTTTCATGCTGAGTGCTGTTGATCTCCACCCAGACTTGAGAGAAATGAAAGCTTGCATTGATTTTCCGATCCTCGCTTTGATATCCTCGTCAGTTCCGTCCGCCTATAGTTGAAAAGATGCTTCCCAGGTGGGAAGTAAGATAAGTAAAGGAGGCTTTTTCTTTCAGATTTCTCCCATTTATGCTGACTGATTTTTGTCTGCTGTTGTTGCTGTTGCTGTGGATGTTTGGCAGGAATCTTCATCACCTGCCCTGCTTTTTCTTTGCTCACCTGAAGTCCTTCCTATCTTTGATGCTTCTTCTGCAAACTTGTTGCTTTTCACTTGCATATCTTCCAGTTTGTGGGAAATCAGGCGTGAAGATAGCAACCCAATCCTGTAAACAAAGGTACTACAGAAACGTAAGCACGATGCGTCTCTTTGCGATGAAAGAAAAAGTCTGTATGGGGACATGGAAAGTCCGCACCATGTATGGGACGACGATTAAGCTCCGTACCTATAAATGTGAATTTAATTTAATAAACCGCTTGGTTTACACGGCGATATCAGTCTGCTCTAATGAGTGCCTTAAGGAAGAAATCACTATTCTTAGATAGTTATGCAGCATAAATAGTTATTCAGAAAGGTTTATAGACAAGTATTTCAGCTTTAAGTCAGGGCAGAAGACCGTCTTCGTATAACTTATATTTCTTGGGTAATAAAGTCAGTGAATTAATGAAATAATGCTTAAGGAATGCAGTAAAAATATCGTTCAGTGCCACTGAGGTTCACTTTATCTTCTCTATTACCATTTCATTTTTAAATTTAGGAATTAAGGGTTAACTACTTAATTTCGTATCCTCTACTTCTCCTATTCAGGCGGTTACATTGACGGTAGAATTAGATATTCTTCTCAATGGATTTCTGAACACTATTCTGCATGGTTAAGCAAGGGATAAACAAGATCTATTTATAGGTCTGTTTTGGTTAACCTTGTAGACTAAATACACTTAACTCCATAATGGTTAAGATTTTATTTTGATACATCACACAATGTTGTACAGTTATATTAACTGATGACGTTTCGAGCACAAACTATTGCTCAAAATCATATCAAGTTGATATGATGCTTCAATGCTTCTCTAACAGAAATAGAATTTTAAAATTATTTATTATCCTCCTCTTATTTGACAGACTGGTGTTAATAATATCTTCCATATTTCTGGTATTTGCATTGAGTCACTTTTATTGCTTATGTTGGGTGTAGACTCAGTGAACCAGAATCAAGCGCAACCCGCATCCAATAACATCGGAGGCAAATCCATCCTCACACTCCACTGAATAGACCTACCCGGAAAAGATTTCTCACTACAACTCAAGGAAACCTCATAACGAGAATCAGACTAATTTTCTATAGTTGGCTAGCGAGGATGAGTATTATTTTTTCAACTTTGACCATGGATTGAGATCAGTTAGAGAAGCATTGAAAACCAGAGAGTACTGGACAGCTGTTTCATCTTAGGTTTTGAGATAAGCTTGAAATGTAGAGAGAAGGTCCTGGGTCAGAACCATAGTGCAGTGGCTGCGTACTGCCGATGATACCCAAACTAGGCTCCCTGCTAGGTTTCAATGGTTCTCTAACTGATATCAATCCGTCGTTAAAATCGCATAAAAAATCTTATCCTTAAAAACCAACTCTTGAAAATTGAACCAAAACTATTATCTACATAAAAATTCGTCATACTGTTGTTGTTTTTCTAACTAAGTACTACAAATCTTTTCAACTGCGATAATTGTTTTCGGGATTACTAATTTTTGACAACTTGACAAATTCATTCAAGCAATGCTAATATTATTATCATTATCTGTAAATTGCGTAATGGCTGGATACCAACTATTGAAGAATAAGCGTATAATTCTATTAACTAATTTTAGATTAGATCACAGAATTTCCTCACTGAGAAAATTACTGAAAACTGGAGAGTACCAAATTGTTTCTCCATCCCTGTTTTGGATTCGTTAGTAATATGCTCACAGTACGCCAATGGGGATTGGACCCGTCAGGCTTAGGTTACAAGGCGAGCTCATTGACCATTCATCCGATGAAGTGGATAACAACATCTCAGGAATTCTCACTATTCCTAATTCCCGGTTTTGTTTTCCTTCACGTTCCACAGTGGAACATAGGGCTTCAAGCACTGGCTTAATTTGAGCAGTGTTTATTTTACAGGATGTGGTTGCTAGCTTCAGCCAACCTTTCCTCTTCACCAGCATTATTTCTGGCTTAGTGAGGTAAAGGGGTGCGTCGGCCGGGGATCGAACCCCGGACCATGTGCATGGTCGGCGAGCGTCCCAACCGCTATGCCGCCGACGCACCCCGGTATATATACAAGTATATATATACGTCACCACCTTCAGACTCACCACCAGAATCCCAGGTTCCCTGAAACCATCCTCGGTTAAATAATAGGCGCTCACTGTTGAATATTTCCAAATTAAGATGAAGCAACTGACCGATGACATATATCTGATTTCCTACAAACTGGAAGATATGCAAGTGAAAAGCAACAAGTTGACAGAAGACGCCTCAAAGATAGGAAGGAATTCAGGTGAACATAGAGAAAAAAGAGGTGATGAAGATTCCTAGCTTACAGCGACAGGAGCACCAACAGCAACAGACAATTATCAGCATAAATTCAATAAATCTGAAAGAAGCAACCTCATTCACCTAGCCACCTACCTGGGAAGCATCATCTCAACTACAGGCGGACGGAACTGATGAGGATATCCGAGAGCGAGAATCGGGAAAGCAAGGCAAGCTTTCATCTCTCAAGTCTGGTTGGAGATCAACAGCACCAGGCACGAAAAATAACATCCGGGCACTTCGAACAAACTACACACCTTCATCAACAGCTGTATTCGTTCAATACTGAAGATCAGATAGCCAGCCAGAAAAGATCAGCAACAGGGATCTGTGGCAATGAACGAACCACCCCAGCAGAAACCGATTGTGCAACAAATATGCGGGAAGAAATGGAGTTGGATTGGCCATAATTTGAGACAACAAACCGTAAAGTGACATCACACGCCAGGCTGTCACTCAAGTGGAACTTGCATGTGAAGCGACGAGTTGGTCCTTAGTGCGAGGATGTTATGGAGGAGAAGAAAGCATGTGGGTGGACATGGAGCTAGGTGAAAACATTGGCAGAGAACCGAACGCAATGGAGACGGGTCCGATCCCCATTGGGGTACTGTGAGCATATTACTAACGAATCCAAAACAGGGATGGAGAAACAATTCGGTACTCTTCAGTTTTCAGTAATTTTCTCAGTGAGGAAATTCTGTGATCTAATCTAAAATTAGTTAATAGAATTATACACTTATTCTTCAATAGTTGGTATCCAGCCATTACGCAATTTACAGATAATGATAATAATATTAGCATTGCTTGAATGAATTTGTCAAGTTGTCAAAAATTGGTAATCCCGAAAACAATTATCGCAGTTGAAAAGATTTGTAGTGCTTAGTTATAATAACAACAATATTGACGAATTTTTATATACATAATAGTTTTGGTTTGCTTTTCAAGAGTTGGTTTTTAAGGATTATATTTGGGTTTTCTAAATTGAGCATGGACTGATAGCAGTTAGAGTACCATTGGAAACGGCTGAGTGTTGGGAAAGCTGTTTCATCAGTCTACTTTGGGAATCCTCGGCATTACGCACCCCCTAAGGTTCGAACTGAGGAGCTTCCGGCTACAATGCAAGCTTATCTCAAAACCTAAGATGACTCGGCTGTTCAGTACTTGTTGCTGGTTTTCACTGGTTCTCTAACTGTCATCAGTCGATAGTCAAACTCTTTTAATTAATGTGACGCTCTCTAGTCACTTGCTTCAGTATGGAATTTCCCCGGAGTTCCAGTGAGAAATCCTTACTCGTCAGGTCCATCTAGTGGAGTGTGAGGATGGATGTCCCACCGATGACATTGGATGCTGGTCACGCTAAAAATCACGAATTGGTAAAGTTTGAATCTTTGGCCTGGTCATTGAATCGGGTGCTGTCAGTGGTTGAATGATCGTCAGCGAGCTTGTGTTGTGACCGGAAGGTACTTGGTATGAACCCTGACCGTTGATGTGTACTGTCGATGATTTCCAAACTAGGTTGAAACATATTTCCAGTCGTCCCTGGTTTTGAATCCGTGATGAACTCATCAAAACATATCCAATCCTTACAAATCAATTACTGAAAATTATCATGATGTTGAAAGGAGGATCGATTTGAAATGGATGAATTAACAAAATTTTAAAAAGTGCATACAATAATTGAATTTCATATTAGCATTTTAAAATTAGGTCAAGTCTCCTCAAAATTTAAAAGAATGCGTCAATGATAACAGTAAGGAAGACGAAAACAACGTGAATTATGAAGAACTAAGGTGATAAAATAAACAATGCATCAAAACAAAACATCACTGTTACAATAGAAAAGAAAGAAAGAGAGACATTGAAGCTAACAGAAGGTTTTTCATATTCATATGATTCTTGCACCTAATAAAGTTAAACAAGTTAATATCACCAGGTGTAGCATCAAGATATAAGTCCATTTTTTATTAAATCAATTGACTACAACCTGAACAGTACAAAAAAGTATAAATTATCTTAAATTTCTGAACATGCTTATTCAGAAATGAAATGATGTAACCAACTGGAACTAAGAGTAATATAACTCTGGAGTACTGCGAGTTGTTAAATTATTGGGAACATGCAAAAATGATTTCACATCACACTGTACCTGTGACTACCTGTGACTATGGAGAACTCATTGGATTCAGCTGGCTTCAGAGCATATTCCTAAATGACTCTAGAAGAAAATATAATCCCCAGAACCCAATAATGGGGAGAACAGACAACTGCCTAGCTTCTCTACTGCGAAACATATTACAAAGGAGACAGGACATGAAATTAATGTTCGTACGTCTTTTAAACCTATCTATCTATTTGGAAGGAAAAGGCACATCCTAAAGTTTGTGGAAGTCCTAGCTGGCAGTTAGGAGGTTAAACCACTTTAATGCGTTTGAAGCACCAGTTTGTCATCACACTAACTCACCTTCTTTGGTAAACTTTGTTTTGATACTAGCTGGGGTAGATGTACTATTACCTCTGTTATTTGGTTAAGTGATCCTTATTGTTATTTTGACCTTTAGTATGTCATTTTAACTTAATCTAAGTAGTCTTTTTGCTAACCTCTTAACTCTTTATTAATTTCATATATATAGATTCAGTTTTATGACCAGTCTGCGTGTGATCAGGTAGTTCGAATAAACCTGAGAGCAGAGTCAAAGATTTTTGAGTAGCAACAAAGTTTGACTAGAAACATTGCAAAAATATGTTCTGAAAACAGAGGAAAAGGGTGGTAGGATGAGTCATGTCAAGATGAGACAATTTGATTTCCTAAATAGCGCAGAAAATGACGTAATAAAATGTCATGTTTTGCTGTCACAAAGGCAGTTCATGATTCAATAATGTCTCTTGGTGAGTCCATGTACTTTGAATTTGTCATTTGATGACGATCATCTCGGTAAAATGTTTATCAGCAAGGTTTTTTTAGCCTGCTGATTATTTCAACACCCTCAGATTGTCTACAATATGACCAGTGTTCAACAGATGGCGCGCAATTGCATGTCAGTTTAATACCTGTGAGCAATTTACTTTCAGATTCTTTGGTGTGTATTCAGAAATGCAGATAATACAATTTCAAAACCTAAGGTCTACAACCACCTATCAAAACAGCACAGAGAAGAATTAAATCAACTGAGAAAAAACAAAGAACTTCTAATAACCCGTCCAGGTAAAGCAGCTGGCTTGGTCCTAATGGACAGAAAAGACTACACAGAGAAAATGAATAACATACTGTCAGATAAAACGAAATTGTCGCAACCACCCAATGTAAGCAATAAAACAGAACAGATTGAAAAACAGCTCACTGATGTCCTCAAAAGAATGCAAACTGAACAGTTGATCAGTCATGAAGTTTATGATAAAATCCACCGACAGGATCAATAATACCAAGAATATACGGCTTACCAAAGATATTTTAGAACCTGTACAAAAACAGATGTGCCACTGTTCGCTTCGTTATACCGTTCAATTCGTCAACTGTATATAAGATGTCAATGCAACGAACAAAAATATGCTCTCTCTTGACATTGAGTCACTATTTACTAACGTCACACTCACAGAAACTGTCTGTTACATTTGTCAGTATATAGACTAAAACCAGGTGAACATCGGATTACCGACAGCTCTCTTAAAAGAACTATTACTGAGATGTACACTTAGTGTACAATTCACATTCAACGATGTTATTTACAGACAACAAGATGGGATTGCAATGGGATCTCCACTGGGCCCATTGCCAGCAGACCACTTCATAGCAAATTTCAAGAATGGCCCACTCAAATCTAATATTGATAATTTCCAATTGTATACTAGATATGTTGACGACATCTTTATTATCTGTGATGACGGTTACGATCTTAATCATTTACTACAAATATTCAGCAACTGTCAATCAGTTACAAAATTTACTCTTGAAAATGAAAACGGATCTAAAATTCGTTTTCTCCATGTTGAACTTACAAGAAGAGCTGACAGAACTTTAAGAAGGTCCATCCATGGGAAACCCACATGGAACGGCCAAACTCTTACAGCTGGCTACCAATCAGTCGAAAAAGAAACCTATTTAGATCCCTTGCTACTCGCGTCTGACGCATCTGCAGCTCTGATACCCTGGAAGAAGAACTACACTTCCTGAAAGAAACTTTGATACATAACGGATATCCACCAAGATTCATAGACAAAAACATCAAACAGAAAATCGAAAAGCAGAGACGCCAAAAAGGATACTTTATGTGAACCTCAGCAATGTGATTAAGAGGAGAATTTCTTCTTCTTTAAGGAGAACTTTCTTCTTGGCAACACTAAGAGTGGTGTTCTCTAGTCATCTGCTGATCTGCAGAGGCCCGAAGGACAAGATCTCGCATCTGACCAATTAGGTATGTATATTTTAGTTCACCTGTTGCTATGGAACCAGGTACATCGGTTGTTCGACGCGCATTCTGTCAAAAAGGGTCAAAGAACACTATCCAGCGTGGTTGCAGAAAGGATGAAGTGGCCATATAAGGAATGAAATAATCGAACATCTAGTCACGACTGGTCATTCCATCTCAACAAACGCCTCCTTCAAAGTGGTCTACAAAGTGAAGAACAACTTGCCAAAGACAATATGTTTCCGTCTTCCTTGCATTGCAGAAGCCCTAGCCATTCAGTTAGAAGAATCAGAACTATGCAGACACAAGCAACTTATTCAGCCACTTCTATCACGGTAACAACTCTCTTGATCTGACTGAACTTTCGCTTGTTTGCTTGTTTGTCTAAATACTTAAAACTCTTACGTAATTCCGTATTTTATTTTTTTCCATCTACACTATGAGCTCAACTCTTTCATCAAACCATTCATGGTATTACGTAACTATCCTTTAACAATCGTTTGTGACAACCCATCACTTTTGTTACTACCCTCTTATATGAACATCCAATTCATCTGAACGCTTTTTGTTTTACGTAACTCCACCAAAAACTAACTAATTGTATTTTCGTTTGACAAAGTGGATGTACACACACATGCAAAATAACCATATAAATATATTTGCGATTGAACAGCTGTGAAAATGAATTCACCGAAAAGAGACTCTTCGCCGAACTACTGGATTTTCATAAAATTCTCACTGTTCTTTCAACGTATGTGCTTTCGCAAGTACATGTGAATTCGAAGACACAGTTGGAGTTAACATGAAGTGTGAGTTTGTCCGCTGTTGAATTTCTTAAACAACTAGTTGTTTGATAAACACATAAAAGCTTGGTGACTGGGCAGCGTTCAGTCTGCATCTTATTCCACTGCTAGCAGTATCTACTGAGCTGTAATTTACTTTTTCCACACTATTGTTGTCATGTTTATCGACGAACTTCTCTATGGATAACCATTATCACCCAGGCATTTTCCCACAATTCATAAATCTTCGTCGACCTTTTCGTCTGAGAAAAGCTTTGTTACACGGTCAAACAATGTTCTCACGAATCGTTTATTTTAACTTATAGAGCTGAAACCTTTGAAGCCTAGATAAATAGACCATTAACTTTCTCAACAATAGAAAACGGAACTTCTCCTCCTTTTCATACTTCATCGTAAACTTTTTATTACGTTGAGCACAACTCAGGAGGTTTAATATTCAAATAAATAATTTAGGTTTTTGTATATGTATAACTGAAGCTTTGTCTATACACATGTGACTGAATTCGACCCTGTAGATAACTTTAAAAGATGAATCGCATGCGGTGGCATGACCCGAACCAAGAAGACATTTACACGTGGAAAAGCACATTATCCAATGCTCGCCATTCATCAATCAAACCGAGTGGTGTCCAGGTACATGTTTCAAAAAACCATCCTTACAAATCTCAATGTATTTAACTTCACAGGAGCACATGAATGAGAAGAATGCTAAGTCGGCTGAATAAAAACAGCATATATTACACATGGATAAACGTCTTTAAAACACTTTAACAACAGTGTCCCCTTTGAATACCAAACTCACTAGCAGTCTCTTCGTTAGCACTTTGACTTGGCCAAGAGCTGTTTCTTTTAATCGACCTTCTAGTATGTCTGTTGCTTAATTGCTATGCGAAGATTTTCCATCTTTTTATCGATTATATCTATGACAGGAAGTTTCAGAATTCAGGAGATTTGTTGTATAATAATAATAATCTACTTTATTCCAAAAACAATACGTATACAACAGAATGGAATTCTCAGCATTTGTCACAATATTGCATCTGACTTACTTAAAATATAAATAAAATTAAAAATTAAAACAAAAGTAACCAGAGGAATTTGTCCACACTTACGGTATAAAGTCCAAAATATTCGAAGTACGAATTGAGAATATTGAATATAATAATAATAATAAGAGTGAGTTTGTCTCAAACAGTATTGTCGATTCAGTTAGGAAATTTTATCGTTTTAGAGAGTGTTGAATTTTTTTTATTTTTTTTTATTTTTGATTACACCTTAATTCCACACCGTATTTTCTGGTACAGGTATGGAATTTTCAGCATGTGATATCGGTAGCCCAAATTTTGCAGGCCGACCATAGATATCAGGTGTGCGTCGGCAGGGGATCGAACCCCGGACCATGTGCATGGTCGGCGAGAGTCATAACCACTGTGCCACCGACGCAGCTAATGTTCTGTTGATATAGCAGCATGATGAGGAGAAATACGAAATTAACAGTTATAACACAGCTTTAATGATGTTCACACTTACGAAAAAAATTGACAAAAATAAAACATAAGAAGTACAATAACAATAAAGCCTCATGTTATAAGGTTGTAGGAAATGGTTTATTTAGTGGTGTAAAGAAGGTTAGTTAGCTCATGCCTAACACTATTTTCATCACATAAAGTACATGCCAAATATGGTTTAGTGGAATTTATATACTTAGACGTACGTGCACAAAGGCTTCTGAAACAACTTCTTGTTTTACCTGAGGAGACACAAGGTTGGAGCTGCGGGTAGAGTGAGTGGTCACAGTCTGACAAAATTCCTTTAACAAATTTGTTGCGTGACATCAAGTGCCTATCAGTGACATTGTCAACGATATGGCCCAGTTGGATACCACTCGCCCTACTGACAGCTAGTCTTCAGAGTTCTACGAAGTATGACATAGTCTTTTCTAAGCAATCCAGGAAAGAATAAGGGTGAACAGTAAAGAAGAATGGGTAAGATGCACCAGTTGACAAACTGTAAGAGGAGGAGGGATTGAGTTATACCTGAGAGCCTTAACTTCTTAATGTAAAAAGTCAGACGAAATATTCTTTTAGAAATCGCTAAGACATGAGAAGACCAGAATAGGTCATAAGAAAGAAGGAATCGAAGATACTTAACTTCAGACTTGATTTTTATATCACTGTCATCAATTTTGCAAAAGTAATAGGAACCAACAGCTTCATTTACCTTTCTTTTATATCGGAAACTGAAATTAACAGTCTGACATTTGGAAGGATTTAGTTAAAGGGCATTAGACAAAGATCATTCACTAATTCCTGATAAAAAGCTGTTCATCTTAGTACAGTGCAGCCGGGAGTTAACAGACATTGAAATAGTTAGATCATCAGTATACTTAACAAAGTTCATTTCACCAGAGTGAACCAAGTTATGGAAGAGGGAAGAAAACAGAAAAGGAGGAAGGACAGCGTCTTGAGGAACACCAGCCCCAGTAAGCAACGAAGTGGACGACTTTCCCTGACATACAGTGCACTGCTTTCTTTGAAGTCAGTGTACTGCCATGTAAAGACTGGATTTCGGTAGACTGCACTTTTCATTGTGTAATCCTTGACTAGCATAAAATCTGAGAAGTGAATTCGACTCTTCTTTGACTATTATACAAAATTCTAAAACACAACTTGGTACGTTATGGGGACCAAAAGATGCTTTACACAAAATCGTATAGGTTTTGGATGGGCTCGGATACTACTCCAACTTCTAGACTGAACTAGACAGTTGTCTTAAGGGCCTACTTCTCCACAAAGCAGTGAAGCAGCGTTAGAAATAGGCTCATACACCATCTAATCATATCGGATTCTAGAGGCCATGAACACCACAAGGTTCAAACCAGAGTATGCCAGCTGCTTCAGGTAAACGAGCATGTCCATCATTCTGATTTTAATTGCCAGATTTCGCATTTACACTTCGACTTTTGTGAGAACTGCTTTCGCGTGAAACCAGTAAATAGGACTTACCTAAACAGAGCTTATCAAGATTGTGTCAACAAGTGTAAACGCTTTGAAGCGAAGGTTGAAGTTAGCCTTACCCAGGCCAAAGCAAGCCAAAGGTCGAAGTATATACGTTTGACAGCTATTAAACGTTCTGATTTAGGAATAGAATTTGTACACTGTAGCAGAGTATAATTCCATTGTGGGTAAAATTTATTTTGATAAAGTCTCACAGTGTTCTCCAGTAATATTTACTGATGACAACGTTTCGAGAACAATTTATTGCTGTTGCTCATAATCATATCAAGGTACTACTTACAAAATGTTTCAACTTCGCTTATATGGTTCCAGTATTTCTTGTCCCTTGATTTTATGACTGATAGGAATATTTTCCACATTCCTGGTACTAGTAATGAGTCATTCCTATTGCACGTGTTGGATGTAGACTCGATGAACAAGGATTCAGTAATCAGTCTCTCTTCTCCACCTACCTATATTACTTCTTAGAATTTTAAACCTCTTTCACCCTATTGTGTGGTTGTGTGTCAATGCGCTCAGTGCAATGTAGTGCTGAGTGTTTTTCTAAATTACATATCTTCTCGGGGTAAACCATTCTTACCTTAGCTAAATTCTTATGTTCTGACAATCTGATCTCCCCTGATCTACTGTTGCGATTTATGTAGTTGACCTCGATCACAGTCAATGCAAGACATTTTGAAAATTATATTATTTTGTTTAATTGGGTCAATCTACAGGGTCGTTCAGCCCACAGAGCTTACCCCTGAGTGCGTTTGTAGGTTAAAACACCCAATTGACCTATTTTATAAATACCTTCGAATGACTGTGAGTTAAGTCAACTGCATAGGTCAAACCAGTAGATCAGGAGTAGTGAGATTACCAGGACATAAAAAAATTTAGCTAAGGTCAGAATGATTGACCCCAGCAATTGCACTGCATGCATTAACACACAACCACACAATAGGGTGGGACAGGATTCAAAATTCTAAAAGGTAATATAGGTAGGCGGACAGAGAGGTTGGTTACTGAATCTTTATTCATAGGATCTACACCCAACACATGCAATAGGAATGACTCATCACTAACACCAGCGTTATGTAAAATATTCCTACCAATCACTGAAAGCTGACCCAGAGACGACAGCAAATATGCTGACTCCATTATTGCAAAAGGTCTGGAAGGAGGGAAAGGTGCCTACTGACTGGAGGAAGGTTACCTCGTGAAACTACCAAAGAAGGGCGACTTAGGACTCTGCAAGAACTGGCGAGGAATCATGCTCCTGTTGACGCCAAGTAAAATCCTGAGTCGCATCATCCTGGAGAGAATAAAGGACGCACTGGATACAGAACTCCGACCAGAACAAGCTGGATTCAGGAAAGGCCAAATTGCATCTCCACGCATCATCATCGAACTAAGCATGGAATGGCAATCAAACCTCTACCTCAACTTTATAGACTTTGAGAAGGCCTTCGACAGCGTTGACCGAGAAGTAATTTGGAAACTACTCGAGTACTACGGCGTACCCCAAATATTCATCAACCTTATTCAACAGCTGTATGACAACACACATGTCAAGTGATCCACAACGGAAAACTCAGTGAGGCGTTTGGAGTAAACACAGGAGTCAGACAAGGGTGCTTATTATCACCAATGATATTCCTAATTGTGGTGGACTGGATTATGCGTCAGACAGTGGGAAACGAGAAGACAGGGATATCGTGGATGATTTATGTTTGATGTCACACAAAATCGAAGAATTACAAGCGAAAACCGACAAACTGGTCGAAGAAGCAGCCAAAGACAGGACTCCAGGTGAACATAGACAAGACGGAGATTATGAAAATAACCAACCAACAACAACAGCAGCAACATCCAGCGCCAATCACCATCAACGGGAGGGATTTGAAAGAGGTTACTTCTTTCACTTATCTAGGGAGCATTGTCTCAACTACAGGAGGAACGGACGAGGATGTCAAATCGAGAATCGGGAAGGCGAGAAACACATTCATCAACCTGAAACCAATCTGGAAATCTTCGTCACTCAGCATCAACAACAAAATTCGGATTTTCAATACAAACGTCAAGTCAGTCAGTTCTTCTATACGGATGATCAGAAACTTGGCGGGTCACAAAGAATATTTCCAACAGCCTGTTGCAGACCTTTATCAACAACAACTGTCTTCGCTCTATACTGAAGATCAGATGGCCGGAAAGAATCACCAACAAGAAACTATGGGAACAAACAAAACAAGAACCAATCGCCCAACAAATATGCAGGAGAAAGTGGAGATGGATTGGACACTCGCTGAGGAGGCCGCTGGGTGACATCGCGCGTCAGGCCCTCGAGTGGAACTCGAAAGGGAAGCGGCGAGTGGGACGTCCAAGGGTGACATGGAGGAGATCGTGTGAAGAGGAGTTGAAACAGTATGGACTAACATGGATGCAAGTGAAAAGTACAGCAGAAGACAGAAGCAAGTGGAGACGTGCAGTTGAAGCCCTATGTTCCACTAGGAACCCAAGGGAACAATATAACAATAATAAATCATAAAATCAAGGGACGAGAAATACTGGAACCATATAAGCTAAGTGGAAACATTTTGTTACTTCCTTGATATGATTATAAGCAGGTCTAAATTGTTCTCGAAACGTTGTCATCAGTAAAAATTACCGGAGAACACTGTGAGAATTTATCAAAATAAACTTTATCCCCAATGGGATTAAACCTTCTGAGCAGGTCAACAGTTGAACAGTTATCGCCACAGAAACAATTTCTAAATCTTACTGAGTAATTCATGAAAATGGATTGCGGAAATATTCTGATACAGTGTCATGCATTGTTCTCAACTGTTTAAAACACCTCTTTGATAATATAACAGCGTAAACACCCATCTGCTCATTCAGTTTCCCGACTCTATCATCAATTGAAACAACACAAAGTTGTTTTTTAACACTAATCAGGTATCTCTACAAGTCGGTAGTCATTTTTTTGAAAAATATTTTTATTTTTTGCAATCAGCAAACTGAAAAAAAACAAAGTGTTTCACAGAAACAACTTTTTTCTTCCCCTGTCCTTTATTTTGTTGATTTCGAAACGAACAATATGACACACGATTAGATAGGGATAAAATACAAACAATACAAGCAAACTTAGGATTATTGAAAATTGATTGAATTGAAAATTATTCAACGGGAAACGCTACCTCTCTCATCGTCGTTATTCGTTATAGAAAAGAAGAAAAATAAAAGAAGAAGTGAACTGCATGATTGCATGATCAAGTGAAGTGTAATGCCTGCGTTTGTTTTTTTCTCTCTTCTAACCTACGATTTTATTATGCGTGAAACATCAGACTGTGTTTATCATCAATAATAATAATAGCAATAAATGATGATGATGATGATAAAAATTAAAATTTTAGGATGTCGAACAAAAGGATTTTGTTTTGTGTTTTGAATTTCCCAAAATGGTGTTTCCGGTATTCTGCTGGAAACTTTTTTCCGACCCTTTGAAGCGACAATTATGAAACAAAAAGGTGCGTTTTTGTCGGTAGTGACTTCATTTTACATTGAAGAAATTATTTTAGGAATTCAGTTGTGCCTCATATCTACTATCTTTAAATTCCAAGGCAAAATATATGGACAAACAGAAGGTGTAGCAATGGGATCACCAATATCCCCTATTGTAGCAGATGCCTATATGGACAGCTGGGAAAATATTACTCTTAGTACATTTAATCCTACTTCAAAAATATGGTGGAGATATGTGGATGACACTTTCACAGTGCTTAAAACAGAACATATCTCTAGCTTCTTGACACACATAAACTCACTAGTGGAGGGAATAAAATTCACATTTGAAGCCGAAAATGAACAAGGAGAATTAGCTATGTTAGATTGTAAAATAAAACAAATAGAAGAAGGTAAACTACACACTAGTGTTTATAGAAAACCAACGCATTCTAATAGATATTTAGACTTTAATTCATCTCATCCGTTAACTGTTAAGGCAGGCTTAGTTAAGTGTCTAACAAACCGAGCAATGGCACTAAGTAGCACAAAAAAGACCTAAATGATGAAATTAAACAGATAGAAGAGGCGTTGATGTTAAATAACTATCCTTTAAAATTCATTAGGAAGATTGAAAAAGGCCAAAAGAAAAAGAAAAAGAATTGTGAAACTAATAATGATAACATAAATAAGAGAGAATATAAGTCATCTACTGTTATACCATATAAGGAGGGGACATCTGAGACCCTACGTAGGATTCTTAATAAAGCAGGAATTAGGGTGGCATTTAAACCTACAAACTCACTCAGAGACAAGCTCAGTAGGTTAAAGGACCCAGTTGACCCAATTAGACAAAATAATATAATTTACAAAATACCCTGCAATGACTGTGAGTTGGGTCAACTACATAGGTCAAACTAGTAGGTCGGGGGTAGTCAGATTATCGGAACATAAGAATTTAGCTAAGGTAAGAATGGTTGACCCAGAGAAGATAAGTAATTTAGAAAAAAACTCAGCACTTGCACTGCATGCATTGACACACAACCACACAATAGGATGGGAGAGGGTTAAAATTCTAAAAGTAATATAGGTAGGTGGAGAGAGGTTGATTACTGAATCCTTGTTCATCGAATCTACACCCAACACATGCAATAGGAATGATTCATCACTCATACCTGAAATATGGAAAATATTACTACCAATCAAATCAAGTGAAAATCAAAACAACGGAATTATATAAATGAATTTAGGAAGTCGTGTGATTACCTTGATATGATTATGAGCAATAAATTATGCTCGAAACGTCATCAGTAAACATTACTGTATAACACTGTGAGACTTTATCGAAACAAAATTTACCCATAATGGGACTTCATTTCACAAGTGCTTTTATTAATGTGACTTTTTCTAAACTTATTTAGATGCATATCTGCGTTAGGGTTACGGTTCTTTGAAGTCGTCGCTAGCTGACTTAACGATAGCCTAGAAGGTTTCATCTCACTTTTTCACGACCTTCTATCTGTCACTACCAAACCCAAGTGAAACTCGTCGTTTATTTGGATTCAAGTGAAATGCCTGCCTGTGTTTGGTATCATTCAGTGGTCCCTCTCTGTGTGGTTTGACTGATCTTCAATAAAGAACCAGTGAGGGTGGCTCTATATTAAGGTCTATATTGGCCGGTTGAAAATAACTTAAATGATGCGTGCGTGCGCCAATTCTCAGAACTCTAAGAGTTAAAGGCACTATGATACCCAAATACATTCAATTGTGTGTCTGAATGCAAGAAATTATTCTCTGTTAATATATATGTGTAAAACTTCGGCACTCTGGTGGCATGTAATTCCATATTATTTGTTTATTAGGTATGTCACACTGAGTGAAACAGTATTATTTCCTGGAGCACGCAGTTTCGAACAAAATTTGTTATTGTTCATAATCATATCATCAATGATAATCACAAGACTTTAAGGCTTTCGTTTTTTTTGGTTTTCTTTGTTCTCTGCTATTTGTCGTCTTTGGGGTAGTAGAAATTTCCAGATGTCCAGATTGGCAGGTGTTCAACCATTCCTATTACACGTGTTTGCCGTTGATTCCATAAATAAAGCCTCAGAATGTTACTAATCTCTCCGTCCACCGTGTTACATAAGATTTTTAAACTGTCATCTTATGCCACAAATCATATTTTATGGTAGTGCGTGAGTTCTATAGCTGAACTATTGTGTAGATTTCTAATTTTATTTGGGTCAACTAATATAGATTACGCTAAGTATTTATGCTCCGATAGTCTGACTGCCCCAGTTCTGCTATTTTGATGTATGCATTTGGCCTGACAATCATTGCAGCAGGGTATTCGACAGACTAAATTGTTTTGTTTAACTGGCTCCGCAGGATCGATCCCGTGACCGACGAAGCTTGTTGCCAACTGAGTTTGTGGCAATGAATGCCAGCCACTTTTATCCTTGCATGGTTAGGAACCCTTTGTGAGGTTTTTGGGGTTCCTTCGTTTTATGGGAGTACTTCTGATGACATATATTCACTATTGTTGGTGTTGTCATTATCCTGCATATGTTTGACATACATCACATCACTAATATTATTAATGCTGTTACCACTATCATTACCATTATTATTAATTTTAGTTTTACTTGCTGAATAATCTTTCAGCTTAATTATAAAGTCTTATTTCTAATTTTTTGCCTTAGATTTTCCATGGTACTACCTATTTTTGCGCCCTATTAATCAAACATTTCACTAATCCTATTTTCACTGATATAGGGTAGGATGATCCGAAATGTAGATTTTGGCTTGAATGTGTGGATTTTGCATGGATACTAATGTTTAACTTCCTATCATCTTTCCTTTTCACGCTTTGATGTAACATTAGAATCTCCCTTTCCCAAAATTCCTTCACCTTCGAGTTGATGAGTTGCAAAAATATATATTTATATCTTTTGTTCTGAGTAAGGCGGATATGTCATCTACATACCTTCAGCGTACTTTTGGGAAGGGATTGAACGTTTCAATGGTTAATTTTTCTCACCTGTCAATGAATATGTCTGCCAAAATCGGTTATACTGATGACCCCATTTTAACGTTTTCAGTTAATTTCTCCTTGCAATTTAAATACTGTGGAAGTCAGGCATAACTGCAAGCGAGTTCTTAACTCCACATCTAACATCATCCTTTTTTCCTAGGCGCATTTCCGGATAGTTAACAAACTCAGCTCTAGGAATGCGTCTTTATGAAGCGGAAATGAGTGAAACTGGAATGACTGGCGAAGACTATATCGTTGAATTGACGACGTTATTTTGATTTTGAACATATCATAATTTAAATATCTGTTGGTATTTTAATGGAAAGAACTTTAGTACTGAATTATGTTATTCACAACAATTCGCTTCCAGGAACACCAACATATAATCTATCTAAAGAACTTTTCAGGAAATAAAATTACCTAACAGAATCATGCGACCATTCTATCAATTCTTCAATCCAATTTTTTAGAGAAAATCAAAAACATTTAAGTAGAAGATAATGAAATAATGGTGTCCTTTGATGTCACAGCATTATATACTTCAATTCGTCCAAAACTAGCAATAGAAACTATGCAACAATTACTGTATAGTGATGAAAACACAAAAACGCAATTATCAACTTGGATAGAACTCATAAAATTATGCCTTACAATATACTTCCAGTTCAATACTCAAATATATGAACAAATAAAAGGAACACCAATGGGATCGACCATATCACGATTAATAGCTGAAGCCGTTATGCAAAGATTAGAATTAATAGCTCTACCTATAATTAAACCGAAAATCTGGATACGTTACGTTGACGATACATTTGTAATAGTTAAGAGAAATGATTTGGAATATACCCATAAATTAATAAACAACATATTTGAGGAAATCAAATTCACAAGAGAAAAAGAATTAGATAACAAAATCCCATTTTTAGATGTCTTAACCAGGAGAACCAACACAGGAGATTTAGAAACACAAGTGTATAGAAAATCAACGCACACACATCAAATACTCAACTATACTAGCAATAATCCAATTACTCACAAACGAAACTGTGTGCAGACATTGTTTTAAAGAGTTCAAACACATTGTAGCACTCCAGAGTTGAAAAGAATGGAAGAAAAGTACCTACTAACGGTCTTCAAAAAGAATGGTTATCCACAAAATTTCATCAAAAAGTATTTAAAAACGAATCAAAACACCATCAAGAAACTAACATCAAAGACCACAGGAAAATTCATTCTACCATACATGAGAAATATCTCTGAAATAACAGCTAGAAAACTGAAACCGTTTGATATAGATATAACAAACAAGCCAGTTAAATCGCCTAATTCGATATTATGCCAACAGAAAGATCCAACAGAAAAAGGGGATAAAATTAATACCATTTACAAAATAAATTGTATGAACTGCAACAAGCATTATATAGGCCAAATTGGGCGTCCTCATCGAATTAGAATCCAAGAACACAAATCAGCCGTGAAAAGACACGATATGTATTCTTTAGTATCAATGCATATAGATAATTATGGTCATCAATTTGATTGGGATAATGTCAAAATTTTAGACAGAGGAAACACCAAAAGTGCCAGGGAATTCCTAGAAGCCTGGTACTCAAACGAAAATGAAATTAATAAACACGTTAATATAGACGAAATATACCAACAAATAAAAAGTAAACCAGGTGACCAGAAAGTTTAAAATCCAAGTCAATAGAAAATGGTCAATACATATGTAAAGATGGTTACCGGGTGACGCAATTATATCACTCATGAAGAAATTTAAATCATTTCACTTTATGCTGAATATTGCGCTGAAGTGGGATGTTGTCCAGCAGGGGGACGACGAAAGCTCTGCAACTAAACCAACCAGCTCAGAGAACACTATTAATTGCAAAATATACAAATAACAATCGGAAGAATAATTCTTCTCAAATAGTAATAATTATATTATTATATAAGAAAAAAATCAAAAAATCTGAGTAAAGAATATCTTTTTCGATAATTTCCACTTCTGGATCTACATTTATATATCAATATATTCATATAATCAGAATATTCTAGAATAGTCTCGTCAATAACAATATTAGTGCTTTTGAAATAATATCGATTTGTTAAGTAAGATCACAATGGAATTACAATTCATCAAAGATGCATAAATTATAAAAATAATGATAAAGATATAATAGCAAATAGAAACTAAAATTAGGAAAATTCCACAAAAATTGATGATCATTCAAACCAGATGGCCAGGTGGGTAAGGACAATGTCTTAACCAGCTTCTTTTGGATACATAAGTTAAGCTTTTTAATGTAGTTCCCAACAGACAGCCTCAGAAAAACCTAGTAGAAGAACTCGTAAGGTGAAGTTAAGATTTGCTGGTTTGCGGTAAATGACTTTGAAAGCTGCCTCGTTAACATCTTGTGTTCTGTATTCACAAGATGAGATAGAATAATGCAACGTGAATGGATTTGGTTTGTCCAACCACACACGATGATGTTCGGAAATCCAACGATGAAAGCATGCCTAATTGTACAGCCTATGTAACTGGCTGACTCCACAGGAGCAGTCAAATTAGTAGATACACAGATTTCCCAACATCATCCAGCATGGCTGATTAAGTAAAGGACAAACAAAATCCATTCACATGGCGCAATTCTATCTCATCTTGTGGATACGAAACACAAGATTGATGTTAACGAGGTAGCCTGCAAGGTCATCTACCGCATACCAACTAATCTTAATTTTACCTTAAGAGTTCGTCTACTACATATTACTGAAGCTGGCTGTTGGAATCCACACTAAGAAGCCCAATTTATGTGTTCTAAAGAAGCCAGTTCAGACATTGTCTTTACCTTGGCTGTCAATCAAGGTTTAAATTATCCTCAATTTCTTGTGGAAAATTCCTTAATTTTTTATGATACTCTATTTGCTACTATATCTTTATTATTATTATAATAATTTAAGCATCTTAAATGAACTGTATTTCCATCGTGATTTTACTTAACAAATCGATATTATTTAAAAAACACCAATATTGTTATTGACGAGACTATTCTAGAATATTCAATGTATATAAACATGCATATGTAATTGTATAGCCAGAAGAAGAAATTATCGAAAAGGATATTCTTTGCTTAGTTATTTATTTTTTTTCTAGATGTCTGAATTCATATATAAGAATCGAATTTGAATACGACGGTAGAGTATAAAACCATTACAGAATAAGTTGACTCGACAATGGCATACGCACACTCATATAGTCATCCAGAAGTGGTATGAAATTAAACAACAATAATAATAATGACTCGCTTTATTCCAAGACAGAACTACTTATGATACATTGTGGAATTCTCAGCATTTGGTACAATATTATTGCATCTCATTTACTCGACAACAGAAAAAGCAAAAATTAAAATAAACGCTTTTATAGGGTATTCATCAACAGAATTGATAACAACAGCTTTTTAGTATTAACAGTTGGTTTCTCGCGTCAGCGAGTCAAATATGGTATCGTTGAGAGTATGTACTTAATTGTACGAGTATATACTGTTTTATGGTGACTCCTAGTCTTACCTGATGAGATTCAAGGGATGCAAGAGTTGAGGGCAAAGAGGGTGTTGAGAGTTTGACAAAATAGATTTAGACCGTTTCTCCTCTGAGTTCAGGTGTCTATCGACTACGACTGACTAAGTGGCACATCACTTGCCTGCCTTACTGACAACCTTTAATACCCTTCGCAATATGATTTTTTGCTCCTTTTGAGCAGCCTAGGAAAGACTAAGAGAGAGAAAAGTAAAGACCAATAGGTATAACAGAAGAGTTAGCCAGTTGTAAAAGTATAGGTTGTGTGATTGCTGACTGTTTTACCTTCTTGATGTAGTACATCAGATAGAGCACTTTCTTAGAAATCGACGAGATATGAGATGACCAATAAAGGTCAGATAATAGAACCATTTCGATGTATTTTATGCTTGACCTAGTTTCTACCTCAATGCCGTTTGTGCCAGAAGCATCTTATGAACGGACCAGTTCGTGTAGACCACCTTTATGCTTGAAGGTGAAGTTAACTGTCTGACATTTAGAAGAATTTAAGGTTAGACCATTTAAATTTGACAACAGGCTGATGTTCGACGAAAAGATGTTAAATTTGGAACAGTAAGTTCGAGACGCAACTAGCAGCGAGACAGTCAGTTCACCGATTTATTTTGTGAAGTCGATTTCATCCGAAAGAGGCAAGTCATGTTAGAGGAAAACAAAACGAAGGAATAGCACCTTGAGGGACCCCAGCTTCAGTAAGCAAGGTAGAGGACGATTCGCCTTTAAACACAGTATACTTCATTCTGTTATGGAAACATGAATTCGACCAGTTAACAGTCCAGAACTGAGTACAAAGTCAAAATCAGATGTGTATTCAAGGAATTTTAGTGAAGCAGCTATAAAAAAGAGTAAAAGTGTGCTCAAAATGTCATTAGCGAAATAACAGCGTAACAAGGAAGGTTCGATGAAGAAGTTTGGGGAAGATTTTGCGTTCTCATCCTTGTAAACACGCTCGGGCTGAAAATGTTGTCTAGAAGACCAACGAAACCTTTGCGATTAAATCAACTAGATCAGGAAACCCAGCACATCAAAATAGTGCTGAATCACTCTGCGCTTTTACCAAAAGAACTGAAATCAACTGGAAAAGCATTGAAAATTCCAGGTTACTGTTAAGTTTCTTCATTCCACTTCAAGACTCAGTAGTAATACATGTGCATTTATGAATCATGTTATATGAGTTCCAGCCTAAAAATAGTCAAATTCCTATGAAGCCA
>OX235275.1:23985217-24012922 GCA_944472155.2 Trichobilharzia szidati | reverse complement strand
TAGTGATCTGTTCGACCACCAAAAAATCCATGTAAACTGGAAAAGCTTGAAAAATCATCAACCATAGGTCGTCTACACACTATAGGATTAGGTCACAAAACTGATTTTGACTATACTGAAATCGTAATCCAAAAATTTTCAGAAATCACAAAGAACACCTAACATCATCAGAAGCACTTCATATCAAGTGGAATCCAAATTGTCTCAACTGAATAGGAATGATGGGCTAAAATAGAATTTGACATAGTCACAACATACAAACCCCTCCCCCATGAAATGAAAAAATTAACACGAATATGATAGGCGATTTCACTATGTAAACACACACTACTTTTATAATTCTACACACTTATCAAATCCAAAAATCTAAACACATAGTTTTGTTATCTTTAACAGGTTGCCAAATGGAAAACGCTAAGATGACCTTATACTGAGGAACAATGATTATGTTATTGTGTAGATTTTGTAAATTCTGTTTTAATATTACTACTTTGAAAAAGCTATTAGCAGCAGCATTAAATAGCGAAACGTCAGTGAAAACAACGACAATATCGTTTTGTTTTTCATCCATTGCGAAATACAACATACAAACCTTTATTATTATTATTTTTTTTTATTTACAGCTTGATTCCACACCGTATTTTCAGTACAAGTATGGAATTTTCAGCATGGATATCGGTTGCCCAAAGTCAGGCATACCGTAGATATCGAGTGTGCGCCGGCAAGGGATCGAACCCCGGACCATGTGCATGGTCGGCGAGAGTCCTAACCACTGTGCCACCGACACACATCATATACCCAATGGCTAAATTTTTTCAAACTGTTAAAAGTGAACTTGCTTTGGACACAAATGCTTTTTAAATTGTTTAGTTTAATTGTTCCCTGTTAAGAATCGATTTTAATGAGTTAGTCTGTTGGGATTTGGTCGACTTCAAGTTTGATCAAGAATCTATATCAGTTGGATAACACCAGTGAAAGCCATCAGGAAGTGATGCATATAGATGTTTCATTCCATACAGCCTGTTTCCTTTATTAGTTTGAAGTACGAAAGAATGAACAAATATTTGCAGACAGGACAATTGGGAACTCATATTATTTCGTCAATACGCTCTCTCTTCAACAGCGTACATCCCAAATAAATCAACTTTAAGTTACAAAATGGTGTCTGAACATACTTTCCCCATAGTGAATTCAAGTTATAGATGGAAAATAGTGTAGGCAACCTAATTTCAAAGATGATGTTAGTAGACATTTATTTTGTGTTAAAAGAGTAACTATTTATATGGTAATCAAATAAAGGGTTCGAGTTTTGATTTCGCTTGAAAACAAGGATGAACTAGAGACAAAATACAAGATAGAACAACAGAGTGAATTTACACATATTATGGTGGAGGCTTCAGGAGGGTGTCGTAAAAAGTGAAGTCGAATTATAAAATAGATAAAATAATTTAATTTAGTAGATTCTGAGCCTTAATTGTGAGTTAAACTCAGTCAGTGAGTGAAAATCAAAATCAAGATTGAGTGGAATGTTATGTATGAAACATAATAAAACACAAGGTACACGAACAAATCAATTATAATTACCAGGTAGGGTAGTGGGAGATTAATTACACTCTCTTTCTGAATGCATAGGTTAAGTCTACTTATCTTGAAGACAATGGCTTCTGTTAACCGAAGTAACCATGCTTTCCTTTGTGCATTGATTATTTTGAAAGACCAACTAATTTCCACTTTATGTGCAGTGTCAGTAAGGTGTCTGGCGATTGCCCTCGAGATAACGTTTTATGCTTTTGAAACGGAGACTTATAGGGATATGCTGTATAACTTGAAATCATCGTAAACAGCATGTTTTGAAACTTTCTACTATAAAAATGTTTTATTTAGGATGTACGCCGTTGAAAGGAATCCACGAAATAAAACCAGCTCGTATTATTCTGCAAATGAGTTGGTTTTTATTATTTTGTCTATTGGTCACGCTGTATCCGGAAATGGCAGAAGCTGGAATCCATGGGCTGGCCAGGAAGTTCTAGGTGCCAAACCCGCTGCGTGCGTACTAACGAAGAGTCACTAGGTAGGACGAAACAGCCGTCCAGTAAGTACTCCCAGTTGGTTTTCCAATTGTTCTCTAACCAACGCCCACTCACAGTGAAATCCCACAATGAGTCAAATCGCTGAAAACTAACACTTGAAGGAAGCCATTTATGTTTTCGCGTAGAGCAATTTTCTTTAACATTTTCAAAGGTGAACAAGTCCACGTGGAGAGCAGAAAAGTCATCTTTTACAGTCTAGTTTACTTCCAAACCATCAAGCAGTCAACTTGAGGACTCTAGATCCCAACAATAAGCAAAGATTCAGATTCCTCATACAACACACATAGCTGGAGAATTTTGTTTATTTATATGGCTTTAACGTGGATCACTGGTTCAGGCATAGAATGCTAGTCAGCCAAGCATACAGTCTGGATTAACATCGTGACTGACACACTCTCGTTAACCTCCACTGATTTATTAAACAGTAATGAGAGCGGAAAATTGAAGAGGATGGGTGTGACACTAAATATTATATCCCACATAGAACAACATAACATGATCTTGACTGAGACTGTCTGGCTTGTAACTGATGATATTTTAAAAACATTATGTCACTTGCAAACATGGCCTGTTTCTATTGCATAAACACTAACAATCAAGGGAAGCAGTAATATGTATTATAAATCAACAGAATCCAAAGGATATCCATTTGTTGAACAAATTTAGATGGAATGAATAGATACACACTGAGTGGACATTTCAGTGACATCACGTGTTCTCTAGTGGAATGTGAATGGGAAATAATCAGTTGGTCTTTTGCACAAGGGTAGAATGGAGGATAAAGCGTGACTAATAGATGGAAAATTGTAGGCTTTCCTGGAGCTAGGTTAAAAAAATACCTCAAGAAACAGAGTGACGTGGAGATGTTTTGCTGGAGCTTGATATTCCAATGGAAACCTGATGAAATAATAGTATTTGGGGTTCTCTGCGTTAATCAAATTGAGAGTTTTCATCGAATTAAACTATTATGGAGAAACTGACTACTTAAGACGTATGTCAATACTACCTTAAAGTTTCTTTCAGTGACACAGGTTCTTTCGTGAGTAGAGATATGTTCAAAAATGTGCTTGATGACAGAGGTATGTACAAGCCACACAAAGTGGTCCACGATTCGATATATTTCCGATGCATCCATAAAACTCGAGAAGGTGATATTAAGTCGGAGGAAGAGGGTGGGTCCTGTGTGATACTAGTGTTTTCACTCCGTAGAAAAATGACACAAGCGATGTTCAAACTTCGAAGATCAAATCTTGAAGTTCTGTGTTTAACTTGTGACGTGGTAGAATACTAAAAGGTGTGTGAGGGTGATCGTGTGATTGGCATCGATTAACTGAATCCTTCGGTTTCTTTTTATCTTCTTCAATCTACCCGACAGACAGAATTTCAATGCCCTTTGACAACCACCTCTTTACAGGCCTGAAAAGTCCAGTGAAAACAAAGTTGACTTCACCTACGGTCTGATTAAATAATACGTTGCTGAATTGCAATAGATGACTTGACTGAATATGAAATATGATTTTTCTCTATGAAATCAAGTCTGACACGTTGAGTTATGAAAATATCAGATCAATCTAGTTGGTATTGGTGAGAATCCCTCGATTCTCGTGACCGATTTCATAAAATTGGACATCCGGTTGAATAGGGTTGAAGATCATCCAAACCGGTTGTCGTGAAATTTTCTGCCCCAGCAGTCAGTGGCTTACATTGCCGACTCTTGTTATTTCGGTGACTAGGTCTATGGCAAGCTAGATGGTACTGAACTTTCAAGTAGTAATCATTCACCGGAGTCCGAATCCAGTAACTTGTGGTTACAAATTGAAGTCACCGACCATTCAGCTATTGGTAGCCGATCCAAAGATCCATGAACTCCTACTTCCGTGAAGTAAGAGGATACTTACTTCCTGAGGACATTGTCTTGATGTTGAGGTATACATTGGTCATTGGTGGAATATGTAATTTATATGTCAATAGGTTTCGTCACATTGGCTGAAAGGTCTACTCTCTCTCCTTGTACCAGGTTATAACCTGAGAAGATGCGTGCTTCTGCTGATTATCAAACTTAGATGAAACCCCTGGCCAGTACTACGCCATATTTTTCTATGATTCTCCAGATGATGTCAGCTGGAGATCATCATTGTTCTAATTAGCAGTATACGCATTAGGTTCTTCTTTCCTAGAAATCAATATTTTGACTGTAAAATCTGGAGTTTTCATGGTTCTTGTTCAGCTTTTTAACATTTAACACCAGTACTAACGTTTTATTCTCATGAATTAGCCTATCACTTGCATTTAGCTCAGTAACACATTTTCGTCCCAGTTTGGGAATCCTCATCAGCACTCACGCCAAGCCTTAATGAGGATGGAGGCCTGGACTATCAGGTTACAAACGCAAGCTAGTGCCAGGCTAAAGGGGGACTGCATTCAGACTCAAGTAAACAAATGTTGAACGATCTTGGCCTCCTAGTCTGAAATTCATCAGTTAAGGGTGCGCGCTGATGAACAGTCTCACTAACTGGCATTAAACACCTGTCCGGCACTTCCTCATCTAGACCCAATCTTGTACGGAACAAAATACGGCCACCAACTGGAATATAAGGATCGCAGAAAATGTCAAATCAAAACGCTGTTTCGTTTCTTCACTTTATAATAATAGTAATCACTTTATTCCAAACAATATTAATTATACATTATGGATTTTCAGCACCTTCTACATATTGCAACAATATAGCTCCTTTTATAAAAATGTACACACATAAGATTCAAAACAGTAATACTAATGCAGAAACCAGTATAAACTGAATGTTCGTGGAAACATAATGAAGTATAAGTAGATAGTATCATAGACAACACCTTCAATGATAATACTTTGCAGTTCAGATTACAGATTTAAAAAGTTTATAACGTCTTTTCTGACACTTGAGTGCTCACATAAAACTCGCACTAAATATAGTATGATAGAATTTTTATATTTAGTAGCCGTATGAGCATAAATACTCACGAAGGATTTTCAGTACCAGATAAGATAACTTTACCCATCTGCTTGCAAGAATTAAAATGCCTCTTGATAATAATTTCCCGGTTAGTTGAGTCAAAGTCCCAACACTACGCCTACTTACAGTCTTCAGTGTTCTACGTTCTGACATGGCATAGTCTTCTTCGAGAAGTCTTTAGGAGAATAAGGGTGAATTATTAAAAAGAATATTTGGAATACATCAACTCACAAATTGTAAGATTTGCGGTTGAGATACGTCATCAAAGAGTCCCAGCTTCTTAATGTAATAAGCCAAACTAAAACTAATCAAATCCCTACAAACCAAAACTTGAATATCAATGAGATGCTCACTAGCGACTTGCCCTATTCAGGTAAAAAGTTACCTGGGGTTCTAGTGAGAAGTCGTGACCAGTAGGATGCAGTAGGGTGCAGCAGGTCGGTTGTGAGGACAAATACTCGCCGAAGACATTGGCTAGGGGTCGCGCTATGTCGTGAATTGGCAGAAGTTAGAATTCATGGGCCATTGTATCGGGTCCCAGTGGCTTAATGGTATACGAGCTCGCCTTGTAACCAGAAGGTTCTGGGTTCGAATCCCGGTGGGTGCGTACTGATGAAGAGTCTCAAACTAGGACGAAACAGCTGTGCAGTACTCCCAGGTTTTCAAAAGGTTCTCTAACTAATGTCAGCTCATGATGAAAATCCTGTAATCAAACTAAAACTTTTCCTAGAAGTCAACAGGATATGAGACGATGACCAACAGAAATTCAAACATAAACTAGCTATCATTACATTGCCTACAAGGCCTCAGGATGGTCGGGGGTGGTTGCCTTGCGCTGCGGGTTGGCCACCCCTCCGCACACCTCTTGAAATGCTTCCATATGACCAGGCGTCTTACATAGCCTTTCCTGAGGATGTCCTACTCACTGCTTTCACGTGGCGGAGGTGTTTTTCACCAAAGTGAGAGGGCGAAAGCGGATGCCCGGCGCTCTTCACCGGGTTGACTGTCCATTGGATGACAGTCTAGGGGAGATGACTAAACCCTGATTCCAAACCTCCAACGACTGGCGTATGAAGCTCACTGGAGCTCACCGGCAGACGTATGGACAAAGGGCTTGTTGGACGTCCTGGATGTCTGGCCCCATTCAAAAAGGCGTATGAACCGAACTCCGGTCAACGGCTGCCAATGGATAGTGAACTCCCTACTCCACTCATACTGCCTTGTAGGTCACGCTTGGTTGTGTAAACGCTAGAGCTGCACTCTCAAACAAAAGGCCGAGCGATTCTGGGGACATCACTCGTACCAAATTCCCATGAAACTTCATGAACTCTCTTCATCAGATCGCCGTGCCTAGGCAGCGATGATTTGAGATGTTCATGAAGCCTGCTCATCCTCCCATAGGAGATAGCCAAAGTAAAGTAAACTAAGTATCATTATATTGCCGTCAATATTACAAAAGTCTTAGGAGGACTCAATCATTCCCAACCCAAGTCTTGTGCATATCTGAAACTAAAATCTAGAACATGACATTTAGACCATTTGTAGGTGAGACCATTTTTAACATCAGACAGGAATTTATTTATTTTAGAACAACTGCAACAGAAATGGTTAGATAGTCTAGCATATTTAATGAAGTTATCTTTGCAAGAATACGGGAGGTCATGCAAAAAGGGAAGAAGAAAGAAATGGAAAGAGTACAGTGCCTTAAGTGAGGCACACCAGTTTCCGTTCGCAATGAAGTGGAGCGCTTTTCGTTCGAATTTATTTGGGACTAAATGACGATTTAGAACCATTCTATAGCGTAAAATGGTTATGTTCCGATAAAATCAATACTTATAATAATAATTATTATTATTGCCATTCTGGCCTGAGGTGGAACCTATAAATTCATATATTATTTCTCCATTGCGTTTCGAAGGGAACATTAGGCCTCATAATCACACCTCCACTTTGTTCTATTCTCTGCTGTCCTATTCAGTTGGCTGACTCCACGGTTGCCAACAATCTCTCATGGCCTCCTTCAACTCTCAAGATCTCCTTCATGTCACCCTTGAACTGGCAACCAACTCCTTTCTTCCCATTGGGATACCATTCCAGCGATGGCCTGCACTGTGAGCGATGTCGTTTGATGACCACCTCAATGTATGCTCGATCAGTTCATCTCCTTTTCTGCCTACATGTTTGTTGAGCAATAGTTTCTCGCCTGTTTATTTATTCCAAGCCCGCCCTAGTTCCTTCCTGCTTATTCTTTCCAACCAGCTGGTCGGCCATTTGATCTTCAGAATGGAGCCAGACAGCGAACAAGGGCAGCTGTTCACAAGAGTCAGCACTAGCGTGTAGGAAATCCTTCTCGTAAAGTGCTTGTTAAGTTTCTGACCCATATAGAAGAACCGACTGTCTACACATTTGTCTTGAACAGAATCCGAATCTAGTGCTTTATGATAAGGCGTAGTGTAGAATATTTCCAGACTTGTTTTGGGTTGACGAAGGCGTATCTGACCTTTCCGATCCACTCTGGCTGGCTTTGACATCTTAGTTCGTGCCGACTGGTTGTGGTTTAAACCGTCTTTGCTAGCTGGATGCGCGAAGGAAGTGACCTCCGTCAAATATCTCCCATTATTAGTGGTCAATGCCGCTTGTTGTTGTCGGCTGGTTATCTTCATCACCTCCGTCTTCTCTATGTCCACCTGCAGTCCTGTCTGGACTGGCTGCTTTTCATCCAGTTTGTTGGTTTTGCCTGCATCTCTTCGAGTTTGCGTGAGAATAAACGTAAACAATCCACGGCCGAAATCCAAATCATCTGGAGTTTCGGTATCCGTCCAGCGTATTTCTGTTTTCTCACTACCGATACACAGTCTGACGCAAAATGTAATTCACCACAACCAGGAATATTATCAGTGATAATTTGAGCCAACCTTGTCTTACTCCTGTATTCCTGTCAAACGACTGGAGGAGTTTTCCATTATGGATCACATGACGTCTGACTTTATCAGATAGCTTGTGAATGAGGTTCATAATGACTTGAATAATGCACGCTATTATATTGAAGCGGTTTAAAAATTAATGCTCAGTCAACGCTACCGAAGGCCTTTGCGAAGTCGATGAAGTTAAGGAACTGTTCAAACTGCGATCTATTCTTTGTTCGATGATGGAAGTTCGTAGCTTTGCAGTTCGATCAGCACTTTAATAGCCTTTCCCGAATCCGGCATTTTCGTTTTGGCGGAGTTCTCTCTCCAAATCACTTTTTATTCTCTCCATGATGATGAGACTAAGTATTTTACTTGGTATGGACAAGAGCATTATTCCACAACAGTTCCAAAACAGAGAGGCCCAAGTCACCCTTATTTGGTAGCTTGACAATGTAGCCTTTCTTTCAATCGGTATGCGCCTCTCCTTTCTTTCAAACCTTTCGCGTTTGTGGCGCGAGCAGATGTGCCTCAATCTTTCAGCTTTTTTTCAAGGCTTCGTGGGGAATTCCGTCTGGTCCTGCTACCTAATGGACAGGCTTTCATTTCCTTGATCGCATTCAATATTTCTGCTTTTCTTGGAAGATTGGTATCTGCTTGCAGGCTTGCTGTTGGTGATAGTGTATTTCAGGGCGAGTTACGGTGGCGGTGGATTCGAGAAGCCTTTAAAGTGATCAGCCCACTGTTTCATTTGTTCCTTCTCCTTGGTAATTAGGTTTCAACTGTGGATCTTTTCACGGACAGGAGTCTGGTTATCTGATATAATATCCTGAGGTCTTGTTTACTTGCGGTCTATAATTCTGATACTTTAATTACTTACAAGCTTTCCATTTGAAAAAATTCGATTAATTTCAGGTCACATCATGAATTAATCTCAGTTGGAAAACCATTAGAAACCTGTTACGGCTGTTATTGCACTCGCTAGTTTGTGCTAAGTAACTTCCTCCTTAGTCGATTTGCGAGCCCATTTTTCTGTCCACTATTAGCAGCTACAACGACACGATACTGTATTACCAAACTCGTAGCCAAGAAGAGAGACCGTTGACGCAGGGGTTTTCACTGTCTTAAAACAACATAGAAAAGGGTTGACACCGTATATATATATCACATGGCCTTGAGGGGCAATAATTAAATTGATAAGCATAAACAGCCAACAACCAATAGGATTAACTAGAGAGCAGGGGATTCAAACAGCATTGTACGGTAAAGATAAACGTAGTATTTAAGAAAAATTATGTCTTTATAACAAAACTAGGTAGCTCTAGGCAGCTTTGACCTACCATTTTAAGACTATTCAGTAATGCGCATTCACTGATGTTGGAATTGAAGATTTTCTATTTAAAGTGAGACTTCGTAGACAAAACAAGCAGTGAGATATAATCTAATGGCCCATGATTTAGAACTCCTGTGAATTCGCGACAGCTATAGCGCAACCACCAACCAGTGTCATTGCGAAATGTCGTTCCTATAGCCTGAATTCGTGGAACCTGATGATCACTAATTCTTACTATAACTGCAGATAACCTCCTACATAAATAATCGGTTGTCAGTCTGCATCCAGTGTTGATTTTCTGGGGTTTGATTGACTAAAGGTCTAATCACAGGCAGGTGTTTCTTATTCTTTGCTTTCTATATGGAGAACAGAGTCCCTACTATGTATCTCTATTCCACTCAGTTCCTTGTTATTACTTTCAACTGCCTCTATAACCAACTTCATCATATGACTTCCTTCATGTCACCTTCAGACGCCAGGCCAGTTGCTGACAATACAGGATTCATTGAAGGGCCGACACGTGATGTAACTTATATCCCATGCATTCCCATATATTGTAGTATATGGGAATGGATTGAAGTATTACAAAAACGGCTACTCATCTAAAAACCTTCATGCAGAGAAATTCTCATAATATATATGCATATATATATACGTATTGTAACGACTCATAACAAAATGTTGACTTATAGTTTAGTGAGAAATATAAAATCACTTCTCACCAGTGTTCCACACTTAGAAAATGTCTGCTTTATATGCAAATATATAGATGGGAACAATTTCAATACTGAACTACCAACAACATAGTTGAAGCAATTTATACTGAGATGCACTCCGAACTTACAGTTTACTTTCACCGACACCATCCACAGACAAAAAAATTGTATTTCAATGGGATCTTCATTGGGTCCACTACTATCAAAGTGCTTCTTGGCAAGCGTCAAGAAAGGTCCATTAAAGCCGAACATCGACAGTTTACTACTGTATAAAAGATGCGTAGATGGTATATTCATTATTTGTAAAAAAGCAGTAATGATCCTAATCTGTTGCTGTAGAAATTTAACTGTTGCAATCCAGTAATAGAGTTTACTCATGAAATGGCAAACGAATCAAAAATTGTCTTCCATGATGTGGAACTAACAAGAAGAGACGAGGGGACCTTAAGAAGATTGACCCATCGAAAAGATACTTGGAATGGCCAATTAAGAAGCTTCATTAGCTGGATGCCTATTCAAAAAAAGCGCAATTAGATTTATATTCCTCGGCACTCGCATCCGATGCATCTGTAGTTCCGATGTTCTAGAAACAGAATTAGATATTTTGAGAGAAATCTTCACCCGAAATGGATACCCACCAAGATTCATTGATAAAATTATCATACCAAAAATTTGGAGGAATGAAACTTCACTTGAGCCAGAAAAGAGACTCTACATGAATTTAAATTTAAAGGAGATTTAACAAGCCATATTCTCAAGAGACGGAGTGCATCATATCTGAGAATAGTGTTCTCCAGTCGCCTACTGATCTGCAGAAGTCTTAAGGACAAGATTTCGTATCAGACCACGAGTATTTGCATATATCAGTTCACTCGCCGCTGTAGCGCCAGATGCATCACTCGTTCAACGGATATCCTCTCTGAGAAGAATCCAAGAACACTATCCAGCTATGTTGGTGCTGTAAGGAGTGCGACAATCGAACACCTGAGTAACACTGATCATTCTATCTCAACAAACGACTCCTAATTCAAAATAATCTACAAAGTCAAGAATAACCAACCAAAGGCAATACGGTTTCGTCTTCTTTGTATCGCTGGAGCTCTAGCTGTTTTCACACATTGAGAAACCTGAGTTGTGTATAGAAAAGATAATTACTCAACAACTTCTACTGTCATGGTCACAACTTTGTTGATGTTTGATGACTTAATTCTGTTTGTTTGCCTGTTTCTCTACTTGTTTATAATTCTTGTATTCAGTTAGAACTCTTATATAATTTCGTATTTTCTACTTTGTTACTATGTACATCCTGAGTACAACTCAATCATCAAACTATTTATATTACTGTGTAACTCCTTTTTAACAACTGTTTGTGATAACTCGTCACCTTTGTTACCACACTGATTTCACTAACACCCAGTTTTCTCCGCCGTTTTTTAATGCGCGCCTCTACCCTAAACTTACTAATTTTCTCCTGTTTAGTTGAAATAACCATAACCGATTGTATGTTTGTTTGACAAACTTAATGTTCACATGCACACAAAATAACCTGTATATGTATTTGCGGTTGTATAGCTAAGAAAATGAATTCACCAGCGTAAAGTGACTCTTCGCTGAACTACGCGTTTTGTTCTCATTACTGTCTGCATGGGGATTATTCATGAATAAAAAATCAGCGAAAATGTTGTATATATTACATTCAATTAAAAGGAAAAATAATTTTAAAAGTTCAGTGAATTACTGTCGCCTTCGTTCTCCCACATTGTGTAGGCTGAAAGCATTACTGTTAAAATCACACTGTGCAATCTTTGATATTATCTATTGTTCAAATAAAACAAAGTATGAATTTTAAAAAAATCAGGAATTGAAACCATTTTGAAACTCATAGCGTTCATGGTATTAGAAGTATAACATATGCCTATGTTTATAATGCGAAATTTTCTGTCCAATTCACCCGATCATCCCGTTAAATCGTATTTACAGTGAGATCAGTGTCTGATAGTAAAAATAATAATCTGCTTCATTCCAAAAACAGTACTTATAATACAGAATGGAATTCTCAGCATTTGTCACAATATCTTGCATCTGATTTACTCAAAATATAAATAAAATTAAAACAAAATTAAGCAGAGCGATTTGTCCACATTTACGATATAAAGTCAAAAATATTCGAAGCGCGAACTGAGAATATTAAATATAATAATAGTAATAATAACAGTGAGTTTGTTTCAAACGGTATTGTCGATTCAGTTTAAAAACTTTAGCATGTTATAGACTATTGGGTCTAATGTTCTGTTGATATTGTATAGTGAGGGGAAACACAAAATTAACAGCTACAACACAGCTTAAATTATGTCCACACTTATGAAAAAAGTAAACAAAACAAAAAGTTGAGAGGATTATAAATATAAGAAATACAATAACAATAAAGTTTGATGCTTTAAGGGTGGAGGAAATGGTTTATTTAGTGGTGCAAAGAAGTTTAGTTAGTTCATGTCTGACACTATTTTCATCACATAAAATATGTGCCAAATGTGGTATAGTGGAATTTTTATACTTAGACGTATGCGCATAAATTCTTCTGAAAAGACTACTTGTTTTACCTGAGGAGACACAAGTTTGGAGCTGCGGGTAATTTGGGTGCTCAGACTCTGAAAAAATTCCTCTGGCGAATTCGTTGCGTCACATCAAGTGCCTATTGGTGATAATGTCAATGAGGTGGATAACTGACAGAATGACTGAATTTCAACATAGAAATTTGAACAGAAGTGCAGTTGTCCAAGTCGCACACTCCTTTCATATAGCATATAAAGGCAGACGAAGTAGAGAAAAAAGTAGGATTAAAAGGATCCTAATATGCAAAAAGTAGAGGGGAAAAGGAGTATTAACATGGAAAAACATGAGAGTTTTATGGATGTGTGGGATTATAAAGACTGACAATGACTTTAAGCTATTTTTTCAGTGCCATGCCTACGATGTTTACCAGGAAGTCTACATCGTCCTAAGCGGTTGGCTCAGACAATCTGTCAAAACTTCATGGAAAGATGTCACGTTTGGGCTTTACCACCAGTTAATTTATTTCTAGGGTAATCCTAAATCAGCCAAGATTGCTTACTACGGTGAACGGTGAGTCAGTGTGTAAAACACATGACCTAGCCATTTCGACCGATTCCCTCTACACAAACATACTGCTCACCTTAACCTCCTTACCTAGGACTGTAGGCCTCACCTCAACATGACCTGCCATATGGAACAACTTGACACGGAAGACCAAATACAGACACCTATAATCAACGATAGCTAACCTTTTCAAATCTTCCACCTTCACTCGTCTTGTCTCATGGTCATAAAAGAGGACGAAGCAAACTGCTGATCGCTACTTGAATATGACGCAGTTTGGAGAACGCCACAAGTAACTTTTGTATTCGTTCTGAAATTTCGTCCATTCCGGCTGGTGTAATGTTCCCGATAAGTGAAACAGTCAAAACGCCCTATCACTTCATTCCTTATCTTTAAGCCAGCAGTTCCCGTAGTCCACTCCCACAGCATCCTCATACATTCGACTAGACTGTGATGTTTGCCACATCTGAAATAAACTAACAAAAATCAGTTTCAGTGAACTTGACATTTCTGATATTTAAAACTCTTTAATACTACGTTTCAACTCATGGATAATCCCCATCCAGGCATTAATGAAAACAAAACACGTAGATCAGTGAAGAGTCTCTTTTCGGCGAATTCATCTTCTTAGCTGTACAATCACAAATATATATGCATTGTTTTGTATGTATGTGTACATTAAGTTTGTCAAACAAAGTTACAATCGGTTAAGGTTAATTTTAACTAAACAAGTGAAGTTTGGTAATACAACTCAAGAAAATTAAGTGTCAGTGAAACTAAAGTAGTAACAAAGGTGATGAGTTGTCACAAACAGTTGTAATAGTAATAGTGAGTTTTACTCAGGATGCACATATAAACAAAGTAGAAATTATGTAAGAGATCTAAGTGGATACAAGAATTACAATTGCTTAAGGTTATTTTAACTAAACAGGTAAAGGTTGGTAATATAAGTCAAGACAATTAAGTGCTAGGATAGTAACAAAGGTGATGAGTTGTCACAAACAGTTGTTAAAAGAAATTATGCAATAATAATATGAATATTTTGATGAGTGAGTATTACTCAGGATGCACATAGAAACAAAGTAGAGATAATACGAAACTATGTAAGAGATCTAAGTGAATACAAGAATTATAAGCAACTAAGGAACAGGCAAAGAAACAAAATTAAGTTATCAGAATAAAATAAAATAAAAATCAAAAAATCAAAACATTGTTACCATGAGAGTAGAAGTGGTTGAGTAATCTTCTTTTGTATGCACAGCTCCGGCTTTTCCATGTGAATGGCTAGAGCTTCAGCGATACAGAGGAGACGAAACCGTATTGCCTTTGACATGTTGTTCTTGACTCGGTAGATTACTTTGAAGGAGGCGTTCGTTGAAATGCAATGATCAGTGCTGACCAGGTGTTCAATTATCGCACTCTTTATTGCACCCGTATTGCCTTTTCGCAACCATGCTGGATAGTGTTCTTGAATCCTCTTGGACAGGATGCGCGTCGAACGACCGATGTACCTGGCTCCACAGCAGCAGGTGAACTGGTATATGCACATAGAAGTGGCCAGATGCGGGATCTTGTCCTTGAGGCTTCTGCAGATTAGTGGGCGACTGGAGAACACTATTCTTAGCGTTGCTGCAAAGAATGTTCTTCTCAGAGATGATGTGATCCTTCTCTTGAGAATATCGCTTGCTAAATATCTCTTGAAATCCAAGTTCATGTAGATTTTCTTTTTAGGCGCAGTCAAAGTTTCGTTTTTCCGAATTATTGGTTTCATATTTTTCTCGATAAATCTTATTGGGTAACCATTTTGGATGAATATTTCTCTCAGAATATCTAATTCTGTTTCCAGAACGTCGGGACTACAGATGCGTCGGATGCGGGTAGCAAGTGATTTAATTAAATTCCGCTTTTGTTGAATGGGAACCCAGCTATATAAGTTTGTTAGTTGACCATTCCACGTAGGTTTTCTATGGATTGATCTTCTTAGGCTCCCATCAGCTCTTCTTGTCAGTTCCACATCAAGAAACGGAATTTTTGACTCGCAAGGGATCACACTCAGTACCTTCAAGTTACGAGTGCAAATCCGGTAATCATTCAGTCACTGTGAAGGAATAGGATGACAAGTGAATTCTGAACTCTCCTGATTTGAAAGTAATATTCCCATATTAAGTCATTAGAAAACGACTTAAAAAGCAAAGAATATTTTCTTTTTCATGATGCATTTTCATTAGCTGTACAATTATAGTTACATATAAAACAGAAACCATTAGACCAATCAGATACTGGTAAACTTTGTCCCCGAAAATGTACTGCGTAAAAGGAGGTGACACCTAGAGGGGATGACTAATTGGAAGTAAGAAAAGAAGTAGAAGTTGGCATGACGCAATAAGTGTGAGATAATGACTAGTCAATAAGCTCGTGTAGAATGGACAGGAACTGGTGGATAGAAGATAAAGTATGTTTTATATAAAATCTGTATGAAAATGCAATGTTATCAATAAATAGTGATAGAGTGGTAATAAAATATGCATTAACTGTCTACTGGAAAATGTGATGCGTAAGGTGGATTACTGAAATGTGTTTTTCGGATATTTAGAAAGGCGGTTTCAAAGGATTTCTGCTTCAACTTCACCTTTGAATTCCAGTTTAATGAAAAGAGTTTTCGTAAAAACAGTTTTGACTTTTGACGACGAAGGCTTCACTTTCATGTTTTTGTCCATGAATCTTGGTGGATACCCGTTCTCTAGAAAGACTTCAGTTAATAAATCTAATTCTTCCTCTATCATGTCGTCCGAACAGAGTTTTCTAATCCTTGAACTTAATGTACGTACCAGGTTTTGCTTTCCGATCACTGAGACGAAGTTTCAATGTGTATTTATCAGTTTATTTGCTCGTGAGGAAACGTACATGTCCGGAAACGTTTTATGGAATACTGTCCAAATTTGCTAGCAAGGCAGAGGAGAAAAGAAGAATACTTACAGCTCCATCCTCGAATACCTTGTCAACTCTGGACATCGAGCACCCCCAGATGAATGTTTCACAGTACTGCATAGAGTCCCTCAATATACTATAAGGGGACTTGGCATACGCCATCTGTACACAGCTGAATCATTGGCCACAGTAACATTCTCACGATAATTTTGCCTCTTTTTTATTGCGTAAGTTTACCATTATTATTACTGTTATTACTACCACTATTTTATTATCATTAATATTCCCATAATCCATATTTTATCACCACTCTTCTACTATTTATTAATAACATTGAGTTTTCATACAGATTTTATATAAAAACGCTTTGTCGTCTCTCCACTAGTTTCTTTCCATTGTACATGAGCTTATTGACTGGTTATTATCTCACACCTATTGCGTCATGCCAACTTCTGCCTCTTTTCTCACTTCCAATTAGTCATCCCCTCTAGGTTGCACCTTCTGCTGCGCTGTGCGTTTTCGAGGACAAAGTTTACCAGTATCTGATTGGTCTAATGATTTCTTTGCTAAGTATAATTATGACTGTACAGCAGCTCATAAAAATGCATCGTCGAAAACAAAAATTTCTTCGCTGTTTACATGTTTTTCTTATGACAGTCCTGATTCGCAATGTACAGTCACCACAGATTAAACGATGTGACGTTTACTAGTCTTTCGTATTGATTCTGACTGAATCTTGTTGGTCAAGTATACCAATTGTTTGTTTGTCATCAACTCACTTGACATCGAAGCTTTAAACAATTTGGTCGATTGCGCATTTGTTTTAAACCAACATGAAAACTGATGGAATGTGATAAGTCAAAAGTCAGTCGATATTACCGATGAACTCATTTTGAATCTAAGGTGGAAGACTGAACTTCAGAAAGACATCTTCGTGAAATTATGAAACGTGTTCAAAATACTTTAAGCGACACGCACACACCAAGTCTCTAAACCCTGTAGAAAAGTGAATAATTTTTACAGCAGCTTTGAAAATTCCTAACTTGTTTCTTTTTCACTACTGTATTCAGTCAATTTTTCACGCTGATTTCAGATTGTGGAAGGTCTGTCTCACCTTTCTGGACCTATGTGGCTTTTCAATTTTCATTTGCGACACCTCTAGCTAAAATGTGGCCTTGAAGATAAGTAGAAGTCACCTCGTTCAAACTTCTCACAATAATAAAGATAACTGTTGCTTTTATTTATTTATCTTCAACTCTTCTGTCTTCTCTGTTTTCACTCAAAGTCCAATCTTCACTGCCTGCTTCTCCTCCAAACTTGTTGGCTTACGCCTGTAAATCTGTAGATTTGCGTGGTTTACGACATAAATCAACCACAAAGTCCAGTCAAATATATCCCTTTCTTCTCGCTACCCATGACGTCCCATATGATCTAGTACAACACAGTAACCACCATAATCGGTAATATTAGGCAGTCACGTCATTCTCCTGTATTGAGTTCCTAGGCTACACTAAGTTTATATAGTGATGAATCACACGACATATAACACCATCATAAAGTATTTGAATGAGGCTGAAAATGGTTCACAATCGCCTAATTATTCTGGCATCAAAACTGCCACAGTCATTTTCAAATTCACTGAAGTTAAGGTGTAGAGTTGACTGTCATTCTATGCTTTGCTCTATGATGATGAGTAGTGGTGTGATTTGGTCAGCACACTATTTGATTTTCCTGAATTCAGCTTGTCCTGGCGGGCCACATCAGAATAAGGCAGCTTGCCAGTTAGCTTAATAAGGACAGGAGTATGATGTCTTGCCAGTGTAAATAAATAGTTTTAAGTCGAGAACGAGAACAAGGATACCGTCTAATTAACTCCTGAATTCAAAATTGGATAACTAATGATTATTATTATCACTATTGTTCCCTTGGGTTCTTAGTGGAACATAGAGCTTCAACTGCACGACTCCACTTGCTTCTGTCTTTTGTTGTACTTTTCACCTGCATCCATGTTATTCCATACTGTATCAACTCTACTTCACACGATCTCCTCCAAGTCACCCTTGCACTGACGTCCAACTCGCAGCTTCCCTTTCGGGTTCCACACGCGCACTGGCCTGACGCGTGATGTCACCCAGCGGCCCCCTCAGCGAGTTTTCAATCCATCTCCACATTCTCCTACATATTTGTTGGGCGATTGGTTCTTGTTTTGTTTCTTCCCATAGTTTCTTGTTAATGATTCTATCAGGCCATCTGATATTCAGTGTAGAACGAAGACAGTTGTTGTTGATAAAGGTCTGCAACAGGCTGTTGGAAATATTCTTTGTGACCCGCCAAGTTTCTGATCCATACGTATAGAAGAACTGACTGACTCGACGTTTGTATTGAAAATCCGAATTTTGTTGTTGATGCTGAGTGACAGTGGGAGATTTCCAGATTGGTTTCAGGTTGATGAATATGTTTCTCGCCTTCCCGATTCTCGATTTGACATCTTCGTCCGTTCCTCCTGTAGTTGAGACAATGTTCCCTAGATAAGTGAATGAAATGACCTCTTTCAAATCCCTCCCGTTGATGTTGATTGGCGCTGGATGTTGCTGCTGCTGTTGTTGGTTGGTTGGTTATTTTCATAACCTCCGTCTTGTCTATGTTCACCTGGTTTCTTGTCTTCTCTGGCTGCTTCTTCGACCAGTTTGTTGGTTTTCGCTTGTAAGTCTTCGACTTTGTTTGACATCAAACCTAAGTCATCCACGAAATCCAGGTCTTCTAGATTCTTCACGTCGGTCCAGGATATCCCTGTCTTTTCCTTTCCCACTGTCTGACGCATAATCCAGTCCATCACAATTAGGAATATCATTGGTGATAATAAGCGGCCTTGTCTCACTCTAAACCCCTCGCTGAGTTTTCCGTTGTGGATCACTTGACATGTGCCGTCGTCGTACAGCTGTTTAATAAGGTTGATGAATATTTGGGGTACGCCATAGTACTCGAGTAGTTTCTAAATTACTTCGCGGTCATCGCTGTCGAAGGCCTTCTCAAAGTGTATAAAGTTGAGGTAGAGGTTTGATTGCCATTCCATGGTTTGTTCGATGATGATGCTTAGAGTTGCAATTTGGTCAGAACATGATTTGCCTTTCCTTTATTCTCTGCAGGATGATGTGACTCAGGATTTTACTTGGCGTCAACAGGAGCATGATTCTTCGCCAGTTCTTGCAGAGTCCTAAGTCGCCTTTCTTTGAAAGTTTCACGATGTAACCTTTCCTCCAGTCGGTAGGCATCCTTCCCTCTTTCCAGACATTTTACAATAATGGAGTCAGCATATCTGCTGTCGTCTCTGGGTCCGCTTTCAGTGCTTCAGGTGGTATTCCATCTGGTCCAGCTGCTTTTCCAGCTTTCAGAAGCTTGATTGCATTCAAGACTTCAGCTTTTGTTGGAGGATTGCAGTCAACTTGCAGTTGTGTACGTGCTGTTATCGGTAATGCTACACCCGAAAACTCATTCACCTGTGCTTAGCTGGTTGACTTAGCAAAATGAAAATATACTTTTCCTAAATGAGGAAAAAGAGCAGCTAAGCTGACACTTGAGTCCGATAGAATGTTCATATTGCCCAAGAGGAAACATTGGGTGAATTAATCTACCTCCCATATTTTCCTGTTTCGTTTTATTCTTCAGTACATATGATAAATAATTACAATGTAATGAAATGTAACGAAATGTTTTCTTTATCTACTTTGTGTCACAACGTTTTACTTCACATTGTAAAAGTGAAATTCAGTGTTTAAAATCATTTTAGTCATAAATTCTGATTTTTATATATCACTTTATTGAAGTCTCTCACTTCTTCCGCATTTTTGCAGGTAAGAGAGAAAAGCTTGACGGAGACAGACACTATCGAGACGTCAGTATTCTTGAATATAAATTTACTGAAACATTTGTGATTACCAAATGTTGCTTTGTAAGCACCTGACTGATTACAGGTTTGATCCCAAGCTGACTGAGTACTTCACAAGGGTTTTATTATGCTTTTTGACACTCTAGCAGTATGCATTCACTGGGGTTCTAAAACAGGACGTTCCGATTGCAAAGCGAGCTAATCGACCACTCACCACTGTGGCGCAGTCAGATTGTTCGTGAATTCCAGCCTACCTTGGTAAACGCGACTTCTCACTAGAACTTGTGAATTTAACTGCAAAAAGTCAGGAGCCATTGGTTTTGCCAAAGAGGCTTCATTTCTTGTTGCCTGTAAAAACAAGTGAAATCACCCTACCAGTTTATCTTTGAAATATATGAATGCCTAACGTCATCAGTTGTAAAGTGTATATCATTGAAGACAGGTCATAAATTTCATTTCAGTAAAGCCTTCAAATGGATTTAAAAGGCAGGTTTCAGTTTTACACACTCAAATTCATTGAAGTCATAAACATAAAAAAATCTTAAAACTTGTTCAATATTTTGCTGATACTTCATTAGGTGAACATAGACAAGACGGAGGTTATGAAAATAACCAACCAACCAACAACAGCAGCAGCAACATCCAGCGCCAATCAACATCAACGGGAGGGATTTGAAAGAGGTCATTTCATTCACTTATCTAGGGAACATTGTCTCAACTACAGGAGGAACGGACGAAGATGTCAAATCGAGAATCGGGAAGGCGAGAAACATATTCATCAACCTGAAACCAATCTGGAAATCTCCCACTGTCACTCAGCATCAACAACAAAATTCGGATTTTCAATACAAACGTCGAGTCAGTCAGTTCTTCTATACGTATGGATCAGAAACTTGGCGGGTCACAAAGAATATTTCCAACAGCCTGTTGCAGACCTTTATCAACAACTGCCTCCACTCTCTACTGAAGATCAGATGGCCGGAAAGAATCACCAACCAGAAACTATGGGAAGAAACAAAACAAGAACCAATCGCCCAACAAATATGCAGGAGAATGTGGAGATGGATTGGACACTCGCTGAGGAGGCCGCTGGGTGACATCGCGCGTCCGGCGAGTTTTCGAGTGGAACCTGAAAGGGAAGCGGCGAGTGGGACGTCGAAGGGTGACATGGAGGAGATCGTGTGAAGAGGAGCTGAAACAGTGTGGACTAACATGGATGCAAGTGAAAAGTACACCAGAAGACAGAATCAAGTGTAGACGTGCAGTTGAAGACCTATGTTCTATTAGGAACCCAAGGGAACAGTAATAATAATTCTGTTCTTAGGATGACAGATTTTTAACCAGTTCACTACCCTTATGGTCATCTGATTCTCAGTATGAAGGCAGCTATGGCAGGTATCTGTAAAAGTCTGCGGTAGCCTGTTCGAAATGATTTCAGTGACATGAGCGTCATATGGAAGCAGTCAATTGACACTGCGTCGATGGCACAGCGGTAGGTGGTTCGGAATAAGATTTCTGGCCTACGCATTCCTTTGCCTCACTAAGGAGGTAATAAGACTGGTAAATAGGCAAGGCTGGTAATTAGTCCAGTCCCTCCATCTCGTACAAATAAATGCCACTGTTGAAGCCCTACGTCCTACTGGGAACGTAAAGGAATAAAATGAATAATAATAATACAATTGACACTTGTGTTGATAATCCAAATTTTGTTCTTGATGCTTAGTGTAGTAGACTTTAAAAGTTTATTGAGATTATTTAATATCAGTATTGCCTTTCTGATCCCAGCCTTCTGAGTCTTCATCCATGACACCTCTAGTTGAAACAGTGTTGCTTAAATCTCTTCTAGAGAGACTAGTGTTTAATTTTCTCCGTTAGGTGTCTTTACCATTTCTTTCTTCTGTATGTTGATTGGAAGTTCTGTCTCTGCTGCCTGCCTCCTCTGCTGCTGATTGGCTGATTTTTGACCACACATATTCGAGTTCATATGACGCTGTACATAAATCCTTCACAAAGGTCAAATCGTCTAGAGTCTTCTCTTGTCTTCTCACACCCAGTGGTCTTCTAAATAATCCTTTCTATCACAATCAGGAAAAACGCCGGTGATTGTAGGTAGGCTTTTCCTACTTCTATCTTCACTTCAGTTGCATCGGTCTGAATCCAACAAAACCGGTCAATGCGGTTTCTCTGTATAGGCCACCTGACTCCTGAACGTCATGTATAATCTAAAATCCTATTCAAACAGTTTCAAAAATACTACTTGATTTCTTCAAATCTGTCGTATTATTCAACCACCATAGTAACTTGTATCGGAGATACAAAATGACCACCATCGACATTGCCATCCAGAAGCTAAAGAATTCAGAATTTTCTTTGGAGCAATATGTCTAGAGTATCTACTACAGGCGAAAACCAACAACCTTACTGGAGAAGCAGACAGGACTCTAGATAAACATAGAGAAGAGCAACAACAACCAGCACCAATCATAACGAATGGGAGAATTTTGACAGAGGTGACTTCTTCCATTTATCCAGCTAGGAAGCATCGTTTCTACCACAGGCACACAGAGTGGATGAATATGTGAAAGCCAGCAAAAATCAGTGAGTCAAGATACGCCTTCATCGGCTTGAAACAAGTTTCGAAATTCGCGCTGATTCAGCATAAAGCACAAGATGCTGATTTTCAACACAAATGTGATGTTAGTCAGTGAGTTCTTCGAAACGAGTCAGAAAACTGGCGGGAGGGTCAAACATGTTGCTGCGGACTGTTGTAAACAGCTGCTTACTCTGGCTCCTCAATGAAGATCAAGTGGCTCGAAAGAATCGGCAACAAGAAACTCTGACTGAGGCCACAGCAACTAATAGCCTATTGGTTAAGAAATATTTAGGAGGAAATAGAGATGGATGAAGCATACGTTGAGGAGGCCATCGATCAACATCGCGTTCAGTACAGGCAATCGCTCAAGTGGAATCCTGATGGGAAGCAGCGAGTGGGTTGCCACATTATCGGTGACTTGTAGGAGATCATGTGACGAGGAGAAGATCAAAGGTTATGGGCAATCGTGAAGCCAGCCAACTGAATAGGATAACAGTAAACAGAAGAAAGTGTAGATGTGTTGTTAAAGTCAAGACGGAATCCAAGTGTATAATAATACTATACAATTAAAACAATTAGTCCCTTTGATAAATTTGAATAAGTCATTAAGAAGACAAATTTCGTGAGATGACATCGTCATTTCGTAGTTTCTTTACAACCGCTTTACAACTAAAATGGTTAACAATAATAAAATAAAGCTCATGACAACTACTCAGTTAAATAAAAGCAAAAGTACATACTAATGACCAATCATATTTAAATAGGTCATGTAGTCCATGGTAGGCGAAGGTTGAAGTCTTTTGTTTTTGTACACACAGTTTAGGCTGTATGCGATTAATCCCCCAAAGTGCTTCCATCACCTTCAATAACCAACCTTGAATTAGAGTTATGTGAAATAATGATGAAACAGTCCTTAATATTCATTTTGTGACCTGAGATTAATAAGTGTTTTGCAATGGATGATGCTGGATTTCTATTCAGATTAATCGCGTTGGGATTTTCTATATGATTTAGTAACCATTTAGGAACATGTTCGTTTCGACGACATTGAAACATTCTGTTCGTTCTACCTATATAGGTGTCACCGCAGCTGCAGGTGAACTTGTAGATACAGTTTGAAGTAGAGTCCACAGAATTTCGTTCTTTAATCGTAGGTACAGGGATCGACAATGTTCGGCAAATGAGAAAAAGAGATGCGGCGTAGAATGTGCGTTTGATGGCTGACCGAATTCTTCCAAACTCGAATCGAATAACAAACTCGGTTTCCTCGATATTACAATGACCAGGAGAGATGATGGAACGATTCAGCGATCTATTTTTCGTAAACAGACATGGAGTGGACAATATCTTCATTTTACCAGGTTTGTTCCTATCCAGTATAAACGTTCCCTAGTGAAGTGTTTGTTCTCAAGGGCCCGAAAAATATGCACAAGTGCCACAGTGATGGATGAGTTTCGACATATACATTCAGTTTTATTAGCTAATGGTTATCCGGAAAACTTTATCACTTGTCACAGTAAAGAAAGACCACACATTGTTCTTTATTGTTCACCCTTATTCTTTCCTAGATCGCTTCAAAAAGATTACGTCATAATTGGTATAACTCTGAATACTGTCAGTAGGACAAGTGGTTTAGTGTCCCATCAAGCTACATCCTTGACATCTTCATTGAATAGGCACTTAACTTCATGCAATAAATTTGTAAAAAGGGGTTTCTGTCAGACTGGGAGCATACACTTTACCCGCAGCATCAACCAAATGTCTCGGCAACTACTTTAAGTGATGAAAATAGTGTTAGGCATGAACTAACTAAACTTCTTTGCACTAGTAAATAAACCATTTTTTCTATCCTTATTTCACCAAGCTTCATTGTTATTGTACTTGTGATATTTACAATCCTCGCAATCTTCTTTTTTTATTTGTTTATTTTCTCAAGAGTGTTAACATCATTTAAGCTGTGCTATAACTGGTAATTTTGTATTTCTCCTCACCATACTATATCAGCAGAACATTAGATTCGATGATCTATAAAATGCTAAAATTTCGAAACTAAAAACGACAATGCTGTTTGAAACAAACTCACTGTTATTATTATTATATTTAATATTCTTAATTCTTACTACCAATATTTTCGGCTTTACATCGTAAACGTGAACAAACTCCTCTGGTTAATTTTGTTTTAATTTTTAGTTTTATTTATATTTTGAGTAAATCAGATGCAATATTGTGACAGATGCTGAGAATTCCATTCTGTATTACAAGTACTGTTTTTGGAATAAAGTAGATTATTATTATTATATATATGTATATCGTAAGAGCGAAATTTCTTGTTAAATATGATTAATTTTGTTGTTAAGGTGTTGAAGAGTCACTGATAGTCCCTTCAACAAGCACGCCTCATATTTTACCTCCAACTGTGTGTATAAATTCACATGTAGCTCCAGAAGCAGCTATATTTGGATAACAGAAATAAGGAGAATTGTAAAATCCTTTCGATTAAAGCGACTGAATAGTTTGAACTCGTTAAACTACCAAACAGTTGATAGACACAGAACTCTGAGTACGCATCTTTGGAGCATTCAGAATAATTAACAATAGGCGAAACAGACTAAGTTTTCTTCAGTTCTTTTGAGTCAACTCTGATGAAACAAATGAAGCCTAACCTATGTGTTCTTCAGAAATTCGTTTTGGGGAACTTGAATAATCCTGGTAACTTTGTTCTTAGTAACACTGTTTGTCTTCTGATTTCCTCATTCTGCTCGAACTCCTACAGCTCATTTTCCTCGTGAACATTTACTGGCTTGGTTCAGCAAGGGGGGGGGGGAATTAAGTGCATAAAAAGCCCTGTCCTGTCACAGTTGATCGATACTGGACATCGCATCGATGTCAATACAGCTTTCAGGGTTACATACCGAATTCCGAAGTCGTTATCACGTACAGTTCGCTTACGTCTCCTACACATAGCTGAAGCTGTCGCAATAAGATCGCCTAAACCGGAACTTTGTATCTAAAAAGAACACGTCCAAACGCTGTTTCTACCGTGGCCAAACTTGGATTGATGATTCTTCTTCTCATCAAGAGTGCTTCTTCTTCTTAACCCTCTTGGTTTTTCCTTTGCTTATTATTACAACTATTACCATTATTACTCGTCATAATTTATGCCCTTCATGCAAACATTCTCTCAATACTATCGAATCCTCCATTTATACAATCCGGACCTATTATTAGTGATACTATCTCTTTTCTCAATATATGCCTCCACCTGCTTCATGTCACACATTGGTTATTTCATAATGAACCTCTCACTGCAGTCTTACTATCTCCTGTTTAACACAGACCACTTTGTACTGAGCATTCACTCACCTGACACCTTTTATAACCTTGAAATGACTTATTTGTCAATTTTCCTACCCCACACTCTACAAATCTATTATGACTAAACACCACCATTGTTACCCATTTTACAATATTTTGTAATCGATTTCAGCCTAGCACGACGTTTGTCACACGAATACGACTATTTATTTTGACACCAGATAACTAACCTGTTATTCGACGTTAAAAATGTATCAGCCGCATAACTAACCGGCTATCATTATTGTAACGACAACAAATATAATCATATTTTATAATTGTAAGAACCTGAAGTGGAGAAAGATGTATTGAAAAGAATATTCTTCGTTCAGATTGACTTCTAATTCTTGAATATTAGACTTAGATTTTAATTCATTGGATTCAACTCACTGAATTGCATCACCATGTCTTAATTCGACTCCCTACACACCAAATTTTGAGTTTCTAATCTTCTAAGTTTTAATCACTGTAATTTATTACCTTTCATTATGCAGTTATCAGTGACTTTTTCACCACCTCAACATCTTCAGCGCTGAAGGGGGATGTTGTCCAGAAGGACTACGAAAGCTCCGCAATTCAACCAACCAGCTCAGAGAACACAAGTAATTGCAAATCATCCACCTGAAATACAAATCTTCTCTACTATTTCATGTCTATATCATGTCTTTTTACAACCAATTTTTGTGTCTTCAAAAAGAATGGATATCCCCCTCACAATTTCATCAAAAAATGTGCCAAACTCAAGTCATAACACCAGCAACAACAACAACAAGCCAACATTAAAGACCACAAGAAAATTCATCCTACCATTTATATATATATATATATAAAATTTCTCTGAAATAACAGCTCGAATATTAAGACCATTTGAAATAGATATAGCACACAAACAAGCCAGCCAGCCAACCAGCACAGTTATTTCATTCGATATTGTGCAAACCAAAAGATCCACCCAGTAGAAAAAGAAGATAAAATTATTACCATTTACAAAAGTAAATTGCATGAATGAACATTACATCGGTCAACAAAGTGGGTGTCCCCTTCTAATCCAAATCCAAAAACTCAAAATGTCTGTAAAAAGACATGTTATATATATTACTTCGCATCAGTATATGTGGATAATTACGGATACCAATTTGATGATTGGGATAATGTAGAAATTTTAAATAGAAGAAATTATTATTATTGTTTCCTTTAATTCCTAGAGGAACATAGGGTTTCAGCTGTGCGTCTTCATTGCGTTCGGTTCTCTGATAGAGTCTTCACCTACCTCCAAGTCCGCCCACACGTTTTCATCTCCTCTTCACATGACCTCCTCCAAGTCACCACCCTCGTACTGACGACCAACTCGCCGCTTCCCTTTTCGGATTCCACTCGAGCAATGGCTTGTCTAGTGATGTCAGTCACTTGATGGTTTGTGGCGGTAAATAATTCCCCAAAATTATTGACCACAGCAATCATCACTCAACATTGGATGCTGACCATCACTGTTTAAGTCGGCTTGTTTAGCTGAAGGCTTACGGTCAAGCATCCCCGCCATTTGGTGCTCCGTCGTGTCACGTGCGTGCACGATTACTAGCTAGCTAACCATTCATTCCTACCCGCGATTTGGTCCCAAAATATACATCGTATTTGGACGACAAAATGTGGTCTTTTGCTTTACCATTTAGTACTCGAAGAACGAACACTATAGAAGTTGTTGGTATAAGATCTTGCGTTAGTATAATCCGTACAACTCGCGAACGTCGATACCCGCAGCCTCTAAACTATTATTCTCATTTTGTACTTTGAA
>OX235275.1:23930172-23984722 GCA_944472155.2 Trichobilharzia szidati | reverse complement strand
TATGCATGTGTAGCTTTGCGTCTGGTAGCAAATTCTCCACTCATCCACCTAGTCTGGGGTTCGATTCCCGGCTAGTGCATTTCTAAATCTTACTTAGCAGGAGAAGATGGAAGGCTTGATCCAGAAAACAGTATGTGCATTCTGTAGGAACAACAATACCGCGATCGAAATGTTAAAGACCAATCTTGAAGCGACATGTTCCACTGGGAGCAGAATAGATTTATAGCACACTGACAAATTTGTTTTGTGTGACTGTATGCTGAAATTTGACAGTGTCTGAGATATCTTCATTTGGGAAGATTACCAATCCTTACAAAGAAACTCTTGGAAATGTTCGCTAGTGAGTAGCTACAGGATAAAGTTGCCTGGATCTGTTGCCAGTGGGGTCCCCCCAGTGAGCAGTGAGTGCCAGTGATCACGCTGAAATCACGAACTTATAATCCATGGGCCATTGAGTCATATTTAAAGTGGCGGAATGATTTTTGAGCTCGCCTTCCAACCAAATGTTCCTGGGCTCGAAACTCGGTGGGTACGTACTGATGATGAGTCCCAAACAAGGTTGACGAAACAGCTTTCTACTACTCTCAGTTGGTTTTCAGTGATTCTCTGACTGATATCAATCCGTAATCAAACTTGAATGATTATGAATCAACCCAATCTATGTGTTCAGAAAAAGTTTAATGAATACCACTGTCTCCTTCGGCCTTCACTTCCAACCAACCATATTTATCTCGTTCGGTGACGCTAGATAGATGCAAATATTATTTTATTTGTACTGATAACATTATTATCGGTGTCAAACTGTGGTATATTTGCATATTCTAATCTTAGCTTCTGAATTGATCCTTATGTCTCACTCTGTATTAGTATTATATAATAACTATGACACAATAGTTATTTCCCCCTTTTCCACCCATACTAGTGTACGTATACACATTCACAGTCGACTACCTAGATTACATGTACATATATTTGAACACGTGAATATACCTGCAATTTATTTTAACCATCATCACCTCATATGCTAGAAGTTCAATCCACAATAGTTTCAAATGTTTCCTTTTATTCCTTTACATTTCCAGTGTAACGTAGTGCTTCAGGCGACAGCTTCCAGGTTTTTGTAGCAGTGGTGCTTATTTTTAGAGGGCGACGTTGCCAGCCTCACGACCAGCCTTTCCTCTTTACCGGTCTTATTACTGACTTAGCGAGGTAAAAGAGTGTGTTGGCCCGCGAGTGAACCCCGAACCACATGCGTGGTTGGTGAGCATTCTATCAATAAGTCATAGACACACGGTTTCAAATGTAGTTTATAGTTAATATTTTACTGTATAACTTTGAAAAGTCTGGTGGAAAATTACCGAATATATTTTTATTTTCTCAAAATGTGTTCTATAATTCATGAATAATTCCCATCCAGGCATTAAAGACAACAAAACATGTAGTTCAGCGAATTGTTTTTCTTCGCTCTACAGTAACAAATATATATGGGTTTTTGTATGCCTGTGAACATTAAGCTTGTTAAATAAAAATACAATTGGTTATGGTTACTTCAACTAAACAGATGAAAATTAGTAAGTTTTGGGGGGAGTTACATAACACAAAATAATATGAATAGTTTGTTGATTGAGTTGTACTCAGGATGCACATAGAAACAAAGTAGAAAATACGAAATTACATAAGAGTTCTAATTGAATACAAGAAATATAAACAAGTAGAGAAAGAGGCAAACAAACAGAATTAAGTCATCAAAACTCAACAAAGTTGTTACCATGACAGTAGAAGTGGTTGAGTAATTCTCTTTTGTATACACAGCTCCGGCTTTTCCTATGTGGATGGCCCGATCTTCAGCGATACAAAGAGGACAAAACTGTATTGCCTTTATATGAACTGTGATCAAGATTTGACCGAATAGTTCCAAAATAACTGGGCGCCGAGTGAGACGTAGACATTTGGAAAAAATTAGATTTGTAAAATCTCAGAGAAATGGAAATGAGTAATTCCAACGTTTCGTTCGGCATTCTAGTCCGAATTTCTTTAGGGAAATTAATCGAAATTAACATAACAGAGGTTTATACATAAAACGGACATCTCTTGTTTCTGAAATTTCGTGCAATCATGAGCCATGAAACAAGCATCAACATGTATAATAAACAAAACTATATGAACTCTGACCAGAATTTGACCTCAGACTTTCAAAATTAGTCAACAAAATTGTATGCTTATATATTTATAAAAGTAGACTAATTTTCAAAGTCTGAGGTTAAATTTTGATCTTAGTTCATACAATTTTTTGTTTATTATACCTGTTGATACTTGTTTCACGATTTATATGATAGGACAAACAAATTAAAAACAAGAGATATTGATCACCGTTAACCAGGTTTTCAATAATCGCACTTCTAATAGTCCCACTATTGCCTTTACGCAACCATGTTTGATATTGTTCTTGAATCCTCTTGGACAGGATACTAGTCGAACGACTGATGTACCTGGTTCTAATGAAGTAGGTAAACTGATATATGTGCACAAAAAGGATCAGATGCGAAATCTTGTCGGTAAGGGTTCTGCAGACCAGTGTGGAATTGAAAACACTATTCTTAACGTTGCCGCAAAGAATGCTGTTCTCAGAGATGATGCGATCCTTTTTCTGAGAACATCGCTTGTTAAATCTCCTTGAAATCCAAATTCATGTGGAGTTTTTTTTTGGCGAAAGTGAGGTTTCATTTCTCTGAATTCCAGGTTTGATAATTCTATCAATTCACTTTGGTGGATATCCATTTTGGATGAAAATTTCTCTCAAAAGATCTAATTCTGTTTCTAGAATATCGGGACTACAGATGCGTCGGATGCGAGCGGCAAATAACCATAACCAATTGTATTTTAGTTTGATGAACTTAATCTACACATACATACAAAATAATCCATATATATTTGTGATTGTACAGCTAAGAAAATGAATTACCGGCGAAAAGAGACTCTTCGCTGAACTACGAGTTTTGTTCTGTAATTATCGTAATGGAAATATCTGAATTATTAACTCGTATTCACACACTCACAATTCTCGACTTACACAGTTCAAGAGGGTGGAATCTCACTTTACAGACTCCTTAGGAAGCTGAAATTATATAAGATGGTTGGAGGCAGTCGTCATAAAGCCTTGCAGAGACCTAGGTCCCGTGCTAGTTGGCACTCGTCATCAGGGCATATCTTCAAACCTGAAGGGTTCGCAAACTTTGTGACATGAATGTTTAGATACCATTCACAATAAGCAATGGCGCCTGCTAGGCAATCAAAAATCGAAACAGTTTTTTAAACATCGCCACTATGACCAAACAGCTGGAGATAAAATCGTTTGGTTTGAACTGGTTCAGCTCTTCGAGCTGTTCCAAACCAAATACATCACTGAACACCCAGGCTTTAAACAGGAGAACCGCACTTTGATATAGCTAGTAAACAATGCTCGTCTATGAAAATATTGTCGAACTACTCAAATCAATCGATAAATCATTAGTATATGGCATTACGCAATTAATGTAATGTGTACTCTGTTGCATATAAATATATAAAAACAATTAGACAGTTATATAAATCAAATCCATGTAATGCAGATTTCCTCCGCTGATACTTTTTTGTATGGGGATCGTAAACATCGTTAGTCAACATTGGGCTTTTATTCTCGAGATGATTTATTGATTAATAGAATTACTTACCTCCGATCTAATAAGCCATTAACATCGATGGCTATGAGGTGTGGAAAAAAATAGAGTGAGAATTGGGTATAGTGGTAAGCTGTATGAACCAGGGTGCTGACTAGACCTTGAATTTTTTTCTGAGACACAATGAATGTTTTCGTTACCTACTGTACATCTGATAAGTCCTTGGTATAGGCTAACCCAAAAAATTGTAACTGAATCTACCCATGAATAGTCTGTTTGCAGTTATTATTATTGCTTCCTTTAATTCCTAGAGGAACACAGGGCTCTTCGGTTCTCTGGCAAAGTTTTCACCTGGCTCCACGTCTGCACACATGTTTCCATCTCCTCAACACATGACCTCATCCATGTAACACTCGCACTGACCACCAACTCGCCGCTTTCCATTCGGGTTCCACTTGATTGACGGCCTGGCGTGTGATATCACTTGATGGTTTTCTCATAGTATGACCAATCCAACTCCTGCAGATTTTTCAAATTGGTTCTGCTGCGTCGGATCGCTCACAGAGATCCCTGTTTCTGATTTTTTCTGGCCGGCCATCTGATCTTGAGTGACGTATTGAATGAAGACAGCTGTTGATGAAGGTCTGTAGTTTGTTCGAAATGCCCTTCGTGACGCATCAAGTTTCTGATCCATAAAGTAGCACTGACTTCACACTGGAGCTGAAAATCCGCATCATATTTTTCATGCTGAGTGCTGTTGACCTCCAGACAAACTTGGGAGTAATGAAAGCTTGCCTTGCTTTCCCGATCCTCGCTCTCGGATATCCTCATCAGTTCCGTCCACCTGTAGTTAAAATGATGCTTCCCAGGTGGGTGGGTAGGTAAAGGAGGTTGCTTCTTTCAGATTTCTCCTATTTATGCTGTCTGATTATTGTCTGTTATTGTTGCTGCTGTTGCTATTGGCCAGGAATCTTCATCACCTCTGTTTTCTCTGTTTGCAATACTGATACTTATTTGAATATACTCCAAGTGACGCTGTAATTACTACTCTTCTTCCGTCTAATCTGCATATCAACTTTTTAACCTTTACGTATCTTCTTTTGATATATTTTTTATTCATTATTTACTTTATTCCTTCATCTTCTGAAGTCCTCAAACCAGAGGTTTGAAGTTTCGACAGCATTGGTTTTATTTTTACAGGGTGACCTTGCTACCCAGCCTTCCTTCCTCACCGATCTTAATATTGGCTTTGCGAGGTTTAGGAGTGCATCAGCCGAGGATGAGAGCCTGAACCACATAAATATTTGTCGATTGTTCTACTGCTAAACCATCGACGTGCGAAAAATCAGTTTTTTAGGCTTATTTATTGAAATTTGTGACTACCAAGCATCGCTATGCAGAAATTTGTTTTGTTACAGGTATGAGAAGAAGCTGGCATCAATTGAAGAACCGTTGGAGAACCATGGGGTATCGGATATCTCTTTCATCTAATTTCAGCACTCGACAAAGCGATAGACCCCAACCTAAGTTCGAACCCAGGACATTATAGCTACAAGGCGGATTCGTGGGCCATTCAGGAGCCTGATTCTTTTTCCACAGAATTCCTTTTTGATTTGGTTGTGCTCTTTGAGATGTATAGTTAACTTTCGAAGCTTTCACTACCCTACTAGGCAACATCTTCAGCACATACTTCAATTCGATGAAGTGAGCTTTTAGATTTCTCCACGAGTTGATTAGTAATCCCTCCTGGTGACATTGAACGTGATAAGTTGATTTGTGTGTTTTCACATCCTCTGGACTACTTGTACTGGAACTGATTGTTTCCTTGACTTGAAGTCTGACCTTTTTTGTGTTTGAGATTCCCTTCTTATCGGTTGGTGAATTTTGTCAATCTCGATGTGTCTATTGAATGATGATTCACTGGAATACTAAGCTTCTAAAAGTCGCTAGCATTCTTGATGTTTTCTCTGTCTAATATTTGAACGTTGTCTCAGTCAAACTGATGTCCACAAACAAAATATAAAAAGCCTTATATAAAATTCCGTATAATATTAATATTCATAAATTCCTTTAGTATATAAATGTATGTTTATAGCAAAGCTAAAAAAAACCAGTCAGATTGTCTGATGTTCAATTGTGAATCCTTTCTCTTTTTTCTTCTTCATTCAATCAGTCAATCAGACTTTGTTTAAATGAATCAAGTCAAGGTTGACTGAACATAAATGGGATTTTTCAAATTAAATTTAGCGATACATATCTTTGTAAAAGTTTCTACTACTGAATGACCAACTGAAGCGTGAATATGATACTTGAAGTTTTGATGAGAATGCCTTCGTCTTTTTTGTTCACAGCATTTCAATAATCTGTAAATTCCAATATATAAGTGACGATAAGTAAGGAATAATAATAATTATAATCTACTCTATTCCAAAAGCAGTACTTATAATACAGAATGGAATTCTCACCATTTGTCTCAGTATCGCATCTGATTTACTCAAAATATGAATAAAATTAGAGATTAAAACAAAATTAACCAGAGGAATTTGTCCACATTTACGGTATAAAGTCAAAAATATTCGAAGCACGAATTGAGAATATTAAATATAATAAAAGTAATAATAACAGTGGGTTTGTTTCAAACAGTATTGTCGATTCAGTTTCGAAATTTTAGCATTTTATGGAGTGTTGAATCTAATGTTCTGTTGATATTGCAGCATGGTGAGGGTAAATACAAAATTAACACCTATAACACAGCTTAAATGATGCTAACACTTGTGAGAAAATAAACAAAGAAAAACAGAAACTTGAGAAGATTATAGATATGAGAAGTACAATAACAATAAAGCTTGGTGAAATAAGGATGGTTTATTTACTAGTGCAAAGAAGTTTAGTTAGTTCATGCCTAATACTCTTTTCATCACATAAAGTAGGTGTCGAAACACTAGGTTGAAGCTGCGGATATTGTGGATGCTCCCAGTCTGACAAAACCCCTCTTTTACAAATTTATTGTATTAAGTTAAGTGCTTATTCAACGACGATGTCAAGGATGTGGCCTGATGGGACACTATACCACTCGTCTTACTGACAGCCTTCAGAGTTCTACGCATTATGACGTAATCTTTTTGGAGCGAACTAGGAAACAATAAGGGTGAACAGTGAAGAACAATGTGTGGTCTTTCATTACTGTGACAAGTGATAAAGTTTTCCGGATAACCATTAGCTAATAAAACTGAATGTATATGTCGAAACTCATCCATCACTGTGTCACTCGTGCATATTTTTCGGGCCCTTGAGAACAAACATCTCACTAAGGAACGTTTATACTGGATAGGAAGAAAACTGGTAAAATGAAGATAATGTTCACTCCCTGTCTGTTTACGAAAAATAGATCGCTGAATCGTTCCATCATCTCACCTGGTCATTGTAATATCGAGGAAACCGAGTTTGTTATTCGACTCGGGTTTAGAAGACTTCGGTCAGCCATCAAACGCACATTCTACGCCACATCTCTTTTTCTTAATTGCCGAACATTTTCGATCCCTGTTCCTACGATTAAAGGACGAAATTCTGTGGACTCTACTTCAAACTGTATCTATAGGTTCACCTGCAGCTGCGGTGACACCTATACAGGTAGAACCAACAGAATGTTCCAATGTCGTAGAAAAGAACATGTTCCAAAATGGCTAGTAAATCATATAGAAAATCCCAATGCCAGTAATCCGAATAGAAATCCAGCACCATCCACTGCAAAACACTTATTATTGTAAGGTCACAAAATGAATATTAAGGACTGTTTCATCATTATTTCATATAACTCCAATTCAAGGTTATTGAACGTGATGGAAGCACTTTGGGGGATTAATCGCATACAGCCTAAACTGTGTGTACAAAAACAAAAGACTTCAACCTTCGCCTACCATGGACTACATGACCTTTTAAATATGATTGGTCATTTGTATGTACTTTTGCTTTTATTTAACTGAGTAATTGTCATGAACTTTATTTTATTATTGTTAATCCTGTTAGTTGTAAAGCGGTTGTAAAGAAACTACGAAATGACGATATCATCTCGCGAAATTTGTCTTCTTAATGCCTTATTCAAATTTATCAAAGGGACTAATTGTTTTAATTGTAAAGTATTACTGGGTTCCATCTCGACTTCAACAACACATCTACACTTTCTTCTGTTTTCTGCTATCCTATTCAGCTGGCTGGCTTCACGATTGCCCATAATCTTTGATCTTCTCCTCGTCACATGATCTCCTCCAAGTCACCCATAATCAAGGCGACCCACTCGTCGCCTCCCATCAGGATTCCACTTGAGCTATTACCTGTACTGCACGCGATGTTGATCGACGGCCTCCTCAATGTATGCTGCATACATCTCCACTTTCTCCTAAATATTTGTTAACCAATAGGCTATTAGTTGCAGTGGTCTCAGTCAGAGTTTCTTGTTGCCGATTCTTTCGAGCCACTTGATCTTCAGTAGGCAGTGGTTTACAAAAGACCGCAGGAACTTGTTTGAAATCCTTTTCCTGACACTCTCGCCAGGTTTCTGACTCGTATAGAAGAACTCACTGACTAACATCACATTTGTGTTGAAAATCAGCATCTTGTGCTTTATGCTGAATCAGCGCGAATTTCGAAACTTGTTTCAAGCCGATGAAGGCGTATCTTGACTTACTGATTTTTGCTGGCTTTCACATATTCATCCACTCTGTGTGCCTGTGGTAGAAACGATGCTTCCTAGCTGGATAAATGGAACAAGTCACCTCTGTCGAAACTCGCCCGTTCATTGTGATTGGTGCTGGTTGTTGTTGCTCTTCTCTATGTTTATCTAGAGTTCTGTCTGCTTCTCCAGTTAAGCTGTTGGTTTTCGTCTGCAGTAGTTACTCTAGATTTATTGCACCAAAGAAAATTCTGAATTCTTTAGCTGCTGGATGGCAATGTCGATGGTTGTCATTTTGTATTTCCGATACAAGTTACTACAGTAGTTGAATAATACGACAGATCCCAAGAAATCAAGTAGTCTTTTTGAAACTGTTTGAATATGATTTTGGATTATGCATGACATTCAGGAGTTAGGTGGTCTATACAGAGAGACCGCACTGACTGGTTTTGTTGGATTCAGACGGATGCAACTGAAGTGAAGACAGGAGTCGGAAAGACCTACCTACTATCACCAGCGTTATTCCTGATTGTGATAGAAAGGATTGTTCATAAGACCACTGGGTGTAAGAAGACAGAAATACGTCGGTTTGACAAGAAGACTCTAGATGATTTGAACTTTGTGGAGGATTTATGTACAGCGTCATATGAACTCGAATATGTGTGGTCGAAAATCAGCAAATTAGCAGCAGAAGAGGCAGGCAGCGAAGACAGAACGTCAACTAGACATACAAAAGAGAGAAATGGTGAAGACACCTAACGGACAAAATTAAACACTAGTCTCTATAGAAGAGATTTAAGCAACACTGTTTCAACTAGAGGTGTCATGGATGAAGACGCTGAAGGCTAGGATCAGAAAGCCAATACAGATATTAAATAATCTCAATAAACTGTGAAAGTCTACTGCACTAAGCATAAAGAACAAAATTTGGATTATCAACACTAGTGTCAATTGTATTATTATTATTTATTTTATTCCTTTACGTTCCCAGTGGGACGTAGGGCTTCAACAGTGGCATTTATTTGTACGGGATGGAGGTGCTAGCCTAATTCCCAGCCTTGCCTATTTACCAGTCTTATTACCTCCTTAGTGAGGCAAAGGATTGCGTCGGCCAGAGACTGAACCCCGAACCACCTGCGTGGTTGGCGAACATTCTACCGCTGAACCATCGATGCAGTGTCAACTGACTGCTTCCATATGACGCTGATGTCACTGAAATCATTTTGAACAGGCTACTGCAAACGTTTACAGATAGCTGCGATAGCTGCTTTCATACTGAGAATCAGATGACCATAAGAGCAGTGAACTGATTAAATATCTGTCATCCCAAAAACATGCCGAAGAAGAAATGTAGATGGATTGGACATGCGCTAAAAAGACCATTGAGTTGCACTGGCTGGCAATCCTTCGGGTGGAAACATAACAGGAAACGACGAGTTGGGCGTTTTTCCGAGAGTGATATGAAGGTGATTTTCTGGGTGGCAGATGGCAGCTTATGGGTAATCATGGAACCAGTTAAAAAGGACTGCAGAGCACAGATTGAAATAAAGATGTGTATTTTCAATTCAGGACCTCAGGGAATAATCATAATGATAAAGACAAAAAACGCAACGATAAAAGCTAATTATTTTATTATTATTGTTCTCTTGGGTTCCTAGTGGAACATAGGGCTTCAACTACACGTCTCCACTTGCTTCTGTCTTCTGCTGTACTTTTCACCTGCATCCATGTTAGTCCATACTGTTTCAGCTCCTCTTCACACGATCTCCTCCATGTCACCCTTGGACGTCCCACTCGCCGCTTCCCTTTCGGGTTCCACTCGAGCACTGGCCTGACGCGCGATGTCACCCAGCGGCCTCCTCAGCGAGTGTCCAATCCATCTCCACTTTCTCCTGCATATTTGTTGAGCGATTGGTTCTTGTTTTGTTTGTCCCCATAGCTTCTTGTTGGTGATTCTTTCCGGCCATCTGATCTTGAGTTTAGAGCGAAGACAGTTGTTGATAAAGGTCTGCAACAGGCTGTTGGAAATATTCTTTGTGACCCGCCAAGTTTCTGATCCGTATAGAAGAACTGACTGACTTGACGTTTGTATTGAAAATCCGAATCATTTTGTTGTTGATGCTGAGTTGAGTGACGAAGATTTCCAGATTGGTTTCAGGTTGATGAATGTGTTTCTCGCCTTCCCGATTCTCGATTTGACATCCTCGTCCGTTCCTCCTGTAGTTGAGACAATGCTCCCTAGATAAGTGAATGAAGTAACCTCTTTCAAATCCCTCCCGTTGATGGTGATTGGCGCTGGATGTTGCTGTTGTTGTTGTTGTTGGTTGGTTATTTTCATTATCTCCGTCTTTTCTATGTTCACCTGGAGTCCTGTCTTCTCTGGCTGCTTCTTCGACCAGTTTGTCGGTTTTTGCTTGTAAGTCTTCGATTTTGTGTGACATCAAACATAAATCATCCGCGAAATCCAGGTCTTCTAGGTTCTTCACGTCGGTTCAGGATATCCCTGTCTTCTCGTTTCCCACTGTCTGACGCATAATCCAGTCCACCACAATTAGGAATATCATTGGTGATAATAAGCACCCTTGTCTGACTCCTGTGTTTACTCCAAACGCTTCGCTGAGTTTTCCGTTGTGGATCACTTGACATGTGCCGTTGTCGTACAGCTGTTGAATAAGGTTGATGAATATTTGGGGTACGCCGTAGTACTCGAGTAGTTTCCAAATTACTTCGCGGTCAACGCTGTCGAAGGCCTTCTCAAAGTCTATAAAGTTGAGGTAGAGATTTGATTGCCATTCCATGCTTTGTTCGATGATGACGGCGTAGAGTTGCAATTTGGTCAGAACATGATTTGCCTTTCCTGAATCCAGCTTGTTCTGGTCGGAGTTCTGTATCCAGTGCGTCCTTGATTCTCTCCAGGATGATGCGACTCAGGATTTTACTTGGCGTCGACAGGAGCATGATTCCTCGCCAGTTCTTGCAGAGTCCTAAGTCGCCCTTCTTTGGTAGTTTCACGAGGTAACCTTTCCTCCAGTCAGTAGGCACCTTTCCCTCCTTCCAGACCTTTTGCAATAATGGAGTCAGCATATCTGCTGTCGTCTCTGGGTCTGCTTTCAGTGCTTCAGGGGGTATTCCATCTGGTCCAGCTGCTTTTCCAGCTTTCAGAAGCTTGATTGCATTCAAGACTTCAGCTTTTGTTGGAGGATTGGTGTCAACTTGCAGTTGTGTACGTGCTGTTGTCGGTAATGCTACACCAGAAAACTCATTCACCTGTGCCTAGCTGGTTGACTTAGCAAAATGAAAATATACTTTGCCTAAATGATAAAAAAAGAACAGCTTAGCTGACATTTGAGTCCGATAGAATGTTCATATTGCCCAAGAGGAAACAGGGTGAATTAATCTGCCTCCCATATTTTCCTCTGTTTCGTTTTATTCTTCAGTACATATGTTAAATAATTACAATGTAATGAAATGTAACGAAATGTTCTTTTTATCTACTTTGTGTCACAATGTTTTACTTCACATTGTAAAAGTGAAATTCAGTGTATAAAATAATTTTAGTCATAAATTCTGATTTTTATATATCACTTTTTTCAAGTCTCTCACTTTCTCTGCATTGTTGTAGGTAAGAGAGAAAAGCTTGACGCAGACAGACACTATCGAGACGTCAGTATTCTTGAATATAAATTTATTGAAACATTTGTGATTACCAAATGTTGCTCGTAGGAATCTGACTGGTTACAGGTTTAACAACAAGCTGACTGACATTATTTAAAGAAGAAATAGAGAAACAACGGTGAGTACTTCACAAGGGTTTTATTCTACTTTCTGACCCTCTGGCAGTATGCATCCACTGGGGTTCTAAAACAGGACGTTCGGATTGCAAGACTAGCTCATTGACCACTCAGCCACTGCGGCACAATCAGATGGTTTATGAATTCCCACCTTCCTTGATAAAAATGACTTCTCACTATAACTTGTGAATTTAACTGCAAACAGTCAGGAGCCATTGGTTTTCCAGAAGAGGCTTCATTTCTGGTTAGCTGTAAAACAAGTGAAATCATCCTACCAGTTGATCTTTGAAATATATGAATGCCTAACGTAGTCAGCTGTAAAGTGTATATCATTAAAGACAAGTCATAAATTTGATTTAAGCAATGCCTTCAAATGCATTTAAAAGGCAGGTTCCACTTATACACACTCAAATTCATTGAAGTCCAAAACATAAAAAAATCCTAAAAGCTTTTCATTATATTACTGATACTTCATTAGGTGAACATAGACAAGACACAGGTTATGAAAATAACCAATCAACAACAACAGCAGCAGCAAATCAAGCGCAAATCACCATCAACCGGAGAGATTTGAAAGAAGTTAATTCATTCACCTTTCTAAGGAGCATTGTCTCAACTACAGAGGGAACGGACGAAGAGGTCAAATCGAGAATCGGGAAGGCGAGAAACACATTCATCAACCTGAAATCAATCTGGAAATCTTCTTCACTCAACTCAGCATCAACAACAAAATGATTCGGATTTTCAATGCAAACGTCAAGTCAGTCAGTTGTTCTATACGGACCAGAAACTTGGCGGGTCACAAAGAATATTTCCAACAGACTGTTGCAGAAATTTATCAACAACTGTCTCCGTTCTATACTGGGTGAAGATCAGATAGCCGGGAAGAATCACCAACAAGAAACTATGAGAACAAACAAAACAAGAACGAATCGCTCAACAAATATGCAAGAGAAGGTGGAGATGGATTGGACAGTCGCTGAGGAGGCCACTGGGTGACACCGTGCGTCAGGCATTCGAGTGAAACTTGAAAAGGAAGTGGTGAGTGGGACGTCCAAGGATGACATGAAGGAGATCATGTGATGAGTAGCTGAAACAGTATGGATTAACATGGATGCAAGTGAAAATACAGCAGAAGACAGAAGCAGGTGGAGATGTGCAGCTGAAGCCGTATGTTCCACTAGGAATCCAAGGGAACAATAGTGATAATAATGATAATCATTAGTAATCCAATTTTGAATTCAAGATTTGCTTCGACGGTATCCTAGTTCCCGTTCTCGACTGAAAGCAATTTATTTACACTGACACTTCATCATATCCCTGTCCTTATCAAGCTAACTCGCAAACCGCCTCATTCTGAGCTGGCCCGCCAGGACAAGCTGGATTCAGGACATCAAATCATGGGCTGACCAAATCACACCACTATTCATCTTCATAGAGCAAAGCATGGAATGGCAGTCAACTCTACACCTTAACTTCAATGAATTTGAAAATGCCTGTGGCAGTTCCAAAGCCAAAATAATTAAGCAATTTTGAACTTTTATCAGCCCCATTCAAATACTTTATGATAGTGTTATATGTCGTATATGATTCATCACTGCATAAACTTAGTGTAGCCTAAAAAATCGATATAGGGGAAAGACGTGACTGCCTAATATTACCGATCACGTTAGTTGCTATGTGGGACTAGATCATATTGCACGTCATGGGTAGCGAGAAGAAAGGGATACCTTTGACTGGTTTTTGTGGACGATTTATGTCGTAAACCACGCAAATCCACAGATTTACAGGCGAAAGGCAACAAGTTTGAAGGCTGTGAAGACTGGACTTTAAGTGAACGCAGAGAAGACAGAAGGGTTGAAGATAAATAACCAAAAGCAACAGTTATCTTTATTAATGTGAGACGTTTGGACGAGGTCTGTTCTAGAATAGAATAGAATAGAATAATAATAGCTTTATTCAAACAGTATTTGTGGTACAGGTATGGAATTTTCAGCGTGCATTACAATATTGTATCTAATTACCTCATTAATTTTCTAAGATTTTAAAAATAAAAAGCAACAAAAACAAAAAGAAAAGAAGAAAAGCAGAAGAAATAAAAAAATAACAGCATTGCATTCACATTTTAAACAATGCACCGCAGGATACGAAATATAAAAATGGTGTCTAATAGAAGATGTGAACAACAGTATAATAGTAACGAAGATAGGAAAACAAAAACTAATGGGACTAATTGTTAGAGTGCCGCAGTAAGTTGTTTGTGTCATACTTAACGGATTTCCCATCACATAACAGCTGTGCCAGATAAGGTATTGTGGAGTTTTGTACTTGGTGGTCCTAGCATATAGCCTCCTATAGTTGCTTCTAGTTCAACCAGATGAAATGCAAAGAGAGAGCTGCGTATAGAGAAGGTGTTCGGGGTCTGACAATATAGTATTCGCTAGTTTCTTACATGACATTATGTGTCTATCCACAATGGTGTTAACCAGTTGGTTTAACGATATCTCACTTCCCCTACTGACAGCTTTTAGTGCCCTTCCCAGCAAAGCAAAATCTTTCTTAAGTAGTCCAGGAAAGACTAATGAGGAGCAGTAAAGAGGGATGGGTAGAATACAGGAATTGACAAACTGAGAAAGCAAAGACTGCTTTATACCAAACTGCCTTAACTTCCTAAAGTAGAACAATAAGCGAAATGTCTTTCTAGTCACTAGCAAGATGTGAGAGGACCAGGAAAGATCGGAGGTAACTGACATTAGATGTAGTTTCAACCTCTCTGCCGTCAATGATAGTGGGGCCATGTGAGCTAGCTAGTTGTTGTAGGTCACTTTTTCGTCTGAAAGTGAAATTTACTACCTGACATTCAGACGGATTTAGCTTAAGACCGTTTGAAGAGGACGAGTGAATAATTTCCGAGAGAAAGTTATTTAATATGGAACAGTCTGACTGAGAGTTGACAGGCATAGAGACAGAGAGGTCATCAGCATACTTGACAAAAGTGGCTACATCAGAATGGGGCAAGTCATGTAAGAAAAAAGGAAACAGAAAAGGAGAAAGAACAGCACTTTGAGGAACACCACCTAAACTAAGTGAGGTAGTGGAGGACTTTCCATTGTAGACGGTGTACTGCTTCCTATCAGAAAAATAGGAATGCAACCACTTATTTGTCCAGCTCTCACTCTGTGTTGCAGCAAGCTTACTTAGCCAGAGAGACCTAAGTACTGAGTCAAATGCAGATGTGTAATCGAGGAAGGCACACCGAACATATTTGGTTCCTCTATCTAAACTAGAGACTATATTATGATATAAAACAAAAGCGGTATCTAAGGTACGCCTACTATGTTTATAGGCAAACTGGTTGGGGTCATTGAAAGGCTTTAAAGAGGTTTCAGGATTAAGTAAAATAAGTCTTTCCATAACTTTTAAAAAAGGTGGGGTAATAGCAATGGGTCTAAACTTGACAGTCGGTCCACTTGTTGATTTAGGTACTGGAACAACCTTGATATTTTTCCATGAGTCAGGAATAATACTTTTGGAAAAAGATTCATTGAAAATGTCAGTTAATGGGTAACATCAAGGCATCGTTTCAGCTAGAGATGTCGCAAATGGAAATTGAAAACCCACATAGGTCCAGAAAGGTGAGACAGACCTTCCACAATCTGAAATCACCGTGAAAAAATCGACTGAATTCAGCAGTGAAAAAAACAAGGTAGGGATTTTCAAAGCTGCTGTAAAAATTAGTCATTGCTTCTACAGGGTTTGGAGACTTGGTGTGTGCGTGTCGCTTAAAGTATTTTGAACACGCTCCATACTTTCATGAAGATGTCTTTTTAATGTTCAGTCTTCCACCTTAGATTCAAAATGAGTTCATCGGTAATATCGACTGACTTTTGACTTATCACATTCTTTCAGTTTTCATGTTGGTTTAAAACAAATGCGTATTTGACCAAATTGTTTAAAGCTTCGATGTCAAGTTAGTTGATGACAAACAATTGGTATACTTGACTAACAGGATTCAGTCAGAATCAATACGAAAGACTAGTAAACGTCACATCGTTTAATCTGTAGTGACTGTACACTGCGAATCAGGAGAGTCATAAGAAAAACATGTAAACAGCGAAGAAAATTTTCTTTTTGACGATGCATTTTCATGAGCTGCTGTACAGTCGTAATTATATTTAACAAAGAAATCATTAGACCAATCAGATAATGATAAACTTTGTCCTCGAAAATGCACTGCGTAACAGAAGATGCAACCTAGAGGGGATGACTAATTGGAAGTGAGAAAAGAGGCAGAAGTTGGCATGACGCAATAAGTGTGAGATAATGACCAATCAATAAGCTCATGTACAATGGAAAGGAACAAGTGGAAAGACATCAAAGTGTTTTTATATAAAATCTGTATGAAAATGCAATGTTATTAATAAACAGTAGAAGAGTGGTGATAAAATATGGATGATGGGAATAATAAAAAATAACACTAATAATAGTAAACTTATTTAATAAAAAAAAAGCAAAATTATCGTGAGAATGTTACTGTGGCCACGGTAGGGTGAGTGAATATATGTAGTGCTTTTGGATGCAGAGGTCCGGTTTCTGATCCAGAATAGCCAATGATTCATCTGTGTACAGATGGCGTATGCCAAGTTCCTTTATAGGATATTGAGGGACTCTATGTAGCACTGTGAAGCATTCATGTGGGGGTGCTCGATGTCCAGAGTTGACAAGGTATTCGAGGATGGAGCTGCTAGTATTCTTCTTTTCTCCTCTGGCTTGCTAGCTAATTTGAACAGTATTCCATAAAACGTTTCCGGACATGACGTTGCGTACAGCCGATGTACTTTGCTCCCCACGAGCAAGTAAACTGATAAATACACATTGAAACTTCGTCCCGCTGATCGGAAAGCAAAACCTGGTACGTACATTAAGTTCAAGGATTAGAAAAATCTGTTCGGATGACATGATAGAGAAAGAATTAAATTTGTTACGTGAAGTCTTTCAAGAGAACGGGTATCCACCAAGATTCATAGACAAAAACATGAAAGAGAAGCCTCCGTCGTCAAAAATCACAACTGCTTTTAAGAAAACTCTCTTCATGAAACTGGAATTCAAAGGTGAAGTTGAAGCAGAAATCCTTAGAAACCGCCTTTCTAAATATCCGAAGAAGACATTTCAGTTATCCACCTTACACATCACATTCTCCAGTAGACAGTTAATCCATATTTTATTACCACTCTATCACTATTTATTGATAACATTGCATTTTCATACAGATTTTATATAAAACATACTTTATCTTCTATCCACCAGTTCCTGTCCATTCTACACGAGCTTATTGACTAGTCATTATCTCACACTTATTGCGTCATGCCAACTTCTACTTCTTTTCTTACTTCCAATTAGTCATCCCCTCTAGGTGTCACCTCCTTTTACGCAGTACATTTTCGAGGACAAAGTTTACCAGTATCTGATTGGTCTAATGGTTTCTGTGTTATATGTAACTATAATTGTACAGCTAATGAAAATGCATCGTGAAAAAGAAAATATTCTTTGCTGTTTACGTCGTTTTCTAATGACTAAATATGGGAATATTACGTTCAAATCAGGAGAGTTTAGAATTCACTTGTCATCCTATTCCTTCACAGTGACTGAATGATTTCCGGATTTGCACTCGTAACTTGAAGGTACTGAGTGTGATCCCTTGCGAGTCAAAAATTCCGTTTCTTGATGTGGAACTGACAAGAAGAGCTGATGGGAGCCTAAGAAGATCAATCCATAGAAAACCTACGTGGAATGGTCAACTAACAAACTTATATAGCTGGGTGCCCATTCAACAAAAGCGGAATTTAATTAAATCACTTGCTACCCGCATCCGACGCATCTGTAGTCCCGACGTTCTGGAAACAGAATTAGATATTCTGAGAGAAATATTCATCCAAAATGGTTACCCAATAAGATTTATCGAGAAAAATATGAAACCAATAATTCGGAAAAACGAAACTTTGACTGCGCCTAAAAAGAAAATCTACATGAACTTGGATTTCAAGAGATATTTAGCAAGCGATATTCTCAAGAGAAGGATCACATCATCTCTGAGAAGAACATTCTTTGCAGCAACGCTAAGAATAGTGTTCTCCAGTCGCCCACTAATCTGCAGAAGCCTCAAGGACAAGATCCCGCATCTGGCCACTTCTATGTGCATATACCAGTTCACCTGCTGCTGTGGAGCCAGGTACATCGGTCGTTCGACGCGCATCCTGTCCAAGAGGATTCAAGAACACTATCCAGCATGGTTGCGAAAAGGCAATACGGGTGCAATAAAGAGTGCGATAATTGAACACCTGGTCAGCACTGATCATTGCATTTCAACGAACGCCTCCTTCAAAGTAATCTACCGAGTCAAGAACAACATGTCAAAGGCAATACGGTTTCGTCTCCTCTGTATCGCTGAAGCTCTAGCCATTCACATGGAAAAGCCGGAGCTGTGCATACAAAAGAAGATAACTCAACCACTTCTACTCTCATGGTAACAATGTTTTGATTTTTTGATTTTTATTTTATTTTATTCTGATAACTTAATTTTGTTTCTTTGCCTGTTCCTTAGTTGCTTATAATTCTTGTATTCACTTAGATCTCTTACATAGTTTCGTATTATCTACTTTGTTTCTATGTGCATCCTGAGTAATACTCACTCATCAAAATATTCATATTATTATTGCATAATTTCTTTTAACAACTGTTTGTGACAACTCATCACCTTTGTTACTATCCTAGCACTTAATTGTCTTGACTTATATTACCAACCTTTACCTGTTTAGTTAAAATAACCTTAAGCAATTGTAATTCTTGTATCCACTTAGATCTCTTACATAATTTCTACTTTGTTTATATGTGCATCCTGAGTAAAACTCACTATTACTATTACAACTGTTTGTGACAACTCATCACCTTTGTTACTACTTTAGTTTCACTGACACTTAATTTTCTTGACCTGTATTACCAAACTTCACTTGTTTAGTTAAAATTAACCTTAACCGATTGTAACTTTGTTTGACAAACTTAATGTACACATACATACAAAACAATGCATATATATTTGCGATTGTACAGCTAAGAAGATGAATTCGCCGAAAAGAGACTCTTCACTGATCTACGTGTTTTGTTTTCATTAATGCCTGGATGGGGATTATCCATGAGTTGAAACGTAGTATTAAAGAGTTTTAAATATCAGAAATGTCAAGTTCACTGAAACTGATTTTTGTTAGTTTATTTCAGATGTGGCAAACATCACAGTCTAGTCGAATGTATGAGGATGCTGTGGGAGTGGACTACGGGAACTGCTGGCTTAAAGATAAGGAATGAAGTGATAGGGCGTTTTGAATGTTTCACTTATCGGGAACATTACACCAGCCGGAATGGACGAAATTTCAGAACGAATACAAAAGTTACTTGTGGCGTTCTCCAAACTGCGTCATATTCAAGTAGCGATCAGCAGTTTGCTTCGTCCTCTTTTATGACCATGAGACAAGACGAGTGAAGGTGGAAGATTTGAAAAGGTTAGCTATCGTTGATTATAGGTGTCTGTATTTGGTCTTCCGTGTCAAGTTGTTCCATATGGCAGGTCATGTTGAGGTGAGGCCTACAGTCCTAGGTAAGGAGGTTAAGGTGAGCAGTATGTTTGTGTAGAGGGAATCGGTCGAAATGGCTAGGTCATGTGTTTTACACACTGACTCACCGTTCACCGTAGTAAGCAACCTTGGCTGATTTAGGATTACCCTAGAAATAAATTAACTGGTGGTAAAGCCCAAACGTGACATCTTTCCATGAAGTTTTGACAGATTGTCTGAGCCAACCGCTTAGGACGATGTAGACTTCCTGGTAAACATCGTAGGCATGGCACTGAAAAAATAGCTTAAAGTCATTGTCAGTCTTTATAATCCCACACATCCATAAAACTCTCATGTTTTTCCATGTTAATACTCCTTTTCCCCTCTACTTTTTGCATATTAGGATCCTTTTAATCCTACTTTTTTCTCTACTTCGTCTGCCTTTATATGCTATATGAAAGGAGTGTGCGACTTGGACAACTGCACTTCTGTTCAAATTTCTATGTTGAAATTCAGTCATTCTGTCAGTTATCCACCTCATTGACATTATCACCAATAGGCACTTGATGTGACGCAACGAATTCGCCAGAGGAATTTTTTCAGACTCTGAGCACCCAAATTACCCGCAGCTCCAAACTTGTGTCTCCTCAGGTAAAACAAGTAGTCTTTTCAGAAGAATTTATGCGCATACGTCTAAGTATAAAAATTCCACTATACCACATTTGGCACATATTTTATGTGATGAAAATAGTGTCAGACATGAACTAACTAAACTTCTTTGCACCACTAAATAAACCATTTCCTCCACCCTTAAAGCATCAAACTTTATTGTTATTGTATTTCTTATATTTATAATCCTCTCAACTTTTTGTTTTGTTTACTTTTTTCATAAGTGTGGACATAATTTAAGCTGTGTTGTAGCTGTTAATTTTGTGTTTCCCCTCACTATACAATATCAACAGAACATTAGACCCAATAGTCTATAACATGCTAAAGTTTTTAAACTGAATCGACAATACCGTTTGAAACAAACTCACTGTTATTATTACTATTATTATATTTAATATTCTCAGTTCGCGCTTCGAATATTTTTGACTTTATATCGTAAATGTGGACAAATCGCTCTGCTTAATTTTGTTTTAATTTTATTTATATTTTGAGTAAATCAGATGCAAGATATTGTGACAAATGCTGAGAATTCCATTCTGTATTATAAGTACTGTTTTTGGAATGAAGCAGATTATTATTTTTACTATCAGACACTGATCTCACTGTAAATACGATTTAACGGGATGATCGGGTGAATTGGACAGAAAATTTCGCATTATAAACATAGGCATACGTTATACTCCTAATACCATGAACGCTATGAGTTTCAAAATGGTTTCAATTCCTGATTTTTTTTAAAATTCATACTTTGTTTTATTTTGAACAATAGATAATATCAAGGATTGCACAATTTGATTTTAACAGTAATGCTTTCAGCCTACACAGTGTGGGAAAACGAAGGCGACAATAATTCAGTGAACTTTTAAAATTATTTTTCCTATTAATTGAATGTAATATATACAACATTTTCGCTGATTTTGTATTCATGAATAATCCCCATGCAGACAGTAATGAGAACAAAACGCGTAGTTCAGCGAAGAGTCACTTTACGCTGGTGAATTCATTTTCTTAGCTATACAACCGCAAATACATATACAGGTTATTTTGTGTGCATGTGAACATTAAGTTTGTCAAACAAACATACAATCGGTTATGGTTATTTCAACTAAACAGGAGAAAATTAGTAAGTTTAGGGTAGAGGCTCGCATTAAAAAACGGCGGAGAAAACTGGGTGTTAGTGAAACCAGTGTGGTAACAAAGGTGACGAGTTATCACAAACGGATGTTTAAAAGGAGTTACACAATAATATGAATAGTTTGATGATTTAGTTGATCTCAGGATGCACATAGAAACAAAGTGGAAAATACGAAATTACATAGGAGCTCTAAATGAATACAAGAATTATAAACAAGTAGAGAAACAGACAAACAAATAGAATTAAATCATCAATAATCAACAATGTTGTTACCATGACAGTAGAAGTGGTTGAGTTATTATCTTTTGTATACATAGCTGAGGTTTCTCTATGTGTGAAAATGGCTAGAGCTCCAGCGATACAAAGAGTACGAAACCGTATTACCTTTGATTGGTTATTCTTGACTTTGTAAATTACTTTGAAACAGGAGTCGTCTGTTGAGACAGAATTATCAGTGTTACTCAGGTGCTCAATTATCGCACTCCTTACAGCACTACTATAGCCTTTTCGCAACCATGCTTCTTTTCTTTCTTTTTGTCCTTCATGTTCCCCAGTGAAACCTAGGGCTTCAAACTAGTGGCTTGAAGTTTCTGTAGCAGTGTTTATTTTATGGGATGGGGTTGCTAGCCTCATGCCCAACCTTTCCTCTTTGCCAGCATTATTTCTGGCTTAGTGAGGTAAAGGAGTGCGTCGGCCGGGGATCAAACCCCGGACCATGTTCATGGTCGGCGAGCATCCTAACTGCTATGCCACCGACTCAACTATTCTGGATGGTGTTATTTATTGCTTTCGGATAGGAAACCCGTTGAACGAGTGTTGTATCTGGCGCTACAGCGGCAGGTGAACTTATAAATGCCAATACTTGTGGTCAGATACGAGATCTTGTCCTTAAGACTTCTGCAGATCAGTAGGCGACTGGAGAACGCTTTTCTCAGAGATGATGCACTCCGTCTCTTGAGAATCTCTTTGAAATCAAAATTCATGTCGAGTTTCTTTTTTGGCGCAAGTGAAGTTTCATTCCTCCAAATTCTTGGTTTGATAATTTTATCAACGAATCTTGGTGGGTATCCATTTTGGATGAAGATTTCTCTCAAAAAATCTAATTTTGTTTTGAGAACAGATGCGTCGAATGCGAGTGCCGAGGAATATAAATCTAATAGCGTTTTGGTTGAATGGATACCCAGATAGGGAAGCTTGTTAGTAGGGCATTCAAAGTACCTTTTCTATGGACCGGTCTTCTTAAGGTCCCATCAATTCGTCTTGTTAGTTTCACATCAAGATAGGCAATTTTCGATTCGTTTGTCATTTCATGAGTAAATTTTATTACTGGATGGTAACAGTTGAATGTCTGTAGTAGTAGAAAATGAATATGTCATCTACGTATCTTTTATGCAGCGGTAAATTGTCGATGCTCGACTTCAGTGGACCTTTCTCAAGGCTTGTCACGAAGCATTTTGATAAAATTGGAGATCCCATCGTAATACCGTTTTTTGTCTGTAGATGGTGTTGTTGAAAGTCAACTGTACGTTCAGGGTGCCTCTCGGTACTATGTACTTTAAATGTGTTGTTGGTGCTCCAATACTCAAATTGTTCTCATCTATATATTTACCTATAAATCAGACAGTTTCCATGTGTGGGGCATTGGTGAAAAGTGATTTTATATTCCTCACTAAACTATAACTCAACATTTTGTTATGAGTCGTTACAATATATATATATATATATATATATATATGTAACAACAGAAGACAATGGCCAGGCAACAGGTGGTTTATTAGGGTAAATCAACACATATTTATAGATCAACAAGGTCTTTTAACCTACAGAGCTTGTCCCTGAGTGAGTTTGTAGGTTTGAATGCCACCCTAATTCCTGCTTTGTTAAGAATCCTACGTAGGGTCTCAGATGTCCCCTCCTTATATGCTTTTACAGTGAGTGACTTATGTTCTCTCTTACTTATGTTATCATTGCTAGTTCCACAATTATTTTTATTTTGTTTTTGGCCTTTAGTTACCTTCCTAATGAATTTTATAGAATAGTTATTCAATACCAACACTTCTATCTTTTACGAGTTGATCACGGACTGATATCAGTTAGAGAACCATTGAAAGTACTGAACAGCTGCTGTTTCATCCTAGTTTGAGAATCATCGGCAGTACGCACCCACTGGGATTCGAACCCAGAATTCATGAGCCATTGAATCGGGTCCCAGTGGCTGAATGGTATACGAGCTTGCCTTATAACCGGAAGGTCCTGTGTTCGAATCCCAGTGGGTGCGTACTGCCGATGATTCCCAAACTAGGATGAAACAGCAGCTGTCCAGTACTCCCTGGTTTTCAATGGTTCTCTAACTGATATCAGTCCGTGATCAACTCGTAAAACATAATTAATCCTTACAAACCAAACTTTAGAAAAAAACTTCTATCTGTTTTATTTCGTCGTTTAGGTCTTTTTTGTGCTAATTAGTGCTATGGCTCAGTTTGTTGGACACTTAACTAAGCCTGCCTTAACAGTTAACAGATTAGAGGAATTAAAATCTGAATATCTATTAGAATGCGTTGGTTTTCTATAAACACTAGCGTGAAGGTTACCTTCTTCTATTCGTTTTAATTTACAATCTAACATAGCTAATTCTCCTTGTTCATCTTCCGATTCAAATGTGAATTTTATTCCCTCTACTAGTGAGTTTATATGTGTCAAGAAGCTAGAGATATGTTCTGTTTTTAACATTGTGAAAGTGTCATCCACATATCTCCACCATATTTTTGGAATAAATGTACTTATGCTATGCTCTACCACACCACCCAGGTTTTATACTTATAACACATTTATAGATTTTAATGTACATTATTGTAGATTATTGTTAGTAGAAAATATAGTCTTTTGATTGGTTGTTTCTCACAGAAAGTTAACCTTGCATCTCTTTGTGTCTGTGTCAGATCACCTATATTCTAACTGTATCTGCCTACGCAAAGCCTTTGTTCTCATTTACTGTCTACTAACTTTGGCTAGCAGCCAGCTCTCACCACATATGTACATATATTGTGAGAATTTCCCTTCACGAAGGCTTTTAGATGAGTAGCTGTTTTTGTAATACTACAAACCAACAAATATACTGTAGGATATGGGAATAGATGCGATGAAAACTCGCTGAGGATCACGTTTCGGCCCTTCAATGAATCCTGTATTGTCAGCAACTGGTCTGGATTCGGAAAGTGATATTGGGGAAGTCATTTGATGAAGTTGGTTACAGAGGCAGTTGAAAACGATAACGAGGAACTGAGTGAAATACAGATGCATAGTTGGGATTCTGTCTTCCATATTGAAAGCAAAGAATAGAAAACATCAGCCTGTGATTAAACCTTTATTCAATCAAACCCCAACCAATCAACACTGGATGCTCCCTAACAACCTCTCCTATGTATAGGAGGTTACCTGGAGTTCTGCTTAGAAGTAGTGATCATCAGATCCAGGTAGTCAGGCGATAGGAAGGATATTCCACAATGAAACTATCTGGTGGTTGCGCTATAGCTGCTGCAAATTCACAGGAGTTGTAAATCATTAGCCATTAGATTATATCTCATTAGCTGTTTGGTCTGTAAGGTCGCATTTTAAATAGAAAGTATTCATTTCAAACATCAGTGGATACGCACTATTGAACAGATCCGAATTGGTAGGTAAAATTGCCTAGAACTTCTTCTTTTTGTTGTATAGATGTAATCTTTCAAAAATATCACATTTATCTTTACCATACAGTGTTATTTGTATTCCATCCTCCCAAATTACGACCTTGGAAACCTATTGGCTGTTGACTGTTTAAGCTTATCAATCTAATTATTGCCACTCAAAGCCGTTTGATATGTATATATATATAATATATATTTACTCTGTCAACCCTTTTCTGTGTTGATTCGAGACAGTGAAATCTCTCTGCGTCAACGATCTGTCTTCTTGTCTGTGGGTTCGATGGCATTGTATCGTGCCGTCTTAGTTGCTAATAGTGAATAAAACGATAGGCCCGTAAATTGACTTAGTAGGAAGTAAGTTAGCACAAACTACGACATGTATTAACAGTCACAACAGGTTTTAAATGGTTTCCTAACTGAGGACACCTCACGATAGAACCTGAAATCTATCGAATTCCTTCAGATCAACACCTCGAAAGTAATTAAAGTATCCGACAGAAGATTTTCATAGACAGGTAGTGCTGAAGGAAAAGTGACATGTTCAATATTCATATGTCTGCCTGATTTTATATTCGGGAATTTCGCAGGTAACTACATCACCTAGAATACGTTGAAGAAGTCAAAAAGTCTCTCTCATTTTAGAGTTTTACATTTGTGTGTTCACACTTTCTAAATGGCAGTTATACCAGTTGATAAAAGACTCCAATTAAACCTTTAACAAGACTCATTAATGGTAACTAATGGATATAGGATTTTCATCGTGAGCTGACATTGGTTAGAGAACCATTGGAAAACTTTGGAGTACTGGACGGCCGTTTCGTCCTAGTTTGTAACTCTTCATCGGTACGCACCCACCGGGATTTGAACACAGGACCTTCTGGTTACAAGGCGAGTTCGTATACCATTGAGCCACTGGGACCCGATCCAATGGCCCATGAATTCTAACTTCTGCCAATTCACGACATAGCGCGACCCTTAGCCAATATCTTCGGCGAGTACTTGTCCTCACATTCGACCTGCTGCACCCTACTGGTCAGGACTTCTCACTGGAACCCCAGATAACTACCTACCTGAATAGGGCAAGTCGCTAGTGAACATATCACTTGAATACTAATGGATATCTTTCTCAATACCTTCTTCTTCATCACGTTCCACAGCTATGTGCATCCATAACAACTAAATAGTTAAAATTATTACCAAAACTATTGTTATTTTTAAAAACACAGGATCAAAAATATCGGTAGGTTGCAGTTCAAAAGGCATCTATGGGTGATAATATCCATAAAAGTGTTATAATTAACTGAATGTAATAGATAAATTAAGGAAAATATAATACAGAATATATGAATTTATTGGTATAGCAGTCAGACCTGTAATTAAACTTAATCATCATTTGAAAGGCCAGACAGCGTTAACAGAGAAGCAATTCAGGAACTACTGCAATACTATGCAGTATGTTGCTCCAAATCTTTATCGACTTCATTCAACAGCTGGCTTTATGATAATAACATAAGTCAGGTGATCCAAAACGGAAAATTCAGAGAAGAGTTTGAGTAGAGTATCGGAGTGAAACAAAGCTGCATGTCCACTGTCACCAATGGTATTCCTAATTGTGGTGGACTGGATTATGCCTCAGAGTGTTCGTTTGGGAGTTAGAAGATAGAAATACGCTGAAATGACAAATAAGACGACTCTAGGAAGTCTGGATTTCGCGTGTAGATGATTTATCATTAATGTCACACAAACTCCAAAATAAACCAACAAACCAGTTGAAGAGGATGGCTGGCAGAGGAGACAGGACTGCAGGTGAATCTAGAGAAGACAGGTGTGACACAGATAACCAACCAATTGACATCAACTGGAGAGATTTGAGAGACGTTAATTGCCGCACTCATCTAAGAGTCATCGTTTCAACTACAGGCAATCGAAACGGATGAAGATGTCAAAGCCGGCCGCAGAGAATCAGAAAGGCAGAATGCGCTTTCATCAACTCTAAACAAATTTAGAAATATTCTGCACACAACATAAGGAACAAGCTTCGGATTTTCAGGGCCAATGTCAAGTCGGTCCTTCTACACGGGTTGAAAACTCAGACTGTATGCTTGGCTGACTAGCATTCTATGCCTGAACCACTGATCCACGTTAAAGCCATATAAATAAACAAAATTCTTCAGCTATGTATGTTGTATGTGGGATCAGAATCTTTACTTTTTGTTGGGATGTAGAGTCCTCAAGCTGACTTCTTGATGGTTTGGAAGTAAACTAGACAATGAAAGATGACTTTTCTGCTCTCCACATGGACTTGTTCAACTTTGAAAATGTTCAAGAAAACTGCTTACTGCTCTACGCGAAAAGAAAAACACGGCTTCATTCAAGTGTTAGTTTTTGCAGCGATTTGACTGATTGTAGGATTTCATTATGAGCGGACGTTGGTTAGAGGGCAACTGGAAAACCAACTAGGAGTCCTGGACTATTGTTTCATCCTACTTAATGACTCTTCGCAGTATGCACCTAGCGGGTTTCACACATAGAACCTTCTTGTTACAAGGCTACCTAGCAGACCATGCAGCCGCATGGACCTGATCTAATGGCCAGCCCATGAATTCCAGCTTATGCCAAATCAGGATACAGCGTGACCAATAGCGAAAAAAATAAAAACCAACATATTTGTGGACTAATACGAGCTGGTTTTATTTCGTGGATTCCCTTCAAATGTGTACATCCTAAATAAAACAATTTTATGTTAGAAAACTTCTGAACATGCTGTTTACAATGATTTCAAGTTATACAACATATCCACACAAGTCTCCGTTTCAAAAGCGAAAAACGTGTTGTCGAGCGCAACCGCCACACACCTAATTGACATGGGACATACAGTGGAAATTAGTCGGTCTTTCAAAATAATCAATACACAAAGAAAAGCATGGTTACTTCGGTTAACAGAAGGCACTGCCATCAAGATAATTAGACCTTACCTTTGCATCCAGAAAGAGAGTGTAACTGATCTCCCACCACCCTACCTGGTAACCATAATTGATTTGTTCGTGTGCTTTTGTGTTTTGTTCTGTTGCATACACAACATTCCACTCAATCTTGATTTTGATTTTCACTCACTGACTGAGTTTAACTCACAATTAAGGTTCAAAATCTACTAAATTAAATTATTTTATCTATTTTATAATTTGACTCCATTTTTAATGCCACCCTCCTGAAGCCTCCACCATAATATGTGTAAATTCACTCTGTTGTTCTATCTTGTATTTTGTTTCTAGTTCATCCTTGTTTCCAAGCAAAATCAGAACTCGAACCCTTTGTGTGATCGCTATATAAATAGTTACTCTTTTAACACTAAATAATTGTCTACTAACATCATCTTTGAAATTATGTTGCCTACACTTTTTTCTATCTATAACTTGAATTCACTATGGGGAAAGTATGTTCAGACACCATTTTGTAACTTTAAATTGATTTATTTAGGATGTACGCAGTAAAGGGAGAGAGAATTGACGAAATAATACGAGTTCCTATTGTCCTGTCTGCAAATATGTGTTCATTTTTTCGTAATTCAAACTAATAAATGAAACAGGCTGTATGGAATGAAACATCTATAGGCATCACTTCCTGATGGCTTTCAATATTGTTCTCCAACTGATATGGATTCTTGATCTAAATTGAAGTCGACCAAATCCCAACAGACTAGCTCATGAAAATCCATTCTTAACAAGGAACCATTAGACTAAACAATTTTAAAAGCATGTATGTTCAAACCAAATTCACTTTTAACAGTTTGAAAAAAAAATTTAGGAATTGGGTATATGATGTATTCATTATAAATAAGGTTTGTATGTTGTATTTCGCAGTGGATGAAAAACGAAACGATATTGTTGTTTTTACTGACGTTTCGCTATTTAATGCTGCTTCTAATAGCTTTATCAAAGTAGTAATATTAAACAAGAATTTACAAAATCCACTCAGCTTATATATACAATAACATAATCATCGTTCCTCAGTATGGGGTCATTTTAGCGTTTTCCATTTGGCCAATTGTTAAAGATAACAAAACCGTGTGTTTAGATTTGTGGATATGATAAGTGTGTAGAATTATAGAAGCAGCGTGTGTTTACATAATGAAATTACTTTTCAGTTACGTGTTGACTTTGTCATTTTAATGGAGGGCTGGGATGGGTGTTGTAACCAGGTCAACATCTGTTTTAATCCACCATTACTATTCACTTCAGACAATTTGGATTCCACTTGATATGAAGTGCTTCTGATGATGTTATTTGTTCTTTGTGACTTCAGAAATTTTTCTGAATCATTGTCGAAACAACCTTGTCCACATAATATTTATTTATTTCATTTTTTATTCTTTATTACAGCTTGATGCCACACCGTATTTTCAGTACAAGTTTGGAATTTTCAGCATGGATATCGGTAACCCAAATTTTGAGGGCCGACCATAGATATCGGGTGTGCGTCGGCAGGGGATCGAACCCCGGACCATGTGCATGGTCGGCGAGAGTCCTAACCACCAAATCCCTAAAGATTCTCTAACTAATCGTATCCATAAAAAAGAATGCTTGGAATCTTACGCGACAAACATCGGATAAACATCTCGAGAAATCAAGGAAATCAGAAGAAATGAACATCGCAGATCATCTGACCGACCACCGAGAAATCCAGGTGGACTAGCAAAGTTTGAAAAATCATCAGCCATAGGCCACAAAATTAATTCTGACAATATTGAAATCGTCATACAAAAACATTTCAGAAATCACAAAGAACGTCTCACATCATCAGAAGCATTATTAGGATTCGAAATCTGCTAAATTAAATTATTTTATCTATTTTATAATTTCACTTCATTTTTAACGCCACCCTCCTGAAGCCTCCACTAAAATATAAATATATGCATATTAGTTAACTCTGTAGTTCTCTCTCGTAATTTGTCTCTAATCCATCCTTGTTTCCAAGACAAATCAGAACTCCACCCCTTTGTCTGATCACTATATAAATAGTCACTCTTTTAACACTAAATACTTGTCCAACACTTCTATTTTATATCTTCTTATTTCTGCGGCTACCTGAGCAGCTTTTCCAGCGTCGTACATTGTATGAACATTCCACGTCCTTATCTTTATTTTTGCTTTCATCGAAAGAAGGCACATCGGTTGACTGGCTTCCTGAAGGCTTTGACCAGCCTGCGTCATTTCACTTCCCCGATTCCAGCGAAAAATAAGTTTATTGTTTTTATAGTTAGTATTTTTAATATATTTGTGCATTGAAGTTTCTGTAGCAATTTAGTACAGTTTTTGGGGTGGAGTTGCTAGCACCATGCCCTAACCCTCCCTCTTTATCCGGGCTTGGGACCGGCTAGAAAACTAGTGAGCTAGTAATCTAGTCGAGGTTTACTTACATCATCTTTGAAATTATGTTGCTTATATTTCTTATCTGTAAATTGAAATCATTGTAAGCTGTAATTTGAATTATTTAGGATGTAGGCAGTTGATTAGAGAGAATTCAAAAAAAATGAAATGAGCTCGTATTATCCTGTCTGCGATTATGTTCATACCTTCTTTATTCAAAATAGCCAAGGTTATCGATAGCTAGGTATTTGTTCTCACACCCGATCTACTGTACTTCACTAGACACGAATACCTACTAAAACCTAGGTAACTACTTACTTCAAAAGGGTCAGTCGCTGTTGAGTATCAACTAACCTTTTAACTTCCTCGAAAGTATAGTGCCTTCACTTAAATTTTAAATTATTTTTAGTATTATAACAACACATATAAGTGAACAATTATTTTTCATTTAGATAGTCTTCAGACTTTACTCTAATTTACATAGATTTATATGTAAAAATTTTAAACAGTGACGGTGATTTTGTGGATCAAATAATGATCATAGTAATAATAATAATGTAAAATCGCAATTTAATGGGGACGTAGTTAGCGAAGTCGTACATTTGAGATTATCGAGAGTGATAAAACGGACTTAGACTGCCGCCACCCTTTGTTTGTCATTTTCCAGCAGACCAATTATGATTGTTCAAGCGAAAAACAAGCCACCTAGCTATGCCTCTTCTGTGCGTATCTATAAATTTAGCTGCGCCTGTGAAGAGAGCTATATAGGGCTAACAACTAGACAGCTTAACAAACGCATTAATGACCATCTTCCTTCTTGGTTCCATAAAGGTCGAATAAAATTTATAAGAAGTTCTATTTTGGGTTATTTGATTGAAAGCGGTCACCAAGTGGGAAAAAAAGTGCCTTCACAGTTATCTATCGCATTCTGTGCAACCTTTCCACACAGACAAAGCAATGGGAACTCGAGAGATCAGTCCTAGTCTGTGCTTACAAAAGAATTGTGTTCTCCTTGGTCTACATAAATTCTCAATGAAGCCCTTCCAGCCTTTTTTGCATTTACTTCGTACTTTTATGATATTTATTTAAATTCTGATTAGCTCTCCACTTCACCTACCTTGAGTATTACGTAACTTTTAAGATTTGAACTAATTTATTTATTTTTTGAATTGTCTACATATACCCACATTAAAGAATACCTTCGTTATTCTTATCGCCACCTGCATAAACCTTATTATCATTATTCTTGCTGTCATTGTAACCATCGTTATTACTGACGCTTTATATGCAAATCTATGCAAATTAGATTGAACCCTGAATAAGATCCAATGGAAAGCAAAAACAGTGTTCGCTTATATGTGTCTTGTTCTAGTATTAAAAATGGGAATATTTTTAGTAATCATAAGTCTGGATTAAATTAAACTCCTAAACACCAATTTACTTCATTTCTTTGTTATCTTGTCTTCCAGATGTTTAATATTCCATATTGTTTCCGTCAAAGAATTCAGTATAACGTGTTTGTCTAAACAATTCTTTGTATTTACTTAATCCTACTTTTATTGTCCTCAACGTTTACACAGAATGTTATAACAAGCCATAACAATAAAAATGACGCGCATATCTCAAGCGTACAGAAGGGGGGTGACAATATCCATACACCTATAGCTATAGGAAATATTTTATGTATACTCTTGGCTAATGATTCGTTCTGATAAGGCATGTAACATGAAATTCATGGTACAAAATGACGTCATCTGATTTTGTAGATCCTAATCAGCTGCTTACAGACTATCTGAAATTACAAGAATTACAAAAAGCATAAAAATAGCAACCTTTGATATTGCAGTCAAAGCAGAGGCATTATCAGTTATTGACATCTCACGTTTTTTCACAGATACAAACTTAAAACTAGATAGAGTACAATTCAGTTTTCAGCCAGAAACTGAACCAGGTGAGTTGGGGATGTTATACTGTAAAATAAAGACATAGACAGGATGGATGGTGTTTCAGATGTTATCATTTATAGGAAACCGACAAACTAATAAACGCTTATTCATCGCACTCAGATTCAATAAAGGCTGATTTAGTTAAATGTCGGTATAATCGAATCACAAGTCTAACTAGTAAGCCTGAAGATATGAATGACTAAATTAAACAAAGGAAGTAAGTAATACAAGTAGAATAACTACCAGCCAGAATCTATTTAAACACGTATATAATACGGAATTTAAATCCTCGAAATTAATGGCGGATAGAAAGGGTCTAGAAAGTCCTGATTTCACGCGTGGATGATTGATACTTAAAGTCAAACAAACTCTTAGGTTCGGAGTCGAAATTCAACAAACTGGCTGAAGATACTGGCTGGCAACGAAGACAGGAATGCACATGAACAAAGAGAAGACGGAGGTGATGAAGATAACCAACGAAGAACAACAGCAACAACCAGCAAAAAATCACCTTCAGTGGGAGAGATTTGGCAGAGGTCACTTCCTTCATTTACCCAGGTGGGAACATCGTTTAAACTACAAGAGGAATACATGAACATGTCGAAGGCTGCTAGAGTGGATCGGAAAGGCAAGATACGCCTGCATCAACCTGAAACTTTTTGGACCGACTCAACAGTATAAGAACAAGATTCGGATTCTGTTCAGTCACTTCTTCCATAAGAGTAAGAGAATTGTTGAGCACTTCACGGAAAGGATTTTCAACAAGCTACAAACCTTTATCAACACCTGTCTCCTCTAGCTCTATACCGAAAATTGAATGGCTGTCCAGAAAGAATTAGCAACAAGAAACACTGCCTGGTAACAAACCAACCAAGAGATGATTGGTCAACAAATAGGTAGGAAAAAAGGAGATGGATTGATCGGGCATTCTTTAAGGAGCCCATAGAATGAAATTGCGTGCAGTGCAAACCATTGCTCTAGTGAAATCCTAATGGGAGGCGACGAGTAGTTCGTCGTTAGTGTAAGGGTGATATGGAGCAAATCGTGTGGTTTGGAGGAGCGGATGAGAGATTATGGGCAATCGTGGACCCAGGTAAATAGGATAGCAGCAGGGGACAAAGTGGAGATGTGTTGTTGAAGTCGTATGTTTCACTGGGAACCCAATAAAATAATAGCATAATGATGTTTTACTTTCTTGTAAAGACATAACACCATAAGCCCTACCTAGGATTCTCAAATGAGGCTGGAATTAACGCAGCATTTAAGGCATGCAACCAAGTCTCTCAGAGATAAACTTTGTCGGCTTAGAGACCAAATAGATCCAATTAAGTGGAATAATATAATTAACTAAATAACACGGTGTAGTGACTGGCCACACAGGTCAAATGATTGCTTCAGGGCTAATTAGATTATTGGAGCATAAACATATAGCTAGCTAGCTCTATGATTGTTGTCATTCGATCAGTTGTGTTCCCTGAGCTGGTTCATTTTACTCTGAAGCTTTCTCCATCCTTCTAGACAACATCTTCAGCTCAGGTTTTAGTATAAAGTGGACATACTTGAATTCTCCATGAATGACGATATAATTGTATCTTCTGGCAACCTTGTGTTGTGACTGGTTGTTAATTTACAGATCATTTTTATTGATTTGGAATTTGAACTTTCTTGTCTTTATTAGCTGCTAAATTTTGTCCACAGTGATGCGTTTGTTAATCACTGGCTGATTCGTTTGAATGCCAAGCTTCGAGGTATTCTTTGGCTGCCCTTTTGGTGTTTCTTTTTCAGTTAAAAATTTCCAAATTATCCTAATCAAATTGGTGTCCATAATTATCCACATGCATTGATATGAAAGAGTGTATATCATGTCTTTTTACGGCTGATTTATGTTTTTAGATTCGGATTCGAAATTTTAAAATACATTTTAAACCACCTACAGGCGGTACAGACAAGGATGTCAAAGCCAGTGAGGTAGAAAAAGCAGGGAAAAGTCTTCATTGATCTGGAATCATTGTGAAAATTCACCTCACTCAGCATAATGAAGGGGATCCGAATTTCCAACATCAGAGTCAGATAAGTGCTCCTCTTTGATCCACAGTCTTGTTGTATTACCAAACGTTTTTCCAACGGATCATTGAAGACTACCATCAACACCTGTCTCCTCTCAGTACTGTAGACTAAATGGCCAGGCAGAAACGACGAACCACGAGAAAATCAGTCGATAGAAAATACAAGACCATGTCGCCTTACAAATATACAGGACAGAAATGATACGAATTCAATGAGCGTGCACTAAGGTCGTTATTGTGCTAAGAACTAGAAAACGTGATGCTGGTTAGTCTTCGAGAACCAATTAGTCCTAAGCGAAGTTCGAATTTAGCTGAGAAGTGTACTATGAAGTAATTTGATTGATAGTGACTAGCAGTAGAATCCAAGATGCTTATTTCGTCTTATTTGGTTCTCGTTATCTGGGTGCTCCTGCATTCTCTGTAATAATCTTCCTACTGACACTTGACCCCATAGCCATCGTTTCAAATGCCAAAGCGTTATCCACCCAGCCGATTAGGCCACCATCCACCAAGCTACTTACAGTGTATCCTCAGACATCGTCGAGGCGTCCGAACTCAGAGTCGTAATATCAAGAGAGGTAGAACATTTTGGCTCAATCACCTAACAGGACAATCATAATTGAAATAAATGTAGACTGTAAATAGGTAATTATTTGTCATGTGAATAACCCACATTTTTGGAACTGCATCTCAGTGCAACGACGAGTAATTGTTGAACAAACTAAATTGGTATTGTCTTCTTCCGGCTCCAATTTCAACAAACTTGAATGTATAATCGAAACATATATACTTTTTGATTTGTTGAAGGATTTCATCACAAGCTGACATCGTTAAGAGAACCACTGGAAAACGAGCTGTCCAGTACTCCCTGCAGGTTTTCCAGTGGTTCTCTAACTGATGTCAGCTCATGATGAAGTTCTTAAATTATTTAAATCAACTTTATGATCTGTCTATTTGAGGTTCCATGCTACGGATAACATTGGACAGTTACTTCGAAGTTGACCTGGTTCAGATGATGTTATTCGCTGGTGTAGTCACTTTGGAAAGGGTTATGTAGACCTAATCTGTTAACTGATGTACTGACAGTCCTGCCTATATATGGTTGCCTATACAGTTATTGTCATCAACAAAATAATGATGCATTCAAACCTAAATATATCCTCAATTAACCTGAGGAATTGTTTCTCCTAACTGTCAAAATACAAATAGTTCTTAGTTACAACTTAGTTACAACTTTGAGTATTAATCACACATTTTAACTTCTTCATTATCTTGATGATATAATCAACAACCCACACTAACTGTTATTTTGATTTTGACAAACCTAATGTACACACACACAAAATAATTGTATATATATTTGCGACTTTACAGCTAAGTGAATGAATTCGCCGAAAAGAGACGCTTCGCTGAACTAATTTGTTCTTATTACAAATGGTTCTGTCTATCAAATACTGTGAATGAGATCTGAAAGCGCATTTTGTACCTGGTAGATTTCAACACTTCGAACTGTGAACATACTTTAGCCACGTGTATCCATAATTTTATATTAGATCACCGCATCTGAACAGGCCACAAAAAGGCCACACTGAACAATCCCATTATAAAACTGTCGAATTGCGAACGAATAGCCAAAGACTGCTATATTTGCAGAATAATTCAAGCAGTGAGGGGCATGAGAGTTCAAGTGAAACAGCTGGAACTTTGTGTACAAAAGAAGCAGGTAAAATCAGTATTTATGGGGCTGACCTAAAGGGGCAACCTACAAATCCATAAATTATTTTTCAACATAATAAAGCTTCATTTCAGACAATATGCGAATATAAGGTAAAAATATTTCCAGCGTATTTAGTTCCGAAGTACATTTTTCTTCATACAGGATTTACATTTAAAGTAATAAACTCAAGTATTTCTTCATTTCATTGGAGAATTGCACAGCGTTTACTTGGAAGCAAGTTAAATCAGCGAGCGAATTCGGTGTTTAAGTCATCTGATTAAAACTGGGCAATTAAAACAATAATTAATTCATTCCCACTGTAGCATCTTTTTTCCTTCACGTTCTCCAGTGTAAAATAGGGCTTCAGGCTAGTGGCTTAAAGTTTCTGTAGCAGTGTTTATTTTACAGGATGGAGTTACTAGCCTTATTCCCAACCTTTCCTCTTCACCAGCATTATTTCTGGCTTAGCGAGGTAAAGGAGTGCGTCAGCCGGGGATCGACCATGTGCATGGTCGGCGAGCGTCCTAACCGCTATGCCACCGACGCACCCACTGTAGCATTAGGAACACAATATTTTTCAGAGATGAGACTATTTTCAACGAATTTATCATCAAGCTGTACAATCGTATATATATGGTTTTTCTTAGAGAAATTATATCCGGTAAGGTAATTAGGTCAAAGGTGTGAATACATGAAATAATAATAATAGTGGTAGCATGAAATGCAATTAAAATATTTGTGATTACAATCATTGTTAAATGTCAAGTAGCAAAACAATCAATGTCATATATAGAATAATACATAAGGTGTATAGATGTTGGAAAGGGGTGCATACTTTTAGCATTAGTAGGCGAATATAAAATGTTACATAACATGGTGTGAAATTTGATAAGATAGAATTCAATATTTTAAAAACATAAAAATAATAATTTTGGATTTACAATGACAAGTGGGACAAGTAGAAACAATTCAGGGTGAGAATAGTTATAATAATAACAATAATAATCGTAGTAATAAGGGAAAGGTACAAAGAAAAACTAAATAAACAAAATTCATAAATAATAAATAAATGTCTATGCCTCTACGGCCAAGGCAGAAGTAGGGATTGCACATACTTCTTATGTACACAAAAGTCTGGTCTAAGTTCACGAATCGCCAAGGCCTACGCTATCTTTAGAAGTCTGTAACGAAGAAAACGCGCCAATTTAACATGGATTCGGTAGATGATTTAAAATCCTGGTCAGGTTTGGTGGAGTGACAGGAGTCTATCAGGTGTTCTAGAATAGAGCTTCGCACACACTTCTTTTCTCCCTTGTAAAACCATGCCAGAATATGTTCTCGTATCTGTGTGGGAAACGTTCTCTAGCTACGACCAGTGTACCTCGCTCCACAAGGGGAGCAGTGAACTGATATGGATGCACATGGAGGCGGCTAGACGGGGGAGCTTATCTTTTACAGAGATAGAGAACAACTTGCGGCTGGTGAACGTCATTTGTAATTTTGCTTCAAAAAACGTCTTCCCAACTGATTTGGTGGAGAGACAGTTTTTGAGCATATCTGAATGTTGATCACCTTTGAATTCCAAGTTCGTGAATAAGGTTTTCTTTCGAACTGAATCGGAGACCAGTTTAGACTTCTTATCTTCCGTGTTACTGTCAATAAATCAGTTCGGTTAACCGTTTTGTAAGAGCGCGGATTTTAGGAAGTCAAGTTTGGCTATTAATCCTGTCATTGTGTACCCCTTTCCAACATCTACACACCTTATGTATTATTCCATATATGACATTAATTGTTTTGCCATTTGACAATTAACTGTAACTATAATCACAAATATTTTAATTGCATTTCATACTACTGTTACTATTATTTTTCATGTATTCACACCTTTGACCTAATTCCCTCACCGGATATAATTTGTTGAACACCATATATATACGATTTTACAGCCTGAAAATAAATTCGTTGTTGAAAAGAGTCTCTTGTCTGAATATCGTGTTCTTAACTAAAGTGATAAATCTAGATGAAATTAGGCATTTTGGCGGAAAGCATTTACTGCAGCACTATTAAGCAGCCATTTTTAGTTATTCATTTCTTCAAGAATTGTGTAGCATTTCGTTGGAAGCTAATTAATTATGTGCGCGAGTTCATGTAGAGACCATTTGATGAAATTGCTCTATGTTACACTCGGAAGGAAAAAATGACGAAATCATTGAAAAAGGTTTTTTCATTGAAAAATTTATTTCTTCCTTTCTATATATAATTATATTTTATGTATTGGAATAAGTAATAAAAATTTAGAATTTAGAAATATAATAAGATTAAGTAATGAGAACGAGTGAGGAAATATATATATCTTATTTATGATTATGATTCCCTTGGGTTCCAAGTGGAATATAGGTCTTCAACATCACATCTCCACTTTGTCAACTTTTCTGCTGTCCTGTTCAGCCTGCATTGACGGCCCACACAACGTATGCTTGATCAGTTCATCTCCATTTTCTCCCACATATTTGTTACGCAATCGGCTCTCGCCTGTTGGTTTGTTCCACTGCAGAGTTTCTTGTTGCTAATTCTTTTTGGCCAGACGGCAGGCTATTGCATCTTGAGTATGGAGCCAGCTAGTGAAGTGGGCGACTGTTGATAAAAGTCTATAACTTGTTGGAAATGCTTTCGTGACACACTAGTCAACTTTCTCACCCGTATAGAAGAACTGAAAATTCTAGTCTTGTTCTTTATGCTGCGAAGTGCATTGCATCAGATTTGCAAACTGGTTTCAGGTTGATGAAAGCGTATCTAGCCTTTCCGATCTACACTGGCTGGCTTTGACATCTTCATTCCTGCCGACTGGCTGTGGTTGAAACCATGATTGCTTCCTAGCTGGATAAATGAGGGAAGTAACCTGTGTCAAATCTCTCCCGTTGATGGGGATCGGTGCTGATTGATTTTGTTGTTGCCGTTGCTGTTGATTGGTTGGTTATCTTCATCATCTCCGTTTTCTTCCATGTTCACCTGGAGATTTGTCCTTGTTGACTGCTTCTTCTACTAGCTTGTTAGTTTTCACCTGCAAGTATTTTAGTTTGTGTGACATTATACATCATCTGCGAAATCCAGATCTTTTAGAGTCTTATTATCGGTTCAACGTATTCTAATCTTCTCACTCCAGTGCACAGTCAGAGACATAATCCAGTCCACCACAATTAGTAATATCATCGTTGGTGATAGTCCGCATTCAGCCTTGTCTTACTCTTGTATTCATTACGAAAGCCTCTCTGAATTTCCCACTGTGGATCACCTAACACGCGTCACTGTCATGCAGCTCTAGCTATTGAATGAAGTCGATAAAAACTTGGGCACTGCACGCCATGGTGTTGAAACAGTTTCTAAATTACTTCTCTGTCAACTCTCTCGGTCTGAGCGCTTTTTGAAATCGATGAAGTTAAGGCACATATTTGACCGCGGTTTATGCTTTGTTCGATGCTCGTGGTGCGTAGAGTTGCAATTTGATCCGCATATGATTTGGCTTTTCTGAATCCAACTGGTTCCAAGCAGAGTTTAATAGAACACAAAATAATCGAGCAAAGAATATTCTTTTCGATAAATTTCTCTTCCAGGCTCTACAATAATATATATGTTTAAATACACAGAATATTTTAAATTAGTAGTTAATAACAATATTAGAGTTTTTGTAAATAACACCGGTTTGTAAAGTATGATCAATGCAATTACAGTTCATACAAGATGCTTAAATTATAATGATAATAAAGATATGGAAACGAATAGAATATCAACTAAAATAAGGGAAATTTCACAAAAATTCTGGATTATTCAAACCTGGATAGCCAAGGTAATGATGATGACTGAACTACCTACTTTTGGATGCATGAATTAGGCTTGCTAATATGGATCCCCACAGCCTCAGCAATATTTAATAGTCGAAGTCTTAAGGCGAAATTGAGATTCGTAGGTATGCGGTAAATGACCCTGAAAGCATGATTAACGTCAATCTTGTGTTCTGTCTCCACAGGATGAGACAGAATAGCGCTGCGAATAGATTTGGTTTGTCCTTTGCTTAACCAGACAGGGTGATGTTTGGAAATTCGACGTGAAACACGGGCTATGTAACTGGCTCCACAGGAGCAGTCAAATTGGTATGTACATATGGAATAGGCGAAATTAGGCAGTTTGTCGTTTATCCTCGAGCGCAGAAGAGGAGTGGTTTTGAAGATACAGCGTAATTCAGCGGCAGGGAATGCTCTTTTTACCACATTTCTAAGGCGCTGTGTTAGTATCTCACTGGTGTTGTCTCCTAGGAACTGCATCTGTAAGAACAAGGCTTTTTTGGAACTGTTGGTAACTTAGGCTGCTTTGGTTTCAGATCCAGATTCTTATCAATAAACTTTTCGGGATAACCATTCTCACTTAGCAACCGCTTAATATTGTTAAGTTCCTCGTCAAGACATTCATCCGAGCAAATGTCTCTTGCTCTGTGGACCAAGCACTTTATTAGATTGCGTTTATATTTCAAGGACACAAAGCTGAAAAAATGTGTGTACTGGCCCGTTGATGTAGGTTTTCTATAAACACTTCTTCTTATTGTGCCATCCTCTTTTCTGGTCATAAGGACGTCTAGAAATGAAATACTAGAGTCTTTTTCTTTCTCAATAGTAAAATTTATTGCAGGATGTACCTCATTCAATTTATCCAGGATGTTCTTTGCCTCGTTTTCGTTCTTCATAATCAGAAAAGGATCATCCATGTACCGACAATAAAATTCGAGTTCATTAATAACATCCTTCAAAGGCCCATTTTCTAGTTTCGCAAGGAAAATGTCGGCTAGAATGGGTCCTAGTGGTGACCCCATTACAACATTGTCAATTTGTCTATACAATTCCTCATTAAATAAAAAAGTGGACTTTCCTTGTACATTTTAAGAGAAGCTCTTTCATAAAAGATATAGGAATGCCAACATCGATGTTTCATCTTTTGAGTTCTTCGCATATAAAATCCACTGTTTCCATGAGAGGTACATGGGTGAATAAGGAAGATACGTCAAATGATATCATGAATTCATTGTCAACATTTAAATCTCATATCCTTTCAACGAATCCAAATGTATCCTTTACACTACGTTTCACCAACTCAGTATGAAGGGACTATAAGAGTTCGACTAATCATTTAGCTACAGGATGGTATGTTGAATTTAGCATATCTAATACTGATCGCACGGTACACCACTTTTGTGCACTTTCGGCGAGCCATGTAGTCTTGGTCTGAACGTTCTGGTGGGTTTAAGTGATGTGTACTGACTCTGTGAGATGAAGCCTTGTTGTTTCAGTCTCTTCAATGTTTCCGCTAACTGCTTCTCTATCTTTTCAATAGGATCCAAAGAAAAGGAGATTTTTGGAATTTTTGATTATCACTAAGAATAGTATTCATCTTATCAAAGTAATCCGCTTTGTTCATTATAACCACTCCTGAGCCCTTATCTGGTCTTGTTATTATTATGTTATCAATTTTGCGTAGAACGTCCTGGGCTTCTCTATGTTTTTGGTTAAGATACTATCCGAATTGCGTTTACTGTTCATGTAATAATAACAACAATCGACCAGTGTTGATTTAAGTCTTTCAACATCTTTTGATGAGGGTCTTAGGCCTTCCGTTTGAGTGTAGAGACTTTCGAACTGAATTTGTGCATCCATTATGTTAATTTTCACATGGCTATCACAAAAGTGAGGGCCAAGCGATAAAACCTGTAGATACACTTCACTAAGTAGTACATCTGAAAAATTAACACAAAACGATTTGGGTTTGGAGGTAATCTTGTTTCAGGTGTATTAACTTATATATAATTGTAGAGCCTGGAAGAGGAATTTATCGAAAAGAATATTCTTTGCTCGATTATTTTGTGTTTTATAGAGTTTATTAGCTCACTTTTTTTCTAGTCAGTCTCATACGCGAATAGTGAAGGAAATTTTTGCGTGAGGTTTGCGACCCCATCCCAGTAAACAAATCAGACTGCTTCAGAAACCTCAACGCACATTAAAAAATTGAATAAAATATGATATCTACCTGGGAGGGTGATTACATTCATTGTGGATTTAGTTAAACTGAAGTGGAGAAAATTAGATAAAAATTCTAGTTTTTCAATAGAATGTTCACTGCTGAATAATTTACGTCTCTTAACTGAAGTATCGTTTTGGTTACCAGTGGCACAGATGAGTTTGTCAAAAGAAGAGATAAAAAAGTGAAATTGCCCCTTGGTACTCTGAAATCAGTGTGAAAATCGATTGCTCTCAGCATTAAGAACAAGTTCAGCATCTTCAAACTAATGTCAAGATAATCAGAGTCTTGGCGTTCCACCAAAAGAATTTCCAACAGGCTACTGTAGACTTCTATCCACAGTGGCCTCGATTGCTGAATACTGAGGCTCAAATGTCCAGTAAAGGAACTCAGTTAACGAATCAATCAAGAACTTATCACCCAACTTATATGAAGACGGAAATGGACATGGAGTGGACGTACGTTGAGAAGACAATTGAGTGACACCACACACCAGACAAGCCTCTCAATGGAAACCTAAATGGAAACTAGAAAGACGAGAACACGAAGTTCAGCAAAGATGTTGATCTTTTCGACGATTTCATTTTCAAAAGCTGTATAATCGCATTTAAATACTTAATTTTACATAGATAAATAGATACGTTGACGATACCTTCATAGTCTGCTACGATAATTTGAATCCACATAATTACGAAGGCGAATAATAAAGGTGACAATTGTTTTCAACTTGATATGGATTACGCGGAGAGGCTTAGAAATAAAATTACACAGGATTAGAACGAATTACAGTTGTGTAAAACATGAGCATGGGAACAAATTGAAATAATAATTTTCAACTCGAGATGGAAGTTAGGAGGTGTGAATATAGATTACAAGAGCTTTAGAAACAAAAATTACACGGGATTAGGATTTAATTGTAAAATAGTTAATTTAAACGAATTATAAATGTGAGCAGGAAAAGCATGGAGACAAACTTGAAAATAACTGTTCTTATAACTGAAAAAATGGAATGAATTGAATGAAGACAAAGACAGAAGAATCACACACACAACGAACGAAAAAAAGTCAAAAAAGGGAGGCTAAGTGAAGACACCGAACTAGGTCCATGGTAGTTGTATAGATTGGACTGATTTCTTTTGAACACACAGCTCTGGCTTTTCGATGCATATTGCGAGGGCTTCTACAGTACAGAGAAGTCGAAAACATACTGTCTTTGGTAGGTTTCGGTTGACTTTATAAATTACTTTGAATGAATCAGTTGAGATGTTGTGAGTGGTGTTGATCAGATGTTCAATAATGGCACTTCTGATGAATAGGTGCCTCCTTTTTGCAACCATGCTGGGTAATTTTCTCTAACACGTTTTGAAAGGAAGTGCATAGAACAACCTATGTACGAGCAGGTGAATTCGTATATGCACATTGATTTGGACATATGCGAAAGTTTGTCTTTAGCATTGTTTCGAAGTACTGGGCGGCAAGAGAATGTCACTTTTAATGTTGCTGCAGGAAAGGTCTTCTTTAAAGCGCTGGATATTCTCCTTTTCAGGATATCAGCCGCCAAATCTCCACTGAAATTCAGATTCATATACAGAGTTTTCTTCGGCGCTGAATCGCATTCTTCTCCTTTTGGTTTAGGTTTCATGTTCGTGTCGACAAAACGTGCCGGTTAACCATTTTCAGCCAAGATATTTCTGAGGAACAGGAGCTTCCCTTCCAAGCAATCACTGCTACAGATTTTTCTAAAGCGATGGGTCAGTGAGATGATGAGAGCTCATTTTTGGCTCAAAGTTATCCAACTATAGAAACGCGTCAGTTAGCCGTTCCACGTTGGTTTTCTGTGGGTGGATCTCTTCAGGGTTCCATCATCTCTTCTGGTCAATTCCACGTCCATCTTTGAATCGTTTTCTAATTCCATTGTGAATTTAATCGAAGAATGGGAATTATTAAATTCCTGTAAGATACAAATGAAGTTGGAATTATCGTAGCTGACTATAAAGGTATCGTCAACGTATCTATGTATCGATGTAAAATTATGTATTTAAATGCGATTATGCGTCGGTGGCATAGTGGATAGGGCGCTCGTCGACCATGCACATGGTCCGGGGTTCGATTCCCGGCCGACGCACTCCTTTACCTCGCTAAGCCAGAAATAATGCTGGTGAAAAGGAAAGGTTGGGCATGAGGCTAGCAACCATCCGTATAATAAACACTGCTACAGAAACTTCAAGCCACTTGCTTGAAGCCCTATATTCCACTGAAAAACGTGAAGGAAAAAAATGCGATTATATAGCTTTTGAAAATGAAATCGACAAAAAGATCAACATCTTTGGTGAACTTCGTGTTCTCTTCTTTCTAATGTCCTAATGGGTATTTTCCACAATCCGAAATGCAATCGACGACTTGAGCGATGATCCAAATTTGACATGAAGAGTATCACATGAGAAAGAACTTAAAGCTTGTAGGCGACATTGCAGACAGCTGAAAAATTACTTCAGGTAACAGAAAATTGGGTTGAAATAATAATACTACGTTAGGTAATTTATCAGTGTGTTCCTATATTCACTGCTTTAATTTATATGATATGCGGCAGTAGGACCAGAATTAATCACATGTTATTTGATTGATCAAACAACTAGGTACCTATCGGGCAAACGTTTGACACAAATTAAGCCGGTGAAGGATGACAATGGAAAGTCACTCACCAAAGAAGTGGAGCAAAAGAAACACTGGGCTGAACACTTCAAAAGACTCCTTAATCGACCACCACCGACAACGCGCCCAACAATGCCAACGAAGGAGACAGCGCTACCAGTGAACACCAACACCCGACGAAATCAGAAGTCCTGAAGGCAATCAAGATGCTAGAAGCTGGAAAAGCAGCAGGACCAGATGGAATCCCAGCAGAAGCATTAAAGTGAACCCAGAGACAACAGCGGACTAGATGAAGCCACTACTGGAGAAGGTGTGGAAAGAAGGCAAAGTACACTAGGATTGAAAGAAGAGATACTTATTCAAACTACCAAAGAAAGGAGACTTAAGTCAATGCAAGAACTGGCGCGGAATTTTGCTCCTGTCCATCCCAAGCAAAATACTAAGTCGCATCATCCTGGAGAGAATCAAACATGCCAACCTGGATGAAAAACTTCGACCGGAACAGGCTGGATTCAGGAGAAACAAGTCATGCATTGATCAGATCGCCACATTACGGATCATCATTGAACAGAGCTTGGAATCGCAGTCACTTCTCTATCTCAACTTCATCGACTTTGAAAAGGCTTTCGACAGAGTCGATCGAGAGGTGATTTGGAAACTACTTCGCTGCCATGGGATGCTACCGACAATTATTCATCTCATCCAACAGCTGTACGACAATTCTGCACGCCAAGTAATCCACAACGGGAAACTTACGGAATCCTTCGAAGTACTACTCTCAAGTCTGTGTGGAGGTCAACATTCAGCACTCAGCATCAAAAATACGATCCAGATTTTAAACTTTAATGTGAAGTCAGTGCCACTTACTATACGGATCAGAGACTTTGCGCGTCATAAAGGGTATCTCAAACAAACTACAGACCTTCATCAACAGCTAGCTGCCTTCGCTCAATACTCAAGATCAGATGGCCAGCCGGAAAAGATCAGCAACAGAGACGGATCTCTGGTAATGAGCGAACCAACACAGCAGGAACCGACTGCGAAAGAAATAGGCTGTTGATTGCTCTATATATCCTGAATTGGCAGAAGATGGAATTCATGAGCTATTGAATACAGTCCCAGTAGTCGGAAGGTCTACTGGCTCACCTTGTAACCCGAAGATCCTATTTTATTGTAATCAAGAGATAGTGATAGAAGTCTATCTGACCATATGAGAGGTCAAGTTTTTATTTCCAGCCACAGTAATCTGAAACGTAACCTAGTTTACTGGCCTGTGGTTAGCTCAGAAAAAAAAACCAGAAAAATTTCAAGGTGATGCCACCCATCCTCTCCAATAAAAAACGAAATATCCCCATCTCCATTGAAACGTCAAAGCCTGAAGCCCTATATTCTACTCCAGTCTCAAATAATACAATAGAAACGCTAAATAAAATGCGACGTTTCTTCTAATCTTATAATCAAACACATAATTTGTTTACAAGTTGATCATGAGTTAGAGAACCATTGAAAACCAGGCAGTACTGGACAGCTGTTTCATCCTGTCTGTCTGTCTGTATTCGACATAGAACTTTGCACCGATGTGCGGCAGTTCAAGTCGCAATACTCCATGTAGCACACAAAGCAAGAGAAGAAAGTAGAAGAAATGCATAATATAGACAGTAAACAGAGGTGAGAGACAAGGGAATAGTAGTAATGAAGAACAATATAGTTTCATTGGAAATCATAAGTTACAAGGAGCGGATGCATCTGCGCCATTGAGAACGATTTCGAGCCATATCACCAATTGTTTGATCCTAGTTTGGGTATCATCGGCAGGATGCACTCACTGAGGTGGAAACCAAGGACCTACTGGCTACAAGGCAAGCTTATCTCAAACTAAGTTGAAACAGCTGTCCAGTACTCTCTGGTTTTCAGTGGTTCTCTATTTGGTATCAATCCATGGTCAAACTCATATAGACGAATCTCATCCTTAAAAAACCGAAATCTTTAAAATTAATCTGACGCCGGCTAGTAACTGGCTACAGAATAGATTTTCCTGGAGTTCTAATGAGAAGTCGAGACGAGTAAGGTCCATCCAGTCAAGTGTGAGGATGGATTTCCTGCCGATGACATTGGTTGGTAGTCGCGCTAGAAATCACGAATTGGTGGCCATTGGAGTGGCCAGTGAATCGGCTCTCACTGGCTGAATGATCGTCAACGAGCTTGCCTTGTAACTGGGAGGTGCTGGGTTCGAACCCCGGTGCAGTGGATGCGTACTGCCTATGATTCTCAAACTAGGGTTAAACAGCTGTTCAGTACTCCCTGGTTTTCAGTGATTCTCTAACTGATATCAATCAATGGTCAAACTCGTATAAATAGATCTGATCCTTACAAACCAACACTATAGGAAACATATAATTACCTTAGCTAGTGTTATTGTCGAAATAATCTCGCCTGTAAAAGTGGCTTGCTTCTATGAAACAAATAAAATTACAATAATAATAGTGATAATAAGTAGGATTATTATCACGAAATTGCTGGTCTGGTGTAAATTGTTGTCCAAAACAGATAAGACATACTAGGCAGTTATCCAGGGAAGTAGCAATATGTTTTCGATATCTACAGAATGCCTTGATAATGATACCCATAGCCATAAATCTCTCAGATGTTTGTCAATAATCATTTTTCAAGGGATATTAATCAGACGTTTATACCTTGTATATTTCCAAATGAATCACTGATAGTCCGTCTGTTTACCCTAGATAACTGATGCAATTAAACGTCTCACTAATAAATCTGTAGAAGGAAGTGATTGACGAAGGACTGCGTTATCTTCGAGGAACCCGGGTGGAAAACGGTTTTCCGCCCAGGTTCATAAACAAGAATCGCAAATCAAAGAAGACTTCCGAACAAGTCCAATCCGTCCTGAAGAAGATACTTCTGCCTAATCTAGAATTCAAAGGTGAAATTGAAGCAGAAATCCTTCGTAAACGCCTCTCCAAATCTCTAAGGAAAACATACTTCACCTTGAGCCTACGACTGACGTTTTCCTGCAAGAAACTTTCAGCCAAAGCGCGAAAGACAAGCTGTCGCGTTGGGCCACTTCAACGTGCATATACCAGTTTACTTGCTCTTGTGGAGGTGAGTACATCGGCCGTACCATGCGCCAACTGGAAAAACGAATTCGTGAACACTATCCATCCTGGCTACAAAAAGGTGAACGAAAACGTGTATACAGTTCAGTGACAGAACATCTGGTCAATTCAGGACATTCAGCACCATTCAAAAATCATTCAAAATAATATACAAGATTCGATCAAACCTATCAAAGGGAGTAAAATTAAGACATCTGGACGTAGCCGAAGCACTAGAGTTCCAAAAGCTCATACCCAAGCTATGTATCCAAAAGAAATACGTCCCTCAAACGGCCATCATAAACGGGTAATTCATTTAGTAGTGACTATCCCATTGCCTTTCTTATCCAAACTTCCTGTTTATTCATGTTATTTTTAAGTTTTTCTTAATCCCTATTCACACTACCATGTTTTCATATCCAAACATCCCATCTATTTTGTCATTTTTTATTTCTACATATTAAATTACTAATTGCATAAAGAATTATTCATGACATTAGTTATGATCCCAGTAAATGTTTTTATCCAAACATCCTGTTAATTTTTGTTATTTCTATATTTCGAACCCCTAATTGTGTCATTCTTCTCAGTAATTATGATACTATTTTGTTTGAGTTGTATCCGTCTCACCCTGTTTATTATACATTTTAATGCCTAATTGTAAGTTTATTAATTTGACCTTTGACCGGAAATTATTCTGGAACTTTTCCACCCAATTATCACAAATACACGAATGTAGCTCCTAGTTGGTGACTTTCTCGAAAAGAAAATTTTCGTTGCTGCGACTGTCTTTTTAATAAATCTGTAGAAATAACCATCTGTAGTTAGAATAAAAATGCCTTTTAGTGTCTTGCTATTCATTGCGTTTATGAATGGCAATTTCATAGCGAAGTTGATGAACTGTCGGAATCCTTCATGAATGAAATGACCATCTTCTTTAATGACACGAACTGTAATACGTTTTCTTTGGAGACATGAGGATACAGATCACATTTTTCAATCTGTGGAGAATAACTCGTCTTGACGAAGTGGTCATGGGTGAAATGAATGAAAATGGTTGGTATTAATGGAAGTAAGAATGGAGTAAAACAGGGAAATTCTGAAGATAACCAATTATAATATGCGTTATCAGAGCCTATGGTCATTTCATCCATAAAGAATTTCAAGTGCTCATTTGATGTCAAATTAAGCACTGAATAAATTCCGTAGAACTACAATGGGAGGTTCACAATAAAATAATCCACGTCATAGATAAGATATGTGCGCCAAACGAGGCATGTGATCCGAAATCGATTTCCAATCAAATATCTCTTAATTTTCACCTAGTCAACAGTCAGAACCATGAAGAGGGATAGGTATATGTAGCGCAAATAATCGCATCTGGTTAAAAACACAGTCAATGAACTCCAACTTCCGCCAATTCAGGGTACGGTGTGACCGCTAGTGAATGTCGTTGGCGAGTATTGGCCCTCACACCCGACCTGCTGTACCCTACTTGTCACAACTTCCCAATAGAACCCAGGTAACTACCTACCTAAATAGGGCCAGTCACTAGTGAGCAACAGACTGATATTCAGTTGTTGGTTCGCAGCAGGGATTGGTGTGCCTTAATGGTCTACGAGCCCGCTTTGTAACCGGAAGGTCTTGAGTTCGAGCCTAGGTGGGTGCGTACTACTGAAGAGTCCTGAACTAGGTTTCTGAAACAGATGGCTGTCCAGTACTCCATGTAGCTAGTTTACCAATTGTCCTCTAATCGATGTCACTTCACGTTTGAATACTGAAACCATACATTCATTACCATCTCATTATCAACTATCTGATTTACGTAATAAATCTAATTCTTATTTTCTCTTAATTTACTAGCAGCTGACTATGAATGTAACAAAATATAATGAACTGATAATAACCTTGAGTGTGTTCTGTTTTTGCTTTTGAAGTGTGGGAAAAACAAGCTGTGGTGAGGAAATAACGGATAACCTGTGATCCATATACCCTTGGCTACTTTGTGTAATTATGTTCATAATTTTGAGAGTAAAGGAAAAAAGTTATTCATTTGAAGCATGATTTTAAGGAATTGAGAAAAACATGAAAATAACAGACATAAACGAGTAGACTGGATAAGAAAGGTAATAGGGTAACCTTTATTGACAGGCCTCACGTTTTATGATGGCCACGGTAAACACAACGGTTGGACGTATTTCTTTTTAATAAATAGCGTAGGTTTGAACGCTCGCATCGCCAATGCTTCAGCAATTCCTAGATGGCTTGATTTCACTCCCTTTGTTAGGTGCAGTCAGATCTTTGATTGATTAGTAGTAACTGGTGTGAAGTTTCTAGCCTTTTTTTCATGCAAACTGAATTCTTTCAGTTAGGTTTGCAATGTGGCCAATATTCTAGGTAGCATGCCATTACGGTGCACATTGCTTTGATGATATTAGATAGTTGGAGGCAATCGGTGGTAGGCTTTGGACCCAGGTTTCGTGCTTGTCGATTGGCTGCCGATCGCCTTCAACTATCTAACATCATCAAATTGATCGTATCGTTTAAATCACTTTGAAGAACTTTTCCAATGGAGCTGAATTTCTTGAATTTACTGTGTTTTAGTCTATAATGCATTATGGAAATCCACTTTCGAAAAAGGAATTTTTAGCAGAAGGTATAACTTATTCTACAATAGTGGCATATATAAGCTGAATGAGACAGGCGAATGTTTGACCGGTAGATAACCGAAGTCGTCGAAACCTGTCAGCCGTTAGTTTCATGACCGCTTTCTATAAATTAATCTCCTTTGAGTTCCATCAGTCCTCCCTGATAACTTCTAAACCCTGCTTTATGATTTATTCATTTCATGAACTATTTCATGAAGTATATAACCGAATATTCACAATTCACATTATTGTTAAAATAATTACATATATATTTATGATAGGGAAGATTTGTATCTCAGGCGGATGATTTTGATGTAGTTTTGTTCTCTGAGCTGGATGGTTTATTTGAGAAGCTTTATTGCCCTACTAGGCAACATCTTCTAAGCATGCTTCCATTCAGTGAAGTAAGCTTTTAGATTTCTCCGCTAGTTTATTAGTCGTCTCTCCTGGTGAGTGACCTTGAATGTGACTCTTTGGTTGTTGTTGTGTGTTTTCACACCCTTTAGTCTACTTGTACTGGAACTGATTATTTCCTTGACTTGAACTTTAACCCTTTGTGTGTGTGTGGGATTTCCTTCTTATCCACTGAAAGCGTGGTTCAGGTTATTTGGGGCACGCAATTAGGCTGGTTCGTCTACGGGTTTGAGAACATTTACCAGCTTGGTTTAGCAGGGGGGAAATAAGGTGCATAAAAAGCTCAATTCTGTCACACTTGGTTGAAACTGAACATAGCATCGACGTCAACACAGCTTTCAGAGCTATATACCGAATTCCATAGTCGTGGTCACGTACAGTTCGCTTACGTCTGCTATACATAGCTGAATCTGTTGGAATAAGATCGACTTAACCGGAACTTTGTATCCAAAAGGAACACGTCCAGATGCTGTTCCTACCGTGGCCAAACTTCGACTGATGATTCTTCTTCTTACCAAGAGTGCTTCTTCTCCTTAACCCACTTGGTTTTTCCGCTTTCTTTGTCTTATATTACTATTATTATTATTCATAATATATGCCCTCCATTTAAACATTCTCTCAATATTATTGAATATTCCATTCATGCTCTCCGGGTTTATTACTAGTAATGCTTCCAACTGTTTCATTTCACACATTCGTTATTTCATTATGAGCCTGGTCGAAGCTTGGTATTCCGATGAATCGTCAATTTCTTTTTTCTTTCTTCCTACATGACCTGCCTCATTTAAACGAAAATAACTTTGTCAAATATGCTGATGATCTGACTGTACCACAGTGTATCACTTCCGAGTCTGACTGCTCCAAACTTGTTAGCTTTCTGTTGGACATTAGCAAGTGGTCTAAGTAAAATGGTCTTATGTTATATCCTTCCAAATGTCAGGCAGTTAACTTTACTTTCAAGCATCGACGTGACATACATGATGCCTGTAGCATAGATGGCACTGAAATTGAAACCAAGTCAAGCATTGAATACCTTGGATTAGTTCTTTCCTCTGATTTTTCATGGTCATCCCACATCTTATCAATCTCTAAGAAAATGTTTCGCCTTACCTTCTACATAAAAAATTAAGACAATCAGGTATCAACCAACCTTTAGTTCTGCAATTTTTAAACTCCTGTATTTTACCTATTGTATTCTATTGCTCTCCATTAATCTTTCCTGGGCTTCTCAAAAAAGACTATGTCATATTACGAAGGGTATTAAATGCTGTGAGTAGGACTTGTGGTTTGCCACTGCGTGAGCTCGACAAAACTATAGTCGAGAGACACATAAATTGCTGTACCAAATGATCAAAGGCCGTACTGGCAGACCCTCTGCACCCTCATTATTCACAACTATCCCCTTGTATCGTATCAAGTAGGACGAGAAGTCAATATAAATAGTTATATGCTCAAACCACTGAGTACAAACATTCTACAATACCGTATTTAGCACGTATTTTATGTGATGAAGACTCTGTTAGACGTGAAACAAACAAATAAGTTACTATGTAATTAGCAAAGTGGATCGACCCTTTCATTGTTCATCTTTCTGTAATTTTATGGTGTCACCCTTTCTATCGTTTAACTATAACTTTGCTATTTTTATTTTATTTGTTATTACTATTATTGCTATAATTTTATACTTTATGCGTATTTTTCTCCGTACTGCTTACAGTAATTTGCTAAATAGCTGCTATAAAAACGTTTTGTTATCATTATTATGTAATGATTATTTATTTTATTTATTTCTTTTGTTGTCGTTTTTGGGTAAATTAGATGCAATATTGTACTGAAAGCTGAAAATTCCTTGCTGTATCATTAGTACTGTTTCTGGAATAAAGTAAATTATTATTATTATCATTAAAATTAATAGACACATTGACACAGAGAAAATTTACCAGTTGATAAGAAGGAAATCGCATACACAAAATGTTAAACTTCATATCATTGAAACAATCAGTACAAATACAAGTAGACTAAAGGGTGCGAAAACACACGAGAACAACCAAACAGTCACATTCAAGGTAACTCACTAGGACAGATGACTAACAAACTCGTGGAGAAATCTGAAAGCTCACTTCAAGTTGAAGTACGCTCTGAAGATGTTGCCTAGTAGGGGGGCAATGAAAGCTTCGCAAATACACCATCGACCCAGCTCAGAGAACACAGCTACATCAAATGTATATATATATATACTATTGTACTGCTTGTCAATAAATTCACTGAAAAGAGACTCTTCGCTGAATCACACGTTTCGATTATGCATGCCTTTTTAAGGGAATTTTCCATATATCTTCATTTCCCCAATGCATGATGCCTACATTTCTTATTTGGCATACTGAATCAACATTTGTTTTGTATCTCATTCATACTATTTTCAGCCAAAATCAGAAAATCACATATATATTTCTCTTCAAAACAGTGATAATAGTCTATTTTTGCGTAAACATTTATGTATCCTCATACATATATATATGTTCCATTTTTCAAAATTTAAGTTTGATTTGTGTTCATTGACGTGATGTTTACTGAAAACATTTCATCGAAGACCTACCTCTATCACTTGCTGACTAACTACTTTGTGTCAAGTTGCACAACAAAATATGAAAATATTTACGGAAGTTTCTGATGTAAAGTTTCTGGAGTAAACAGCAATCTTATCTTTCTTTTTTTATTGTTGAAATGTCTGTCTTCACTGTCATACGAATGTCATCAACAGTTGAACTGAAGAGGGACAAAAGTAGTTGCAAGTGTAAGTCGATAAACTATATTCGTGTCTTGCTTGTTTACACAAAATAAGGTAAGAGAGTTGTTGAGTATTAACCGAGTATAATAACACGAAAAGATCGTGGCTTAGTGGAAAAGCTACGAATATCATAAGTTTAGAAGAAAAATACTCGAGAAGGTTTGTTAGCTGACAAACACCGGTGGACATGCAAAACACAGGAGAAAGACGATTACGTGAAACTGACTAGCGTCCAATCATAGTATCTAATACTGTCCTACAGGAGGTAAATTGTATTCCCGTAAAGCTCAATGTTAACGTGTCTGACTGCAGCCAATACTAGGTGAAGTGGGTTCAAATCTCAGAGGGAACATCAGTCGCCTCAAGACTGCTCATTTGCCTTGCTTATTAATGATTGCCAACTAGCATGAAACGTGGGTCAAGAAGGGCTTCCTGCCGATTGACTTCAACCATCTTATAACACCATAGCAACGATAATACTGGGAATGGTGAAAAAATGTTTAGTAAATCAGCAACACTTTTACGAATGTAAACTTAGATTTTTCTTTTATTTTTCTCATCGCATAAGTG
>OX235275.1:23896435-23929674 GCA_944472155.2 Trichobilharzia szidati | reverse complement strand
CACAGGATTGATCCTTTAACCAACAAAGCTTGTTTCTCATTGAGTTTGCGGGTTTGAATGCCAGACACTTCTATTCATGCATTTTTAAGAATTCTGAGTAGGGTTTCCGAGGTTTCTTCTCTGTATGGAAGTACTACTGATGATCTAGATTCCTTATTGTTGAGGTTGTCTTGGGCACGTTTGACATGCATGCCGTCACTAATATTACTATTAACATTATTATCACTATCAATTCTACCGTTATTTATTTTATTTTCACATTTGCCTACATACTTTACGACTTATTCCTCAGGCAAATTATTAAGTTTCAAATCTTCTCTTACATGCCTCACTCGCGAAAATGCGTTTAGATCACAAGGGTGAAGGTTAAAGCGCTGGAATAACCCCTTGTTTTAATTGTTTGGGCTGTCTCCCTTTACTATTTCGAGTGAAGAAATGTTGAATCTTGATTCTTCAGTTTCAATGGATTGATCGAAATGGATAGTTGCACACAACCCACATCAACGCGTAGTCATTGTTCATCAAACCAGGTTGATCTAAACACTGGCAGTATAGAATGGTATCCCAACTACTCATGTCACTCAATCAGTAGTATATAGTTTCTCACTGTGATCTAAGTACCACTAGTTTCTGAAGTTGACGTTGGTGAGAATTAAATACATGACGTCTGGAATTCACTGCGCATCTGATTAGTCTTGTTATAGAGGAAACTCAGGCTTAATCTGACAGAAGAGAATACATATAACTCATTTGGTTCAGGCTCTTTTATGTCTCTTTTATTTTGTAATATAAAGTGAACTCCTTCTTAAACATACTTAGCTACCTAAATTATTAACATTGGCTTACTTTTTGTACTTTACTGTATTCCTTCTTTTGTGTATCTACTTGTTCCCACTATATTAGCACTATGAGTATTACAAAATTGTCCTGTCATTAACCATCATGTAATTATTAGATTTTGTGGTTGTTTTTTTCTTTTTTTCGGCAATATTAACTGACAATCATTGGTTGTGAACGCCATTATCACCATCTTAAAATTTGTATTATTCAGGATTACTCACACTACCACTACAAACACCGCATTAGACCTGACAATAAGAAACAGAACAATAACCCTGAAATGTTATTTTATGATTGTTTAGTGTTGTTTCAACCAAATTAACTGACCATCTTGGCGATAAACATTCTTAAATATCACTTCATAACTTCTTGTATGACTACAGCTTTACTGTCACCATGCATAATCATAGCTTCCAGTACCCAATACTGAGGTATTATATGTGTTGTTTATTTTCCTTTCTACTTCTTGGTATTTTTTCGCATTTTTTCATTATTTTTGTGCTTTTTATGTTTTTTTGCTGTTGTTGTCTTTATATTTATTTTTTTTGAAAAACTCCTTTAAAACGTTGGATAAAATTAGATGCAAATATTGTAGATATGTGCTGAAAATTCCACAATGTACCATTAGTACTGTTTCTGGAATAAAGTAAATTATTATTATCATTGTGAGATGTATTGTTAGATTTGAATGGTTTATTTCAAAAGCTCTTGCTATCTTCACAGATTATGATCTTCGAGACAGACTAAAGTATTGCTGTACTTCGTCAAGAAGCAACATCAGTTTTCTCCTATCTTCGAGCTGTTTATTAATACACAGGACCCAAGCAGGGGTCAAACCTAATATTTTCAGTTAGAAGTCATAACCACTGGTGTCTGCCATGAGTCCTCGACCACTGTAGACATTAGTTCACGGTATCGTTGTGTCATGAAATGGCAATGTTAGAATTCACAGCTCGGTGGATTTCAGCCTAAATGCCATATAGTCAGTATCTTCGATAACATAACCTGAAATTCCTGAGTTTGGTTCCTCATGGGGTCATACGTTTACAACGTTTACCAGCTTCAAAGAAGGATAAATGTGTTCAATATACCACTTAAATCGCAGGAGAAAAAAGAAGACGGAAACGATTGTCTCTTCTCAACAAAGACATGTAATTGTCCGCATATTACTCGACATATATTTAGAAAATTGAAGCAAACGTTATATATACTGAAGAGGTACATTCCTTGGAATCAGCCATCAGAAACCAGCCTGTTTCTTTGAATAAAACATTATTCATCGAATAAAATTTTCTTTATCGACGAAATCATCTTCATAGGCTGCCTAAAATATATTCCAAATCACGCAAAGGTGTCTTCTCTCACCTCTACAGTAAACTTCAATGGAGATGCTACTCACGAGACAACCTAAGCAAGCTCAGATGAATGTTGAAAGACACTAACTGGGACCTATTTACAGAACAAACATTAAATGACACAATCACAAACACTACAGATTATCTTTAATTCTTTTTCGAAATATGTTGTCCTAAAGAAACATTATTCACTCGATTTGACCGTTTCTCTTCTCCATATCTCAAAAAGCTACGTAGAGATAAAGAGCTGTTGTTCAAAACAAATGATAAGTCAGATGTAAAAAGGTTAAGTACTCTGATAAAACTCGAAATGCAAAGACTAAATGTTTTATATAGCCAAAGAATCTTATCTTGTAAAACCCCTTCTAGTTTGTGAAAACCTTTCAAAGAAATTACCAGCGGTAGGCGGTGTACCTCTGTCCCATCTCTTAATGTTGGTGGCACAGCAGTTAGGACTCTCACCGACCATGCACATGGTTCTGGGTTCAATCCGCCGCCGACGCACACCCGATATCTATGGTCGGTCTGCAAAATTTGGGCTACCGATATCCATGCTGAAAATTCCATACTTGTACTGAAAACACGATGTGGCATCAAGCTGTAATCAAAAATAAAAAAAATAAAAAATAAAAAATAAAATGTTGATAATCTTAATAAGTCTTTCATACGCTCTTCTGTCGATATCCTTCCTAATGATACAAATCATATAGACAATTATTTTAGTGGTTTTAATACCCTTGATGTATTTAAATGTCTCCTTTCTCTTAAGCCTTCCCAAAACCTTGGTCCTGATGGTGTGCCTGCCCTTGTCCTCAGGAACTGTGCTGATATTTTATGTTACCCTCTTACTAACATTTTTAATCTTCCTTTTCCAGTAATGTTCTACCTTTTGCATAGAAAAACATTCAAATTATCCCCTTACCAAAACCATCTTCTGCTACTGATATTAAGTTTAGACCTACTACAATTACTTCTCCTTTTTTAAAATTGATGGAAAACTTACTTTTACTTCGTCTTGAACCTTCATTGAAACCTTTTAATGATCCTAAACAATTGGTATATACATCGTAGATGTACCTGCGGTTGTCTTATATCATGATGTTGTTTCTTGTTTAGACAAAGGTGCCAAATATGTTCGTGGTGCTTTCCTAGACTACACATCTGCTTTTTACTCTGTACCTAGAGGCCTTTTATTAAACAAGCTTTCGTTGACGCACACAGGATCCTGGGCTGAGAGTTGGTTGCATTCGTATTTTTCTGATAGAATGCAGTATACTGCATATAATGGCAAATCTTCTTCTGCTTTGCTTATAAAAACCGGTGTTCCTCAAGGAGCCGTCCTCTCTACTTTTCTTTTTTCTTTCTTCCTACACAACTTGCCTCAATTAAACGAAACTAACTTTGTCAAATATGCTGATGATCTGACTGTATCACTGCCTATCACTTACGAGTCTGACTGCTCCAAACTTAATAGTTTTCTGTTAGACATCAGCAAGTAGTCTAAGTCAAATGGTCTTGTGTTAAATCCTTCCAAATATCAGGCAGTTAACTTTACTTTCAAGCATCGACGTGACATACATGAACTAGTTAGTTCCCATGATGCCTGTAGCATAGATGGCACAGAAATTGAAACCAAGTCAAGCATTAAATACCTTGGATTAGTTATTTCCTCTGACCTTTCATGGTCATCCCACATCTTATCAATCTCTAAGAAAATGTTTCGTCTTGCCTTCTACATTAAAAAGTTAAGACAATCAGGTATCAACCGACCTTTAGTTCTTCAATTTTTAAACTCCTGTATTTTACCTATTGTACTCTTTTGCTCTCCATTAATCTTTCCTGGGCTTCTCAAAAAAGACTATGTCATATTACGAAGGGTATTAAATGCTGTGAGTAGGGCTTGTGGTTCGCCACTGCATGAGCTCTCCAATACTATAGTCGAGGGACACATAAATACCTGTACAAAGTGGGCAAAGGCCGTACTGTCAGACCCTCTGCACCATCTTCATTCACAACTATCCCCTTGTTTCTCATCAGGTAGGACGAGAAGTCAATATAAGAAGTTATATGCTCGAACCACTACGTACAAAAATTCTACAATACCGTATTTAGCCCGTATTTTATGTGATGAAGACTCTGTTAGACGTGAAACATATAAGTTACTATGTAATTAGCAAAGTGAATCGAACCTTCCATTGTTCATCTTTCTGTAATTTTATGGTGTCACCCTTTCTATCGTTTAATTATAACTTTGCTATTTTTATTTTAGTTGTTATTACTAATATTACTATAATTTTATACTGTATGCAAATTTTTCTCCTTATCGCATACTGTAATTGCTACATAGCTGCTACAACAACGTTTTGTTATTATTATTATGTAACTGTTTATTTTTTGTCGTTTTGAGTAAATTAGATGCAATATTGTACTGAATGCTGAAAATTCCTTGCTGTATCATTAGTACTATTTTTGGAATAAAGGCGAAAAATTATTATTATTTTTATTATTATTACAGTCATTTTTGTATTTACCGAAGATGTATAGTAGTCGTCCATTTTTGAGTGATAGGGGAAAAACAATAATGGTGCAATTACTCAGAAGTGGCTTCGAAAATGAAAATAAAAATCGTAAATTGCGTAATACTCAACGGCAAAACAGGGAAGAAAGCACCCCAAATTGGATAAGATTAACACTGTTTTTGATTGAGAAGAAAGAGAGCAGTTGAGTGTCCACTTAACAAGTGTGAAAAGGGTGAGAAAATGTACAAAAGGAACATATGAGAGTGACAGCAGTGAATTAATTATTGCTGTAAAAGCAGAGTAATCATTAAAAATAAAAATAAAATATATTACTGAGAATAACTAATGAAGAGGTTAAAACCATGATAGAATAAGAAACTTGACGATTGTTTTCCGTATACACAGTTCGGGGTTGTATTGACGAATAGACAACGCCTCGGCTATACACAAACGCCGAAACCCAGCGTCCTTTGTACCTCCATGTCTCACCTTGTAGATAATAATCTTGAAAGACTATTCTGGTGGATCTGCATGGCTTTAGTTCACCAGTGCTCAAGAATTGAACCAGTAACTGTCTTCCATTGTCCTTTTCCTAACTATGTCGGATAATATTCAGACATGTGTTTGGAAAGTGTGTGCTATTGTGCAGCCAAAGTAACTAACTCCGCAGGATCAGGTGAGTTTGTGTATACACATTGAAGTGACTTGTCCAACGCAGCAGTTTATCCTTCACACATCCACTTATCATTCATTGGCTGTAGAAATTGATCGGTATTTCAGCCGAAAAGAAGGCTTTCCCTAATGATCTGCATATGTGATTCTTTAGGATCTCAGCTGCGGTATCAGCTTTAAATTCAACGTTCATAAATAACAGATTCTTCGACACCCTCTGCGCCCTTTCTGGCTTTTAACTTAATTTCATGATTTTCTCGAAGAATCTCGCAGGATATTCATTTTCCTTGAGAACTCGTCTGAACCCTCCAGTTCATCATCGATTGTATCACTGGTACATATCCTTCTTATTCTTGAGGAAAAGGAGTAGGTCAGATTTCTCTTTCTTTTCACACGGAATTGGTTTCCTGTAGACTGATCTTTGAAGAGAACCGTCGTGCAGTGTATAAACATATATATATCCCGTAAAAATAGGCACCACTGCGACTGAAACTTCAAGCCTGTAGCTTGAAGCCATGTGTTCCACAGAGAACTTAGATGAATAAAAAAATTGTCTTTTATTTTCTTCATAAAACATTATTATTGAATAAATTTGGTTTCGTGAAATCTCTGTTTATTTTCCCAGTTTTACGCTTGATTGTACTACACAGTCTCATCTTGTTATTTATTGAACATTTTGGCCTTTTTAGTTGGGTCCAGTGCCCATTATGACCTGAACTATACTTAACTCTATTCTTCAATTTCCGTTGAAGTCAGTTCAGGTCTTTCAGTTTTGTCACGAACCCTGGTCTAAATGTAGACTCAACAGAACAAGGCGAACTACATTAAACTACAGTATGATTTAGTTATGCAAAAATATACACGACTGGGTCAATGTATAGCGTTTATCAGAATGAGAGTGGACAACCCTGAAACGTTAGTTGATTGCAACCAATTATATGAGTGATTTATTTGGATTAACATTCCGAGATCCGTTATACTTGTGTATAATGTATTTTTGCACAAAACACATTCTCATAGGCTCAAACTTGACTATCTTTGTGTAACCTGAACGATCCAATTACAATATTGACAATCATTTGGATATTATAATTATTAATGAAGACAAAACATGTAGATCAGTGCAGAGTCTTTTTTCGGCTCTTTTCTATATGCATTCATCACCAGTTCACCTGCAGCTGTGGGGCTAGGTACATCGGTCGTTCGACGCACACCCTGTCCAAGAGGATTCAAGAACACTATCCAGCATGGTTGCGAAAAAGCAACAGTGGTGCAATAAGGAGTGCGATAATTGAACACCTGGTTAACACTGATCATTCCATTTCAACAAACGCCTCCTTGAAAGTAATCTACAGAGTCAAAAATAACCTATCAAAGGCAATACGGTTTCGCCTTCTCTGTATTGCTGAATCTCTGGGGATTCACATAGAGAAACCGGGGCTGTGCATACAAAAGAGGATTACTCAACCACTTCTACTGTCTTGGTAACAACTTTTTATTTCATTTTATTTTTATTTTGATGACTTACTTTTGTTTCTTTGCTTGTTCTTTAATTGCTTATAATTCTTGTATCCATTTAGAGCTCTTACATAATTTCGTATTATCTGCTTCGTTCTTATGTGCATCCTGAGTAAAACTCACTCATCAAACTATTCATATTACATAACTTTTTTTAATAACTGTTTGTGACAACTCATCACCCTTGTTACTACCCTAATTTCCATAACACCTAATTTTCTTGACTCCAGTTACCAATCCTCACCTGATTAGTTAAAATAACTATAACCAGTTGTATTTTTGTTTGATAAACTTAATGTACACATACATAAAAAGTAACAAATATACATTTGTGATTGTACAGCTAAGAAAATGAATTCACCGGCAAAAAAAGACTCTTTGCTGATACACGTGTTTTGTCTTCATTAATGTCTGGATGGGGATTATACATGAATTAAAACTGTTTTCAAGTATTGGTTTTGTCGGGATTTTTATTTGATTGGGTGGGTGATTTCCTCATGAGCTGACATCAGTTAGAGAACCACTGGAAAACCTGGGAGTACTGGACAGCTGTTTCGTCATAGTTTCGGACTGTTCAGCAGCACGCACTCATGGGGGATTCTGTAGGGTACGGCAGGTTGGAGGTGAGGCAGTAAGTCATCGAAGAAGACATTGAGAAATGGTCTGGTTATGTCATGAATTGGCAGAAGTTAGAATTCATGGGCCATTGGATTGGGTCCCAGTGAGTGGCTCAGTGGTCTACGAATTAGCTTGTCTTGTAACCACAGAGTCCTGGGTAGAACCCCGGTGTGTCCCAAACTAGGACGAAACAGCTGTCCAGTACTTCCAGGTTTACCAGTGGTTATCTAGCTGATGTCAGCTCATTATGAAATCCTCCATTCAATTTTAATTATTATCCGCATTTCTCTTAGACTATCTATCCGTTGTTCTGACTTTTGCATTGCACATGTTGAGTTGCCCATTAATATGCGTTTTTGTCTCTGTTTAATCCCAAATTTTAATGTTTCCCATTGTAGTCTTGCAATGAATTGATAATATGTTATTGTACGATGTGATTTGGTTCTAGTGAAGTCAATGCCATTCAGATCTTGGACTAACTGCAGGAATTATTGGTGTAGGATTCTTGCTGACAACATTTTTATAACCACCTTGTTGGTAATATTCTACTTGATTCCTAGGTACTTCTGTAATATACATTTGTGGCTCAGGTGTGTAATTTTGATGAATTTGTGTTCTCTAAGCCGGATGGATGGTTTATTTGCTAAGCTTTCATTTCCCTATTGGGCAACATCATCAGCTCACACTTCAACTTGAAGATTTCTCCACGAGTTTATTAGCCATCTCTCCTAATCACCTTGAACGAGACTCTTTGGTTGTTCTCGTGTGTTTCCACATCCTCTAGGCTGCTTGCATTGATAATGGTGTTCGTTGTTTCCTTAACCTGAAGTTTGGCCCTTTGTGTATGAGATTTCTTTCTTATCGTTTGGTAGATTTTGTCTATGTCAATGTGTCTATTAACTAACGATTCACTGAAATGCCAGGCTTCTAAAAATTCTCTGCGATGATTTGCGTGCGATATCAACCGGCAAAATCAATTACCGCAGCTCTGTTTCAACCAAAAGACTCAACAACGAAAGGACATAGAACTAACACCATCTACAATATAAATTGCAACAACTACGAAAAACACTACATTGGTCAAAGTGGACGTCCCTTTCCTCTTCGTATCCATGAACACAAGCTAGCTATCGAAAGACATGGCATCCACTCCCTCCACCATATAGCTGCATATTGACTATCACGGACATAAATTCGACTGGGACAATGTTCAGATATTAGACAGAGGAAATACGAAGAATATCAGAGAATCTTTTTAGAAGCCTGGTATTCCAGTGAATCGTCAGACAATAGATACATTGATAAAGACAAAATATAACAATCGATGAGTAGGAAATCTGACACACAAAGGGTCAAAGGTCATGTCGAAGAAACAGTGAACACCATTACCAATACAAGTAGCCTAGAGGGTGTTAAAACACACGAGAACAACCAAAGAGTCGCGTTCAAGATGATCAGAGAAAGGAATGACTAATAAACTCGTGGAGAAATCTGAAATCCCACTTAAATTTGAAACGTGAGCTGAAGATGTTACCTACAAGTGCAATGAAAGCTTCACAAATAAACCAACCGCTTAGCTCAGAAAGAACAACTACAATCACTCACTGGTCTCCCCATTGTGTGTCTGATCCAACTCTATTTTCGTCTAAATAATTGTTCATTGGTTCGTTGCAGTACAGATTTCTTTGTGACTAGTCCTTCCTGACCGTATGATTTCCCGTATGAAGCTCCCGGAAAAAATGTCTGGGGTAGCCTGTTCAAAATGCTTTTCACGATGAGCATTTTAAGCACTTACTGACTTCATATGACTGTCGAAGTCTATCAACCCTATCTAGAAAACTCAGCATAATCGTTGCAGTCACTTTTACGTACAGGAAGTAACGTTGCTGTTACGTAGTTCCAATGTTAGTCACCATCAAAAAGTGAAGCCAGTAATTTTAGGTGTTTAAGTTTAATAGGTTTAAAACATTTTTCTTCTTTTCAGATCTTCTCTGTTTTATCCTCCCACCCTCACAGCGTATATTTCACTTTTCATCACGCATACATTTCACCTGGGAGTGTTATAACCTTTTAAAATGTCACGAGAGAACTGAGTGTAAACTTGTTCATCTTCAGTCTTACTGAAAATTATACGATCAATAATTATTCAACTATTAAGTTTTAAAAGAAGAACATGAGAAAAGAGAAAAAATTTTTGTCTACGCTTTATCACGTTTCTCGTCTTTACTGTTCTTTGTTTATCATTTCTTGTCCTTGTTTCTCTCCCTCCCCTCCTCCAAATTATTATTATTATTATTACATATATTATTATTCCTCAAGATTCCGAGTGAAAAATATGGCTGCCACAGAACGTCTACACTTTGCCATAATCTCTGCAATCCTCTTTACCTAGTCCCACGATTGTCCTTAGTATCTCATCTGCTTCTTGCATATTCTCATCCATATCACCCTCTGATTCTCAACTCGTCGTGATGTCATTCGACGGCCTCCTCAGCGTGAACGCGATGCCTTTCCATTCTCTCCAACATATTTATTGAGCAATCGGCTCTCACCTGTCGATTTTGTCGCAGTCAGGGATGCTTGTTGCTAATTCTTTCTGGACGACCATGTGTTTTTCTATATGAAACCAACGAAGACAAATATTGGTAAAAGTCTGCAAACTTTTCAAAATGTTTCTCATGACGCTCTAGTTTCCTGACCCATACAGAAGATTGGATTTTACATTTGTGCTGAAAATCGGGATCTTGTTCTTCGCGGTGAATAAGTGCAGATTCCCAAACTGATTTCAGGATGATGAAGATCTACCTTGCCCTTTCTACTCTGGCTGGCATTGACATCATCCGTTCCGCTTGTAGTTGAAGTGAAAGTTCGTAGATAAGTGAACGAAGGCAACCTTTGTCAAATTTTTCCTGTTGGTAGTGACTGGTACTGGTTTTTGTTGTTGATTGGTTAACTTCATCACCCCTGTCTTCTCAATGCTCACTTGAAGTCCTGTCTTTGCTGCCTACTTCTTCTGCTAACTTATTTTATTTCTCTCATTGACCACCAAATTTGAGTGTTACTAAGCATAAGTTGTCCTTCGAGTCCACATGGTCTACAATCTTCTTGTAGGCTCAACATATTCCTATCTTCTCTCTGCCTATCGTCTGCTTTATGAACCAATCCTCCGCAGTTAGGGAGTTTATAGCTGACAATAGGTAGCATTGTCTTAATCCTGTTTTCACTTCCAAGACACCGCTGGGTTTTACGTTGTTGATCACTTCAAATGCCAGCGTCATCACGTGACTGTTCAGTGAGATTGATAATGGCTTGAGGTGCTCAGTAGTATTGAAGCAGTTTCTAAATTGCTTCATGGTAAACGCTATCAAAAGCCTTAACAAAGTCGATGAAATTATTGGAGCGAAGATTCGACTGACATAGTATATTCTGTTTAATTATGATGAGTAGCGTCACTGCTTACTTTACCTGAATGCAGTTTATGCTGATCAGAGTTCTGTATACAATGCATCTTATATTCTCTTCAGAATGACTCGACATAATATTTTACTTTGATCAGATGAGAACATGATTCAGTGCATATTTTTGCAAGGTCTTAGATCTCTCTTCTTTCATGATTTGACAACGTAGCCCTTCTTGAATCAGTGGGCACCTTTACATCCTTCCGAAATTACTACATTAATTGGCTTGAGCATGCCTTTTGAGAATTCTCGATCCATTCTCAGTGCTCCGTTCGCCTGCCAAAGACCCGAAATGTACAAACCAAATATCTTGCTACTACCAAGTGTATCACTCCCACTAACCCCAACAGACAGTTTATCCAAAGAAGTATACGGAAAATTGAAATACCTATGGGATTCCTGCAATCCCTTCATCAGTTGTGCTATCCAATTTCTAGAGAAAATCATAGGCATCCAAATAGATAGACAGAAGGCCAGTAGTTCAGTGAACAGTCTCTTCTCGGCAAATTCATTTTCATAGCTGTACAATCGCAAATATGGTTGTTTTGTATGTGTGTGTACATTAAATTTGTCAAACCTTAATACAATTAGTAAGTTCAAGTGAATTGGATGTTGATATAAGAGGATATTAACAGCTCTTCTTTAACAATTGTTTGTGACAACTCATCACTTATGTTACTACTCTATTAAATCAACATCCAATTCATCTGAACCTACTAATTGTATTTTCGTTTGACAAATTTCATGTACACACATACAAAACAACTATATATATTTGCGATTGTACAGCTATGAAAATGAATTCGCCGAAAAGAGGCTGTTCGCTGAACTACTGGTCTTTTGTCTGTTTATGTTCGAATGGGAATTTTTCATGAATCCGAAATAGATGACCAAGAAATAATGATATCCTTCGACGTCACAACATTATATACCTCAATCGAACAGAAGCTAGCAGAAGAGACAACGGAGCGATTACTCAGCAACGACGAATACCTCCCACAACAATCAAAAATGCAGCACACAAGCTATATGGAATGCCTTAACATTTGCCTGACAATGTACTTCCAATTCAACGGCCAAATATATGAACAAGTCAAAAAAACACTCATGGGATCGCTAATATTGGGTTTAATTGCAGAAGCAGTGATGCATATGCTAGAAAAAATAATCCTACCGAAGATCAAACTCGAAATTTGGATACGTTACGTAGATGACACATTTGTAATAATAAAAAAGGAAATGAGGTGGGTAAAACTCACAATTCAATAAACAACGTCTTCAACGAAATCAAATTCAAAACAGAAGATGAATCCGAGAGCAATATCCCATTTCTTTGACGTCTTAGTCAAGCGAACAACCATAGGGGAATTAGAAACTCAAGTTTAGAGAAAATCAACTCACCCAGGCCAAATACTGAATTACAACAGCTACAATCCGAAAACACACAAAAGGATTTCTACACAAACACTATTCAAGAGGCCCAGGACTCATTGCAACACTCCCACCTTAAAAAGAATTGAAGGAAGATATATCATGCGCGTCCTTCAAAAAATGGATATCCAGGGAACTTTATCAAAAGATATTTATCCGCAACCCAACCAACAACATCAAAGGTCCCCAAGGAAAGCACAAAGAAAATCGCCCTACCATATATATAAAGGAAATCTCAGAAATCATTGCAAGACTCTTCAAACCTTGAGGAATTGATGTCACACACAAACCAACAACCAAAAGGCTCAACAACGAAAGAAGATAAAACCAACATCATCTACAAAATAATTTCCAGTGACTGCAGTGACACTACATTGGCAAAAGTGGACGACGTCATTTTCGTTTTCGTATCCATGAGCATAAACTAGTCGTCAAAAGACATGACATCCACTCCCTCACATCACTACATACAGACAACGACGGACATGAATATGACTGGGGGGAAACTTTCAAATATTAGACAGGGAAATCACCAAGAATGATGGATAATTTTTAGAAACCTTCTATTCCAGAGAATCATCTATAAATAGACACATCGAGATAGACAAAATCTACCAGCCAATAAGATGGAAGGTTCAAAGGTTCAAAGTTCAAGTCAAGGAAACAATCAGTTCCAATACAACTAGTCTAGAGGGTGTGAAAAAACACGGAAAGCACCAAAGTGTCAATTTCAAGGTGATTAGCAGAGATGACTAATAAACTCGTGGAGAAATCTAAAATCTCACTTCAACAAATTAAAGTATGCGCTAAAGATGTTGCCTAGTGAGGCATTGAAAGCTTCGCAAATAAATCATTCACCCAGCTCAGAGAACACAACTCCAACAAAAAGATCAACATGGACGGACTGAAAGTAATCGATAAATCTCGTTCGTCCCAATGAATAGTGTGATAGAACGATAACAGCTCACTGAAGAAAGAGGCTTTTGTCGTACACGCACACGCACATGCACAAACACCCACTGAATTATTATCGGAATAAGGAGCAACTATTCATGACTCGGTACATGATATGTTTACACTCATTTTCGATATATATATATATATATATATATATATGGAAAATAGTGATGATATATGTGTGAACCAATAACAAATTATTAATTAGAAGTATTTTAGAATGTGTTGAGCTGGACTATTTCCTTTTACTAACGGATGTAAAACTGCGTTTCTATTCCGCCTACATATTATGTCACTTGACCTTTTTAATTGAAAATAATTATTATTAATTAAAACGTTCTAATTTAAAGGTGAAAAATTTGTAGCTGTAGTCAACAGAAGATTGAGCCGGAGCCTATCCTACAGCTAACTTGGTTCCAGTCTATCGGACAACATGCTCCTCACTGGTGTAATCAAAAGTCAACAAATAGCCTTCTCATCATGTTAAATCCATTTGTGCATGGAAATCTAAGTGTATCTTCGGAAGAAGCTGCATTGTGAGAATAGAAAGAAGGGAGAACCTCCGATTTGCTGAACATGTAACTAAAAGCTTACGTCCCAAAGAGAACAAACACTTAGAATAGTGTCACTTCCAGGCACCTCCTCGATATGGGTCATGAGGTGGAAATTGTGAAGACCTTTAAAATTATCAAAAGACAGAAAAGCTTAATTCTGTTCAGGTTTACTGAAGCAGTCATCATCAAACGCCTGAAACCCGATTTATGTATTCAGAAGGAGGCACTTATCAGTCTTTCATTCCCCTGTCTGGTAACTGAATGCCTCTGCTCTCTTTCTCTCTCCTGCATTTGGTTATGTAATCTCTACCTTTAACCTCACCCTACATGTTGATAAAGTGTTATTTTGCTTGTCTCCTTTTTCTATGATTTATGTCGAACTCATTACATTGTTCCCTAATTTATTAGTTACTCATCATCTTATGCACCTCTCGCCTTTATTACGTATCTCCTCTACCATTGTATGTACACATTTACTTTGTTTAAATTTGAACTCCCTGTGCAGAAAGTGTATAAGCGGAAATTTCTGAACACTTTGATTGGACACTAGTAACTAGTGTGACGTGTCTAGTCCTTTCTTTGGTGCAGACCGAATTCTGTCAGTCAGGTATTTGCAATGTGGCCACCATTCTAGGTAGCTAGCCATCACGGTGCACATTGATTTGATGATATTAGATGGTCGGAGGCAATCGGCAGGAAGCCTTGGACCTAGGTCTCTTGCTAGTTGGCACTCATCAGCAGGGCGTATCTGCAACCTTGAAGGAACTCATGTCCCTTCTGAGATTCGAACCAGCGTCACTCAGTGTTGCAGTCAGAGACGTTACTACTAAAAATTTCTGAATACTGTTCACTAATTCCAGAATCTCTTGTCAACTGATATCATGTAAAATTTACAAGTATGTTAGAACGTTTATGTACATGAACCTAATAATAATTTATTTCGGCTGTAAGCAGTAGCTGATGAGAAGCCAGCAAAATAACCGATGTTGTTAGCATATTGTTCTGCACAAACCACTGTCGTTATTGCTTTATTCAAATTTATATAAAGGGGAGTGAATTTATAAAACAACCTAATTATACACTAAAAACTTTCTAATGTACATTGTGCTTTTCGTATGCTGATATGCTTATTGAATTATAAAACAATTAATAAAATAACTACGATTATTGGACAATGAAATGTTCGTTTTTTATAACCTCCTTTCTTATCAGCTTCTATAGTTATATGCATTCATATTATTTTGTTAATAAGAGCATAGACAAGAGATCGAGTGAGAATAGCGAGATGGGAGAGGCGATGAGGAACATGGCTAATCAACAATAACAACGACAACAGGCAATAATCACTATCAACGAGAGAAAATTAAAGTAAGCTATCTGTTTCCCTTATCTATGCAAGCAGCACAGGTGAGGATGTCAAATCCAAGCAAGATTAGAAAAATCAGACAGGAGATGTACACTGCATTCAGCATAATGAAGAAAATCCGGATATTTGACAGTAAACTCAAATCGTGACAGACTACTGCATACTTTCACTTTCTACTGAGAATCAAATTTCTCTCCAGAAAGAGTAAGCAATAAGGACCTCAAAAAGGCGATGAACTGCTGAGTTTAGCTGTACAGACATCACTCGCTATACCCTTGAGTATGAAGTGACGATTTCGGCAATCGTAGCTGACATGGTAAAGATCTCTTATGACAGGAAATGAAAATTTATGCTCACTGATGGAGTCAGCTAAGAGAGATTGCAGGGAACTACTGCGGAAGTTCCATATTGCACTCTTAACCGAATAATAATAATGATAATAGCTACTGCCGTAAACTGCTCCAAGGGTAAAACCCAGGCAGCTAAAGCTTGCTTGGAACACTGTGAAATATTAAAAGCCAGAAATTAAAGCCATCAAATTATTTGTTATCTACGTAAATAGTTGTACTGTGGGCTAAAAATCTAGCTGCCATATCTTTTATTTTAACTTGTGAAGTTCAAGCTGATTGACAGCTTAGATACTTCCATTGCAAGTCATATGCTGAAGGATTGAAGATGTTTTAGGAAGCATGTATAATACGCTTTTCAGTCCATCACCTGGTGAAAACAAAACTCGAGCGAATTCGTAATAAGGATAACAATAGTAGCACCCTTACTATCCGTCCATTGTTCAGTGGTAGATTGTTTGACAGTCACACACGTGGTCGCGCTTCAATTCCTGTCACGGATGTACTTCTGAACACTTACCTAGCTCACCTTCTGTTAATAGCCGCGGTAAAGATGTAAATTTGGGCTACCACGAAGTTAGCAAACTGACGCCGTAAATTTATTAGAGAAAGCACTATCTCAACTAAACATTTCAAGCTCAAAGCCCTACGATATATATTCAGGACGCAAGCTTAAGGGTGAAAAGGCTTTATTATTAAAATGGCATCGAGACATAGCCATTGAAAGTGGAAGATATGAAAAGCCTAGCTGTCTTTGACTACTGCGTGCTACGTGGCATAATATGGTGAGTAATACTGAGGTTAGACGTATAGTCATGGATAACGTTGACAAGTAAATTGATGAAGTGATGAAGCGACATCAGCTTTGATAGCCAGACATATGTAGCGGGTGAATATACGTCGTTTTCGTCCACTAACAGTGCAAGCTGACTTAGAAGTAGTCGAACTAAAAGCTTGCATCATTCCATGTGGTTTTTAAAGTAAGGAGATGGCTGCCTGTTAAGAGGTCACGCACGGTATGTTAAGAAACATTGTCATATCATTGTTCATGATATGGCTCAAAGTTGTTCTTAGTGGGAGAGATGCATTCAATCTGTGTTATTCCCGTTATCCCTTTCTCACATTTCTATTAAATAAAGTTCCTTTAAATCTCTTTCCCTTCTCCCACTTATCTTCCTTTGAGTACTATATCGAATATAGTGACCTGAACGGCTGCACATCTGTACTACGCGTCCTATGCTGAAACTCTGTTAGCCATTCAGTTATTCACACAGCAGCAGAATTCTCAGAACTTTTAAACTCAGAAATATTCCGCTCCTTGTTTAAAACTTTTACAGGCAAGTGGATGGAGTGGAAATGAGCTTCCCACTGACTCCCGTCTTAGTAGATTTCTTTCTCAACAAGCTAGAAAATTGTCCTTTCAACAACCTCATCAGAAAATTCCCATTTTATTGCCAATTTATGGATGATATCTTCATTCTTTGTAATAATGATTTGGATAGGAACACAATAATAACTCCATTTTATGAAGTACACTCTGCTATGAAATTCATGTGCGAAGAGGAATCTCATAGTAGAATTGCCTTCACAGATGTCCACCTTACAAACAAACCAGATAGTAGTATATTGGAAAATTTGCATAATAAAAGCACATAGACTAGACAATATACACATTTTCATAGCTCCTTTCGTTTCCAGTACGAAGGATATTTCAAAATGACCCTCAACTACTGTATCAGAGCTATGTGATCCGAAGACACAATTGAAAATGAACATAGGCTTGTTTGACACCCTAATTGAAAACAGCTATCCACAGAAAAATTAATCAGGAAGCACACGAAAATAGTAAAGGACTACTCTACACACAAAAAACTTGGAGTTGGTCATTAGTGCAGGGGTGACTTGGAGGAGGTCATGTGAAGAGGAAATGAAAACGTGTGGGCAGACTTGGAGCCAGGTGAAGACTCTAGCAGAGAACCGAACGCAATGGAGACGCACAGCTGAAGCCCGATGTTCCTCTAGAAATTAAAGGAAACAATAATAATAATATGTATACGACTGTAATTCAGGGGTGATCTACTCAGTGAAATAATTACTAACAAGTTGTGAAAATTCATCCAAAGAACTTATAAACTTCAAGCCATATTTTCTACACTACTGTTGATAGATGAAGTGCATAAACTTGTCACCTCTTCTTGTATCTACTAATTCAACTGCACCTGTGGTGGAGCGAATTATATTGACCGTCGCTTAAGGAACTTGACTTTTCATGCTCACTTGGGAACACCTACCGATGTGGTGTGCCTAATTAAAGGCCTAGTTATGATATTAGAACACCTTGTCCAAAGCGGTCTCAAAGCCAGCTAGCATTGAAGAATCCTTCTCCATCATCACCTATTGGGTACCAAATAAATTGCCGAAAGCCTGTAGGTATCAGATACTCCACCAAAGATTAGAGGATATTGCGGCTCGCTTAAAACAACCGGCGCAGAAGAGACAGGTCTAGCTAGCTACTGTGACGAATAGAGATTCCTGAATTCTGTAATGGTATTATTTCTACCAATTTGTCTGGTAGTCAGTGTATTCTTATGCTGATGTTATCGAACTGTAATATACTGATATTATTGCTATTAGTAATTATATGTTATTTAAACAACATTAACGTTGTTAATAACCGTAATTTCTTTCATTATAATGGATGGATATACAACAGTAGAATCTGATGTAGAGCAGGTTATCGAAAATATGAATATTCTTTATTCAGTAATCAATCTTTTAAAAATTATTAATCAATATTACACATGTGCATTGTTAGAAACAATATTGTTATCGCATCCTGATCACGCCTCATTCTCACATAATAATTTCCTTCCCTTTACACTTTTCAAAATGTCTAAAACAATAGGCAGAAAACAATTCCCAAGAAAAAAAGTGGTTATCAGTATTAGACTGGTATTCAAAAAGTCAATTGTCCAATGAATATAATTCGGAATAGACAGAACTTCAGACATTTCACTCTATAAAACAAATCGCCTAATTCAGCAGCCGCACAAACCTGATTTTTACACTATCAGCTGACTTTGTTCTCTAAGCTAGATCGCGATTTAATTGCGCAGCTTACATTGTCTATCTAGACAACATATCTAGCGCAAGCTTTAGCATGACTGGTCGACCATTTTTATCGACCTGGAATTTGCACTGTTGTGTCATCGGGCTTATTCATTATCAAAGGATCGACCACCAGGACTGATATCTGTTAGAGAGCCATCGGAAAATCCGGGAGTACTGGACAGCTGTCTCGTCTTAATTTAGGACTCTCCATCAGTACGTGTATATAGCGGGTTTTAAACCCACGACCTTCAAGTTACACGACAGGCTCGCAAACCATTTAACCACTGAGGCCAGAATCAACGGTCCATGAACCAATCCTTAACTAATCAAGTCCCTGCAAGCTAAAATTTGATAAATACTCTTCATAAGTTGATAGATTCCATCTTTAATGCTGTGTCCATGAATCACCAGTTTGTCAACATAGTATTTATTCCAATTCTGTGATGGCTGGGTATTTCGGTCAGCCTAGTATTCAATGCAGTGATGGTATTGGTATGTGTGCTATGCGTATTCTGATTGGTTCCTTTTCTTCTAGCTGCTATTTCAGAAACCTTTCGTATATAATAATGTTAGTCATTTGCTTTATTCTAAAACAGTACTCATGATATATAGTGTGATGTCTAGAATTCGGTGCAATATTCCAGACACTTTACTTGACAAAAGCAAACTAATATTAAAAAAATAATATTACAAGATTGTTAATCCCAGGTTTTTGGAAATTGCAACGACACTAAAGTCAAAAATGTACAGAAAGTGCAAAATACTAGAAATGAAAATTGATTGAAATCGTGTCGCCATATATATTACAAATAGGAGATGATAAAAGAGCCGACTATTTTGATAATAATAAAATAGTAAGTTGTAGAATTCTCGCCTAATATTGTTCCTATCATATAGAATACGAGTCAGATATGCTATCGTTGAGTTTCTGTACTTGGTTATACGACCATATAATAATAATGATTATTATTGCAATTATTTCAAGTCGCACCTGATGAGATGCAAGGCCGGGAGAGTTGAGAATAGACGGTGGTGTTGAGCGTCAGACGATATGAATTTGGACCATTTCTCATATCAGTTCAAACGTCTGTTGACTACAACAGAAACAAGCAGGCTGACTAAGTGTCACACCTTACTGACAACTTTTTCATTACCCGCGAAAAGTGACAGAATTCTTTCCGAGAAGCCGGAAAAGACTAAGAACAAACGTTAACGTACAAGAATTAAGAAACTGTAAATGAAGAGGTTGAGTGGTTCCTGATTGTCCTCACTTTTTAGTGTAGTAGTTTAGAGCGGACATTTGCTTAAAAGTTGAAAAAATACGGAATGATCGATCAAGAAAGGTCACAGGCAAGAACTATTACAGGGTATTTTATGATTGATTTAGTTTCTGTTTCATTGCGCACTGTACTACAAGAATCATGTGAACGAACCCACTCGTGTAGATCATTTTGACGCCTAAAGGTGAAGTTAATGGTCTGGCATTTAGAGGGATTTAATGTAAGATCATTTAGCATACACAGCACAGGTTTATTTTTGACAAAAAGCCATTAAGTTTGGAACAGTCAGATCGAGACGTAACTGATAATGAGACTTTAATATCAGATGTTTGGAGGCAATCAGTTGGAAGACTTGAACCTAGGTTTCGTGCTAGTAGACACTCATCATCAAGGCGGATCTGCGACCTTGAAAGAACTGATAGCCCACCCATCTACGGATCGAACCCGTGTCTTACAGTGGTGGCTGCAGTCAGAGACGTTATCACTGAGCTATTTAGCATCGAGATTGACCTCCTGTAGGACTGAATTTGATACTTTTGTTTGGACATTATTTAGTAGCTAGTGTAATGTGTCCATTCCTCTGGTTTGTACAAACTTGAATTCGAATCTCAGAAGGGGCGTGAGTTCCTGGCGAGTGCCTCCAACCACCTAGTACCAACAATTGAAAGTTTGAGGTGATGGCAAGCCATTGTTAATGGTGGCCACAATGCAAACGTGACTGACCGAATTTACTCTGAAACAAACAGTAAACTAGATACACTACACTGGTGCTGCTAACTAGTGTCCAGTCAAAAGAGACATTCAAATCGTCAGTATATCTAACGAAGTCGATTTCATCCAAATGCGGTTAGTCATGTGAGAGGAAAGAAAAAAAGAAAGAAGACAGAACAGCTCCATAAGGGACATTGTTTTCAGTAGGCGACACAAGACGCAGGGTGATTCGCCTTTATATACAGTATGGTGCATTCTGTTATAGAGGTAATAATGCAACCGGTTAATAGCTCAGGACTTGGTTTATATCATGAATAAATTATTTAGAAAAGACACCTGTGTTTTCAATGCATAGGTGGCACAGCAGTAGAATTTTTGCCAACCACGCATGTGGTTCAGGGTTCGATTCCCGGCTGACTCACTCGTTCATCCATTATTAAGAATGGTCAAGAAAGAAGGTTGGTCATGAGGCTAACAGCGTCATTCCCGTGCACATATAAACACCACTGCTACCAAAACTTCAAACCTTCAACTTGATTCCCGATGTTCCACTGGGAACGTGAAGGAATAAGATTAAAATAAAATAATCTGTGGTTTTGGAAGAATAAGGCCTTGATGATTCAGTGGTAGGACACTCAACAGTCACCTAAGCAGCTTAGTTTCAAATCCCTTCTGAAGCAGTCTTAAACCTTATTCAGTTAACTAACCTATAGTAAGCTTGGATACAAAGGAGACTGAACACAGAGCTAGCCACCTCACATCTCAAAAACAATACCGCTACTACTGAAACTTGAAAAGAGGTTGCAAGCCGTATGCTTCAACTCGAACGAAAAATAGTGTACTACAAAAGAGAAGACCATTAGTAGTGTGAAATCACTACTGACGGTAGAAATCACACTCCTCCTTCTCAAGAATTCCCTCAAGAACTTTATGATTCAGTCTAATCTTAAATAAATCAGATTGTCTGATGTTCACTTGTGAATCAATTCTCTTTTTTTCTTCTTCATTCAATCAATCATTCTTTGTTTAAATGAACCAAGTCAAGGTTGACTGAACATGAATAAGATTTTTCAAATTAAATTTTAGTGTTCCATATTTTCGCAGAAGTTGCGTTCACCCTATAACCAGATGAAGTATAAATTAGATTCTTGAAGTTTTGATGACGTCATGATGGACATATCGTTTGGAAAATCCCTTCTGGACGATCGATTCATAATATACAATATAGTTCAAGTGATACAATCGATGGGGAACTGGAGCGACTCAGACAGGTTCTCATAGAGAATGGATATCCTCCAAGATTTATCGAGAAAAACATGAAGTTAAAGGAAAAGCCTGAAAGAATCCAGACAGTGACAAAGAAACTGCTATTTATGAGTGTTGAATTTAAAGGTGATACCGCGGCTCAGATCCTAAAGAATCGCTTATGCAGATTACTTAGGAAAGCCTTATTTATGGCTGAGCTACGTACCAACTTCTACAGCCGACAAATGATCAACGGATGTGGGAAGCATAAACTGCCGCTTCGGGCCACCTCAATGTATGTTTATAAATTCAACTGCTCGTGTAGAGCTAGTTATATTGACCGCACAAAGCGAACACTTTCCACACGCATCTCTGAACATTATCCGGCATGGTTAGCAAAGGGACAATGCAAGACAATTACTAGCTCAATTCTCGAGCATTTGGTGAACTCAGGCCACGTAGCTTCACCGGAGTCGTCTTTCAAGATCATCTACAAAGTGAAGACAAATGGATTGAATGGCGTCGGGTTTCGGCTTTTGTGTATGGCGGAGGCGCTGTCAATTCATCAATACAACTCTGAACTCTGTATATGGAAAAAGTTTATCCAGTCTCTTATTCTACCTTGGTCTTAACCTTCTCACTAATCGTTCCCTGTAAAAACGTTTTGACATTTTTCTCTCCGTTTTTGTAATTTTTAATCTCACTTTCAGTTTGCTTTTGCTTTATTAATTAATTCACTATTATTACTCTCATATGCTCCTTTTGTATATTTTCACCCTCTTCACACTTGTTAAACTGACACTCAATTACCTTTACCCTGACTCAATAGCAATTTTAACCTTTTCAAATTTCTATCTTTGTTCCACGTAATTTACAACTTTTAATTTTCACTTCTAAAGCCACTTCTGAGTAATTATATCAATTATGTCACCCCCTATTACTCAATAATAGACCATTATATATTTTTGTAAGTATAGATATGACTGTACAGCCTCCGAAGATGACTTCGTCGATAAAGAAAATTTTCTTCACTGAATCTGTCTTTTATTTTCCTCGTGATACAATATAAACTTATTTAGACATTTAAAGTAACCTTGTGATTATTATATGTTTTTCCCCTAGACTCGGTATCATTAGTTTAACATCTCCATATCACTTACTGATTTTGACCTCTTTTAGCTGCCTTTATTCGTGTTTAATTTATAATTGCAATACTTCTCTTTGTGGTTGAGTGTACGTTGCTTGACAATCTTCCGTTTAACGATATGCATTTGTTTCAATGGATGAAAGCGATTCTGACCTGTGACTGTTTGTAGGAATTGTTTGATGTGCGTTTCTTGTGAACAGAGATTCTGATCGCACCTCTCTCTCTAGGAATATTTTTCTCTTTTTGGTTTTAAGTTACCTTTTACAGTTGAACTACATTTAACTAATTTTTGTCTTGGTAAAGGCGGCCTGCTTAAACCTTGAGCTGCCAAAATTTTTCGCCACCTATATTGCATCTGATTACTTGGATTTATTTTGTTTCAATTATTCACTTCATTGGTTACTGAGGCTAGTGTCCTTAAGGGCGCTGTCCCCTCCCCTTTTCTTTATTTTTTCTTCTTGCATGACTTGTCTTACTCTGTTGAAATGAGCTTTGTTAAGTATGCAGACGATCTAACTATTTCAGTGTCTGTTAACTCCCAGCTGAACTATACTGGGATGAATAGCTCTCTATCAGGAGTAGCAATGGTCTTGAACTAAATCCTTCCAAATGTCAGACTGTTAATTTCAGTTTCCGATGTAAAAGAAAGTTAAATGAATCTGTTGGTTCCTATGAACGTTGCAAAATTGATGATACTGATATAGAAATCAAGTCTGACGTGAAGTATCTCGGATTAATTCTTTTTTCTGATCTTTCCTAGTCTTCCCATGTCTTAGAGATTTCTAAAAGAATATTTCGTCTGACTTTTTACATTAGGAAGTTAAGGCGCTCAGGCATAACTCAACCCCTCCACCTGTTAGAGTTTGTCAACTCTTGCATCTTACCTACTATTCTTTACTGTTCACACTTATTCTTTCCTGGATTGCTTAAAAAGGGACTATTTCATACTTTGTAGAACTCTAAAGACCAGCTGTCAGTGGGGCGAGTGGTATCCTATTCGGCCACATCGTTGACATCGTCAGTGATAGGCATTTGATTTCATGCAACCTTTTTGCCAGAGGAATTTTGTCAGATTATGAGCATCCAAATTACCAGCAGCTCCAACCTTGTGTCTCCTCAGGTAAAACAATAAGTCTTTTCAGAAGACTTTCCTCACGTACGTCTAAATATGCAAATTCCACGATACCATATTTGGCATCAAGTATTTTATGTGATGAAAATAGTGTTAGGCATGAAATAAATAACCTTCTTCGCCCTTCCAAATAAACAACTTTCTCCACCCTTATAACACCAACCTTTATTGTTATTGTTCCTCTTATATTTATAATCCTCTCAGTTTTTCGCTTTTATTTGTTTATTTATGCATAAGTGTGAACATCATTTAAGCTGTGTTATAACTGTTACTTTTGTCTTTTTCCTCACCATGCCACATCAACTGAACATTAGATTCAATAATCTATAACATGGTAAGATTTCCAAACTGAATCGACAATACCGTTTGAAACAAACTCACTGTTATTAGTATTTATTATTATTATTATTGCTATTATTATTATTACTATATCTAATAATTATGTCGTTAATGTGGACAAATTCCTCTGGTTAAGTGTGTTTTAATTTTTAATTTTATTTACATTTTGAGTAAATCAGATGCAATATTGTGACAAATGCTGAGAATTCTATTCCGTATTATAAGTGCTGCATTCGGAATAAAGTAGATCATTAATTATATTTCTCTTTCCCTATTTGGAAACATACATTGCCTGTATAGCTGCCTCACGGCATTGATGAAGTAAATTTGAAATTGGTGTAATTACTGCTGTTTGACAGAACCGCCAAAATAATATTGAACAATAACAATCAGTTTCCTGGAACGTTTCGTGATACTCCGTGTCTCAAAGAAGTTTTATCGACTATACAGTAGAACGTAGGGGTTGTTTTTTTATTACGTTTAGACTGTTGTGGTCAGATCTAGCTGCAAGACAAAATTGTAGACAACAATTTACGTCAATGTTCATGTACCGAATCAGGGTCTCGAGAAAAACAATAACAAAGTTTAACCTTGAGAAAATCATCAACCAATCATAGTGGAGCTAACGTCTGGAAATATGATTCTCAGATATATATAGCTTGATTTTCGAGAGACGGCCACAAAAAGATAACAGAATAACCTTCAGCAAGCAAATAACCATTCTGAAGAAGTTGCTTCTCTGCTAACAATAAAGTACATAAAAATCGATGAATACCTCTTGTTTTTCTCAATAACTGATCTGTTACCTAGCCCTTGTTTTCTGTCGTTACACTATAACCTAACAAATTTGGTCGTTTCAGATAATTCTTTTGTCCTTCATTTTTGAAGTGTTTTAGTGCTAAATAAACTATAAGAAGTAAGGAAAAGCAAGCGTCAGTTAACAAATATGCCCTAAAAGGAGTGAGGAGTAGTGAGTAGATTGACGGTGAGATGTCGGCTGAAAAAGCTTGTAAATTGCGCAGTCATGAATCTTATTGTTTAAACTGAACACTTGTTTCGCCAAAAAAATGAAACTTGGGTCGGTGAGTTTTGCCTCAGATTTACTAGGTTCTGGTTGTTAAATTACAAAATATAACGGATAATATCACTATTTAAAAGATTCTGAGAAGTAATAAACAGGAGGAAAACCTTTTTCCGTGACCTGTATTTCATTGTTCTAGCTTATGGATGCCACAATTATACACTTCATCTAACAGTTGTACGACAAGGCTGCATGCCAAGTAATCCACAATGGGAAACTCAGGTAATCCTTCAAAATGTAGATGGGAGTAACCTCCTTTACCTACCTACCGATCTGGGAAGCATCGTTTCAACTACAGGCGGACGGAACTGACGCGGATATCAAAGTGATGATAGAGAGAGCCAGGCAAGCTTACATTACTTTCAAGTCTGTGTAGAGGTCATCAACACTCAGTATGAAATATAAGTTCCGGATTTTCAACTCCAATGTGAAGTCCGTTCTACTATACCGATCAGAAACTTGGCGCAGCGTCACCGATGGCACTACACATCTTCATCAATAGCTGTCTTCTTTCAATACTCAAGATATGGTGGCCGGAAAAGATCAGCAGCAGGGATCTCTGAGAGCATACCAACGCAGCAGCAACCAATTGTGCAACAAATATACAGGAGGAAATGAAGGTGGATTGACCATACTCTGAGAAAACCATCAAGTAACATCAGAAGACAGGCTTTCTAGTGGAACCCGAACAGGAAGCGGCGAGTTGCTCGTCTTTGCAAGGGTGACATGAAGGAGGTCATTTGAAGAGGAGATGAGGCGTGTATTCAGACGTGGAGCCAGGTGAAAACCTTGGTAGAGAACAGTAAGCAATGGAGACATGCGTCTGAAGCCCAGATGTTCCTCTAGGAACAAAAGGAACTAGGAACTAAATAATAATAATAACAACTTATGGATATCATCTGTCGACTTGATCGCCATTTCATGTTTTCACCACTGGTCAATATCACTTCGGGCAGAGTGCTTAGCAATTGATATCAGTTGGAGAAACATTGAAACCTTCTGGGAATATCTGACAGCTGTTTCGAGCTGAGACGCATCAGGTAAGAAGACCAGCTCTTAGACTATTCATCCACTGTAACCCAACTCAGTGGCTAGCCCAAGAATTCTAACGTCTACATATTCCGCGGTTTCATCACAACTAACACCAACCCATATCATCGAGGACTATATGTCCTCACTGCTCACCGGTTGCATAGGTTGTGAGATGGACTCACCTGGAATTCTGGAAAGAATTCGTGACCAGCGCAGTCCACCCGGTTAGTCCCAAACCAGGACAAAACGGCTCTCCAGTACTACCAGCTGGTTATCCATGATTCTCTTACTGATATCAATACGTGATTAGTACTTGAAACAAATCTTACCCTTGGAAATAAACTCCTGAGAAGTAATTTACATAACTTGTCGATTTTTCGTCTGATTCGCAATTTTCATACTTTTTTTGAGCAGTAATATGTTCTGTTAAGGCTGTGATTGCATTCGAGTGAAGTCTAGTTTACTCTGTGAGATATCGATTCACCTTGAACTGCCTATAAAGAGCACATCTCATTCTTTTTGATTCTCATGGACAGTCGTTCTATCCCATTTTGTTTAGAATGTTACTTGTAATTCTCTGGTAATCGATGATTGTGTTCAACCAATTAGTTTTTGTTGCACAGTACGTATTTTGTACTTGAGTAACATTTCCAGCTGCATCACTGCCGAGTCACAGTGTTGCTCTAAAAAATTAATATTGTCGTTGAATGGTATCACAGATCCTGTCACATGAAACATTGTTTTTGATAAAGCTGGAATAGAAGTTTTGATTTTTCGTGACTTGCGGAAGATTTACAACGGACAGGTCAGTGATGACTCTGAAGTGAACGCACCAGAAAGGCAAACCCGCCTAAAGACCCGATTGTGGTGAAATGCACTATGCAGAAGGCCGTGGAAAAGGAGTGACAAGACAGGAATACTTTGGCACTACAAGGAAACTCTTAAAGATTTGAACTTAGCGTACAAGTTATTCCTAATTTCACAGGAATTCAAAGACCTGTAGGTGAAAACCTACAAGTTGTCACAAGAAGTAGCAAAGAAAGCAATTCAGGTGACAAAATAGAGAAGATACGGGTAATGAAATAAACAAACTAACGAAAACAGACATCAGTAATAGCCTTTATTCTTTTATAAATAACTGCCATCACTACCCCTGAACTGAAGATCAAATGACCAGAAAGACAGCTGACTGACTGATGATCTGTCAATCAACATTTATGCAGAAGAAAACATTTTGATGGATCGAGTGCACGCTGACGAGATTGATAATGCTTGGTGGAATCTGAGTGGGGTGAAGAAGAGACAGACTTCAGTCGGAGGGAGTCGGAGATACAGAAGTGGCCATTATGAGCAGGAGACGACACCTAATGGGTGTAACTATGGAATCAATTACATAGAACAGAGTGATATAGACTTGTGTCGTTCAGACCATATGTTCAACTCAGAATCGCAAATAATACTAATGATAGCAGGAATGGCAACAGTGCTAGTTAAGTTTGCATGAGAAAAATTCATCCAAGTGTGGCTGGCTGGCTGGAGGATGAAATAGAAGGCAAATGCATATTGCCGAGATGATGAAAGTGGAGTGTTCGATAGTAAATGGGAAATCATATTCCCTGAGAAAAAAAGCAGTTATTATATTTTCTTTGGTATGTCACATTTTCCTTTCTTCTCTGTAGACTTGATCTGAGCATACATATATACGTTGAACAATTACAGTGTGATGCAATGGAACGAAATGTTCTGTTCCATCAAGTGTTACTATTATATTATTGTTTCCTTTAATTCCTAGAGGAACATTGAGCTTCAGCCGTGCGTCTCCATTGCGTTCGGTTCTCTGCTAGAGGCTTCACCTGGCTCCATGTCTGCCCACACGCCTTCATCTCCTCTTCAAATGACCTCCTCCAAGTCACACTTGCACTGACGACCAACTCGTCACTTCCCTTTCAGGTTCCACTCGAGCAATGGCTCGTCTAGTGATGCCACTTGATGGATTGTTTCCTCAGAGTATGGCCAATCCATCTCCATTTCTTCCTGCCTATTTGTTTCACAATCAGTTCCTGCTGAGTTGGTTCGCTCATTGTCAGAGATCTCTATTGCAGATCTTTTCTGGCCGGCCATCTGATCTTGAGTATTGAGCGAAGACAACTGTTAATGAATGTCTGTAGTTTGTTTGAGATGCTCTTTATGACGCGCAGTGCAAGTATCTGATCCGTATAGTAGCACTGATTGACTTCACATTGGAGTTGAAAATCCGGATCTTATTTTGATGCTGAGTTGTGCTGTAGACCTCCTTGACCTTGAGAGTAGTGAAAGCTTTTCTCGCTTATCAGATTCTTGCTTTGATATCCTCTTCAGTTTCGCCCGCCTGTAGTTGAAACGATGCTTCTCAGGTAGGTAGAAGAGGTTGCTTATTACATGTTCCTTCCATTTATGCTGATCGTTGTCTGTTGATGTTGTTCTTGTCCAGGAATCCTCATCACCTCTATTTTCTCTGTGTTTACCCTTAATTCCTATCTTTGATGCTTCTTCTGCCAACTTGTTGCTTTTCATTTGCATATCTTCCAGTTTGTGGGAAATCAGACATATATCATCGCCGAAGTCTAGATCCCCCAAGTTTTTTGTGTGAGTCCATTTCATGCCTGTTTCCTCATTGCCCGTGTTTGTCGCATTATCCAATCTACTGCAATCAGGAAAATCTTTGGCGATAGTAGGCAGCCTTGTCTTACTCCTGTCATCACTTCGAAGAATTCCATAAGTTTCCGGTTGTGGATCACTTGGCATGTAGCATTGTCGAACAACTATTGGATGAGATGTATAATTGTCGGTGGCACCCCGTAGTAGCGACCAAAGTGTTACGATGTTTTATTTCACATTGTAGAAATGAGATTCACTATGATTAGACTTATTTGAGTCCTAAATTATGGATTTTAGTATTACTCTCTTATGTCTCCTACTTCCTCTATAATGTTTTGGGGAGGGAGATGTTGTAGCGGCAGAAAACAAGGGTCAGGCAACAGATCATTCACTGAGAAAATCAAGAGATATTTATAAATTTGTATGTACATTATTGTCAGTGGAGAAGCAACCTCTTCTGTTTGGTTCTTTTTTGCTTAGGATTATTCTGTCATTTCTTTGTGGCCGTTTCTTAGAAAGTCAGGCCGTATATGTGCGAATAATATTCTCACACGTTAAGTCTGCTGTGATTGGTTGTTGAGTTCCTCAAGATTAATGTTTGATATTGTTTTTTCTCATGACCCTGATTTGGAGCTTGAACATTGACGTAAATTGTTGTCTACAATTTTGGCTTGCAGCTAGCTCTCACCACAGTGTGACACAAAGAGTTGAGTATCGCCAATCAAGTTTTCTTAATTTGTTTCTTGAAAGGAGTGACTATCAGGTGTTCAGTCATTATATGTCATCATTGAAAGACTCATTTAAAATCACCGGGCAGTACTCGACAGTTGTTTCGCCTAGTTTCGTGGCTCTGCAGGAGTGTGCAACCATCACGTTTGGAAACCTAAAACCGGAGAATTCAAACTGTAGAATCTCAGGGTTGCGTACGCTCCAATGACCTTAAGCGCGTGTTAGTCTTCGATAAATGATAGGTGTCATTATTACTGCACAAATATGAACACTGTTCATCAACTGAGGCGCAAATTTCATCCGGATCACCGTTTTACTGTCTGGATAATAAATTGATAGAACTTAGTCGCAGATTTAATTTTGGTGCTTCAATGAACCCGCAACTGCATTCACAAGCCATTGATGGATACTTACACACAGTGTAGGAAACGAATGAGTGTTCATTCTGGTAAGTTACACATTCGGTTCATTATTTTCTCATAAAGCCCCTCGCTAAATCGAAACTTCTTTCGATGAATATACTGTTTTTGTGCTATTCGTGGATATTGAAGTCCGGAGTGAGATCAACAGCCTCTTAGACAGAAAATAACTTGCTGTTTACTGTGCAGTGGTTGCCAAGATATAGTCACCTAGAAGTTGAATGATATTACACAGGTGTTCAGAGGAATTGTTGTGTTCGTTCACACCGACGAAACAGTGTTTATAAAGAAAAAATACATTCATGGTCGCGCTAGAGATAACAACGTTTGGACACTGGGTATTTATGACACCCAACTGTGGAAGGTAATAATGGAGATGATTCCAAGCTGGTTATCCTTGTTACCACTATCCACACAGATGAATGGACAGGATATAACCGCTTATCGGATTTGGTGTATGTACATAGTTCAGTTAGCCATTCAGATGACCTCGTCGACCCCACAAATGGCATTCATACGAACATAATAGAACGCTTCTGGAGTAGATTGAAAAATAGGATAAGAGCGATAAACGGCTAGCAAAAGCATCTTATTTTCTGTCGCCTCGATGAATACTTCTAGTGAAAATGGTTCAGTTTAAAAAGTGACACTCCTTATTATAACTGGGACTTAATCTGTTTGATTTGCTTTCGTGCATTTTCTTATATAAAAATAACTTAGTTTCATAGTTGGTCGGCTCAAGGTCACTCGTGCATTTGCATTTCTTAGGACCCTACAGTTTAACTTTGCCTCAGATCCTTTCGGTTACAAGATGAGATCTTAAACCACTGAAATGTGATTCAATGTCACAAGAACTCCAAATTGCGCCAATTTGCGATATGTGAATTTAGCGCAATCACTAGCTGTTGTCAGCAGAGAATAACCGTTCTCTTATCTGACTTTGTGAACTTGGCTGTCAAGACTTCGTTTGTAAACTTGTGAAATCAGGTGCCACCTGTCATTCAAAAGTGTTGCGAGAAACAAATCAGCCCGTTAGAAACGATTTATTGGTGTCTTCAGAAATATTTAAATGCCAGACTTCTGAATAAATACCATTGAATTCATTGAAGTTCTAGTGATAACCAAAATCTTAAGCCTCTATTATATGTTCAAAAAAATAGTTACTCCTATACTCATGTTCCATTGGCCTTGAAGTGTCACCGAAAGCATTTTCAACAGACTAGTGCTGACCTTTATCAACAGTGCCCTCTGATGCATACTGGAGATCAGATGTCCAGAGAGAAAAAGTAAGAAAGAAAGGACTCTGTGGCAATTAATCAATCAAGAAACTATTACCCAACAAATGTGCCAAAGAAGATGCTCCTGGATTGGACAGGCGCTGGAGAGAGTGCTGAGTGAAATCACGCTCAAAACAGTCTCCTAGGTTAGTGTGATTTGGAAGAGATCCTGTGGGAACGAGATGTAAACCTATTGGCAGTCGTGAAGCCAGATGGAAGGAGCTGTTCAGAATAGTAAAACATGGAGATATGCTGCCGAATTCATATATTTCACTCAATACCTTAATATGATTGTTATATTTTTTTATTATTGTTCCCTAGAGATCCGAACAGAACGTAGGATCTCAGCAGCACATTTCGGCTACTTCCTATTCCGTATGGTGTAGTGACCCATTTTATTACTCATAATCGTACTATACTTTCATTGTGTAATTGTACTTTGATTTGTTTATTACTCTAAATCTTGCATGTTAACAATTGATACCTTTTGTGCTCGCTCGATTTTTGGATTTTGATTGCTGCAATAATACACTATCGTATTCCTTCGCAAGTGCCTTTTGAATTACGTTGTGGATGTCGAGTAATCGCAACGTTGGGTCACAATTATAAACGCGAGAAAGTACTAAGATATACGTGTACGCTAGTGTAGTCAAAATATAGCGGCACAACAATGGTCCTCTTCACCTGGTCTCATGATTGCGCATAATTCTTCACCCCCTCATCTCAAGATATCATCCATGTCACCCTCGGACGATTAACTTGCCTTTCCCTATTCGGGTTCTACTAGAAGGCTTGGCTCGTTCGATGATCACTTTAGTAGAGTTCAATGTTCTCTGCTTCTTCAGCCAGTTTGTTGATATTCTAAACAGGATGAAATATCTACCCATTAGTTCTAAGAATTCACTCTATCTTGTTATCTGAATTGAATCTTACACTCCGCTTATTGTATGATTGCGACTGGCTGTTGTAAGAACGAACATTTTGTTTGACACGACTATTATGGACCTGTCGCTAATTGAGATGATCTTGTTGAAAACTTATATTGTGGCAAGTACTACTGATAAAATTTATCAGTAGTAAATAAGAAGACATGTGTCAGCATAAAAGCAATTAATAGAAGGGAGATAGAGACATTTAATTTCAGAGAAGACAAATGATACAACGCTGTGCAGAAACATGGGAAACGTGAATGAAACACTACATTTGAATTCCAGAAGTATCACAACACGAAGATCTGTGCAAATGGTGCTTTGAAGATAAGGTGTACATAATATAGGTATACAGAGATATCAAGTTCCAAATTACTATTCCTTTACTTAGTTTTCGTCTTCTAACGTTTTATTATGATCGACTGGACTGATGCGTGGGTAGCTCATCTAATATTCCAGATACACCTATTCGTCCGCACAACCTTTCACTCCACTAAACCACGTAAATATCATAGGTGAAATACTGGCCTGTGAC